>CM049318.1:23128455-23728455 GCA_026874595.1 Sipunculus nudus | reverse complement strand
TTACCTAGCCCGGTCTTTACCCTGGTAAAACCCAGGTTTCACCAAGGTGTGAGGTAAAATCTGCGAACCCTGGGGCTCCAAGTGCCTAGGCTATCATGTTCTTCCATGATCCTATTAAATTTGCTGATATGCCTCTAGTAAAACAATCAGTAAATGTTTAAACAAGGGACGTGTGGGTCACGGCGCTCAGCTGATATTGATTATGAGAAATTTTTTTATAAAAACCTAATATATGGAAATGTCACAACAGTTATTTTTAAATCATTATTTGAGAAATGTACACAATACACACATTTGGAGTTGCCTGTGTACTTTTATGGTCTATATGAAATGATTACATATTTATGTAAGTATTGGTATCTCAACTAAGTAACTGTAATATCCATGTAAATTATATAAAGGGAAAAAAAGTGTAGATAATGTGATCAAAGTATAATAATACACATTGAATTTATTAACTAAAATAAGAGGGTGTTAAAAAATAATCAAAATGTTCCATTTTCAAATAAGAATAAACCAAATTTCATAAGCATGTTAAAACAAGCCAATCCTGTTAATAGTGCACTGTGCAACAAATGAAAATTGTGGCATAAATCTATTTACCAGTAAATATACAATAAGGAAAAGTTGGAAATGAACCTATGTATGTATTGTTAACTATATAATTATCCCATTTTTTCAATCCTGAACATGTGTTTACCAATAGTTATTAAGTGCAACAGCGACTGTAATTAGGTATTACAGTTTTGTACTGCATTTGTGTAATATAAGATTTTTTTTTCAAAACCTGTAGTTAAATCAATACAGAAATCATACTTGACTGAAAATGAACTGTAAAAGTGTAGTTTGCTTTAAAACTCATTTGCAGAGAGGGTATCTCTGATACAGGCAAGTGTGGCACAATAGCATATAAAGATGTCTATAGTTCTGTGTGTATATGGGGTATAGGGGGTGCAGCTCAGAAAGTCAAAACGTTCACTCTCTCCCTCGCCGATGGATCAAGCCCATCAGTCAGCTCCTTAGTCCACTGTACCTAATAGCACTTGAAAGGATCATTCTGAACCTTTGAAAGCAAAAACTAATACAAAAGCTTCATGAACCTGAGAAAATGAAAGATTGTATCATCTCATAAATGACTGTAACCTATATACAGGTTACATCTTGACGACACAAATTTTTTCAAGATTCATTCCCTGCTTCTCTTCCTGCGACCCCCTCATCGTAGTTAGGATGACCAAAGTTTAAAGGGACATAATCAACATGAACATGTATTATATTTTTGGGCTAAGTTAGTCAGGGCATCTCATGATTGACAAGTGTTGTTGCACGCGCTAGGTTTATGTTGACACCTTTGATCGTGCCCATTCCACTGTTTTTTACACTAGTTAACAGGAGTAAGCTTGCAAAAGCTTCAGGGCAATATTTTGGCAGGTACACAACTATTTTAAAGGGTAGAAGTTATTTTTCGTGTTAATAAAACATGCATTATAGGTGATTGGGCCCCTTTAACGTATTAAAAAAATACCGTAAAAAATTTTATGATATTGATAAGATAGGAAGTTGTGATAAAATGTAAATTCCACATATACGTGGAATATATAACATATATAAGCAGCATGACAAAATGACAGGTTACATAGGCTGGCTGACGGTAGATGGCAGAGTGATCCGTGACAGGTCCACAACAAACCCTCCATCGTGACAGCTACACGGGGTGTCAGCCACACACGATGTCCCGACCACTGTCAACAGCGTTGTAAACAAGAACACAGACACGCCGAGAGCCAGGATCGATCTCATCACGTCCCCCATCGATTTCGGCTTGATCTATTGATTGTGACAGGCCACGTACATGCCCTGATTGACAAGTTTAGATGAACTTTGCCTCAGTCCTTCCTCCCTCTATGCTGTTATCACAAGACCGGAAGTTTACAGCGAGGAATTAGTATAAAGCGTCCTGGTCGAATGTCGTGTGACCTTTATTATCCGCGGAAATTCCCAAGCATGAAAACGGCTACTATTTTTACCTTAAATATTAATTATATCAGTATCATATATTCAGCTGTACATGCGTTAGCCTACGTAGTAAGCCATGTGATGTATATAGGTGGTTACTGCTTGTGAAACCAATCCAGCATGCAACTAATTATATATAGCACGTGTTCGTATGAGCGCCTCCCGCCAATTAGCACCAGTGTACTAAATTACTAATTATAATAGCATAAACATGTACTTCTCTTATCTCAAATTGCATTTACCCGCAGTACCAAGATACTTGTCACAAAAAGAGTCGCGTGTGTTTTAAAAGTAAAATAGAAAAAAATATATATTTTATAATTATATATGTTTTTTTTATGATTTTATATTAATAACTGCATGTATGAATAAATGAAGATATTAAAAAATTGTATGTAATTATTACTGAAAAATAATATTTGCAAAGTCCTACTAGACATAAATTATATGGTCTTTAATTATAGCCTTGGTATGAGTGAACGCTAAAATTCAATTGTATTATTTGGGCAAAATAGTGAATAATAATAATAATAATAATAATAATAATAAATATACTTTAAATCGCTGTGCACATAGAATGAATATAAATTATAAATATGTATAGTTTTCGCTACATAGAAGACCCTCGAGCTCTTTGCTTAAATAATTTATCAAGAAGAATAAAAGAAAGATGAATCTGAAAACAGCTGGATCCATGTAGATCTTGTACGTATGTGTTTGCTGGGAGATTAAAATTTAACATATTTATGCCTTTTACACTTAAAGCGTCATTCTGCCCAAGATATCTATAACTTAAAAAATTAAGAAATTAATAATTACCATGCAATGAATCAGATCTGACTACCACAAATTTACATTTATTGTGTTGTATAAGTGGTTATAAGTTAGTATCCAATCCCGTATAAACACACTGATCAATACATGTGAACAGCACCCAGATAAACACAGATACAGTTATACATGTCTTACGTAGATTACCAATATCTTAGCAATTCAGCAGCATAAATTTTAATTTTTGAAGAATTTCGAAAAGTTTATTTTAAAATAATCAATAGTAAGCTACGATGCATGATATTTTATTTGAAGTTGAATATTATATAATATAATATATTACATCATTTTATAATATAATATAATATAGTATAGTATAGTATAATTTAATATAAAATAAAATAATATAATATGATATAAGTATAATCTTATATTATATGTTATATCATATATTATGTAATCTAATTTAATATATATAAATATATAATATTACGTTATATTATATATCATATATATCATAGTATATATTTTGCATAAGTCTAATATACACACAAAATTGTGTTCATCTAGAATTTTCTTGCACCGAAATAAGTACACCATGTACAATATAGGACTGTGTAAATTTGACGCCACTAGTTGGTTGTGAGCACGTGGTGCTTTGGTGCAGCGCGTCATTGGTGTGACGCAATTCACGTGAACTCCAGTTGACCCGACATCACACAGCAAATGACAGGCGTACTGGAAACACGGAAAATGGCAAGCAAACAGCAACACCAAGAAAACTTGCTCGGAAATGGTGATATAAACCCCGGTAGGTGCCATATAACCTCTGCTAATTTAAGATAACATTGATTTCTGTATGTTTTGTTTTATGTGTGTTGTTTTTTTGCGTTTTAGACCAATGAGCTAAGTGTTTTTTTATTCGTGTTGATATCGTCAGGTCTCCTGAACATGACATGCCATTCATGGATGTACCCGCGTGGGTACTAGTTAGTCACAGGCGTTCCGGGACACGTTGTATTTGTAGTAGTGTTTTGTATCTGTGCCAATGGGTCATTAACTTGTTTACGGTCTCTTAGAAACCCTGCTTTGTACATAACATGAATATGTAACTGTACTAAGAAGAAAATTGTGAATTTTCTGAAATATAGTTTAAATTTATATTTTAAATAAAGGTTAATTAAAAATACTGGTAAAATTTTGACTTGGGTTATATGAACTATATAGCTTACAGTGAATGTTTCATTAAATGACCCTATCATAACAGAAATTAGACAAATAACAGTATTGCTTCACAGTCGGAATCTACCAAAACATGTTTCATTAATTTAGACACTTAAATTATGGGTCTGTCCATAACAAAGTTATTGAATTATATTAAGAATGATCAATTTTAAATTCAGATTAAGATTTTTGTATATATATTTGCTGTAGCTTGACCAGTTATCAGGTAATTAATTATACATGTTTACCCTGGTTTAGATCCCTTATAGGCTATAGCAATATATTTATATATATATATATATATATATATATATATATAAATATATATATATATATTTATTTATATATATATGTATATATATATGTTTAATTAAAGAGGCCTAATCACCTGTCTGACCTTTATTAACTATCGGTAATCCCTTGAAGCTTTTATAAAAATAGGCTAGAAAAGGCGGAGATCACTGCACAAAGGGTGCTTGTTTTGTTTAATATATATTTATAATATGTGGGGGCTTGCCAAAATAATCTAAACAAATTCAACAAGGGCAATCTTGTGACATTGGTCATATAAGCCAGAGCTTTGCAAATGGCGTTTTACAACAAGTGACCTTTCTACTTCTGCATATATGCAACATATCACCTAAGATTATATGTTTTTCCTATTTGTAAACATTGCTAAGTTCATACATCCTGCATCGAGACATTATAAAACTTTTCATTACCAGAAAACCGTTAGATCATTGATATATGTATACACAGAGGGAGCCAGACATCACATAAATTCTTTTTCAAAAGACCTGTGAATGGGCATCTATAAGGGTAACAAGGAGCCCATTGGACTGCCATATTGCTTTAACATGTTACAGTGAAACCTGTGTTATGAGACCACCTCTGGGACTGGCTAAAAGTGGTCTTAATTCACATGTGGCCTTTTAAGACAGGTCAGTCATAATAGACTGGTGGTCTCTCCGACAGGTCCCACCATATGTTATTTATTAACCCAGTGAGAATGGCTCCTAAAAGAAACTTTGTGAACACCTCCAATGCTATTACAGGTCTGTCTTCTTGCCCTTGTGCCAGCATCCTTGGATCTGTGTGTGTGTGTGTATATATGCATGTGTAACACATATATACCATATTTATTCCAATTTGGCGATCCCACTTATTTCTCGACCCCAAAAAATATTTTGAAAGCATAATTTCTAAAATGACTCTAATTTCGCGACTGCTGACGATGTTTTGTGTCGACGAAGTTAAGGTGAAATGCCTCCATCTCTCGCGGGCAGTTTGTATCTGACTAGATTCTTACTACACTGAGCATCCACATCAAACTTGTTTCAAATAAAAGTTTTGAAGATACAAAGATGCGTTTTTCATTATATATAAACATGATAAAGCATTCAAGTTCCAAATGGGTATCCGTGACGAAGTAAACTCGTGTACCATTCCTGGTACGTACGTGCCTCGTGCAATTCTCGTGGGATCTTTAGCAATTATATTTACAAGATCCGAAGGGCACGCATGTGGAACAACTGTGACACAGTTGGAACTCTCATCTTAGTTAAGTTTATACGACCCCGGGTAGTTTTTGGATGGGTGACCGCGCGTACCAATCAGGGCCCGATCGAGGGCACGCGAGCTAGGACCATTTACGGTCGTATATATATTTTGACGCGCCTTTACTTTCCTATATTTATTACGTATTATGCAAATAAAAGTTATCTGATAATAGGCAGTTTTCTTCCAACTTGGTGCAGCTGCTTGTCCCTTTTCGGCCCGCCGATATCGCCGCTTGGTGGGTTAACTTGAAACAACTGGTAGTTACATGAGTTGCCGACTATGTCAAGTGATCGTACCTATTCGCGAAGTAGTGATCATTTTGTGAAGTGGTTGAGCTCAGTTTGATTAATAATTTGCGGACTCCGTATAATTCATGTGCCGGTTGGAAGCCCGGTCGTAGGAAATACTGTTAAGCTAACAAAACTTATAAACGACCAAATTACCACTCAATTCATATGACCGCTCGAGCGAGTGTTGGAGCGGCTCTGCGTCTCTACGGAAGGTTATCAAACCGCATGCCTCCAAAATCTCGACCACTGCAAATTCTGCAGGAAGATAATTTTCGAATATCCTCCATTATCTCGACCTCTGAGAAAATTAATTAATTTTAAGTGGTCACCAAATTAGAATAAATACGGTTTATATATATATTTATATATATATATATGTAACAGGCTCAGGTGTAGACTCCGATAGTGTACGTGATGCCCAATAGAGGGCACCCAATTTATAGCCTTTTAAGTTCATTTTAGTGTCTATGATGTCCGACAGGGGGCATCACTAGTTAATTAGTCATTTGCATATATTTCCTTATAGGGTTAAGTTCACTTATCTAATATGCACACGTCACACTGCACCTGACATCTGACTCTGCCGCCAAAACGACTTCAATATTCTCCATTTTTGCGCCATTCCGTCACCAAACTTCGTAATGGCAACACCCCATAACCGTTATGTTTATTACTTCACAGGTAAGCATTGCCTTCATTGCCTACGATAGTCATTACTATATGCGTTCGTAATTTCGTACAAGGTTACTACAAATATCAATGTTTGTGTGTCAATGGCGTAATTCATTTCATAATTTTCAGTCTCGTATTATAACACTCATATTTGTCTTCACAAGAGTATCCACTGTACTTTTGTATTATAGTGCGTTTGTCTAATGACATTCTGTAATACTACTTGTAACCAATTTACATTTGAATATCGTCTTTCTTAAAATGTCTTTGGACTGGAACTATCACAATAGATATATATAAAATTCCATTGTAATAGAAAAAGATAAGATTCCGTCACCAAACTTCGTAATGGCAACACCCCATAACCGTTATGTTTATTACTTCACAGTAAACCCTTTTCACCACGTCGGTCGTTTGTTGTCGTTTGACGGAAGAGAGAGGACACTTCCCCTTTTGTTTAACCCAGTCAAAGGACTGTTTTATATATATATATATATATATATATATATATATATATATATATATATATATATATATGTTATTCAAAGGTGGCTTTTACAAGCAGTTAGTATGTGAAAAGTGCGAAAGAATGTAATTTATGACCACTGAGCCAAAAGTGTTTGTTCAGTGTAGCCATGACAACTCTACTCACTAGGCATTAAAATTGGGCTGGTAAGCCTGACTTGAGTTGTGATACGAGTCATATTGAGGAATGTGTAGCAGTCGTCTTTCAACATTTCTCAAGTAAATCATGGTAAACAGCAAATAATCTTAACATTAGACTATGTTTGATGAATTAAAATAAAAGAATACATTTGAACTCATAACCTAAACTGAAACTCGGTCTCTGTGACTTTGTGAATCATTTCCTGCATTATGTACAAGTTCGCTGCAGCCAGTAACCTGTGCGAGCCATGGATGTACTCATGAGGTCAAAAATTCAACAAACATGCAGAGGGATTTACCAATATGCTTAATTAAATTTTTTTCGCTCATGTTAGGTCTTATTAAAAATAAAAAGCTAACCATTGGTCTGGGTTAGGTCAGGTGACAGCATACTTGTATGCCATGATGCGTTGTCAGCAAAGACAAAAATATTTGCATCCTCATAGCGCCTTAAAGTGCATTCCTCACTGGGGGATGCAACGGCACTCTGACAGCCAGTAGCTGGTGGTAGACTCTGCAATGTCACAGGGCCGAAATGGTGCTAACTTTAGTGCTGCATTAATTGTTAAAATATCCAAGTCACACCTAAGATTATACTCCTGCTGTTGCTGTTATAGTGAGTTTAAAATCTTTCGGTTTGGTGCAAGCAATACAAGAAATTTTCAGTGGATTTACAAAATAGTTATTTTACTGTGTCATTGAGGATATGAATTTGTAAGCCCAATTTGCATATATAGATATCACCTGATTTGGTTTTTATGAGCCCTGCACAAGTTTATACTTGAATATAAAATTAATTCATGTCTTTTTTTGTTTCAGTTGAAACGACCCAGTGTAAATTTAGGAAAAGCATTAACTTACAGAAAATAAGGGACAGAGCACAGGTAAGTGTTCAGTGATTAACCTTGTCAATTGTACATTATAACAGCCAGAAATCACACCAATAACCAATACTTAAGCCTTTACAGACTTACCTGATTAGAAGTGTTTTGCATGCCCACTGCATACAAATTAAATACAAAATAAGCACACTAATGTCAAACTAGGCAAGAACCTTGGCACTACTGTCATTTCCAACTACAGTACGCAGCAAACTTGTCAGACTTGTCCTGAGTGCTGTTGTTATATATATAATGATCATGGTCACAATGGCAACATGCACACAGTAGAAGTTTATACAAATCATGGCAACAATATTATATAGTGTAGGTGTTATTGGTGAACAGCTGGCCAGGTATATCACACCTGATGTTGTGTTATGAGGGTCCCCCATACATTAACTTTAACGACATTAACATTGGTTGTTCAGGACTTTAAGGCCAAGGTAAGCAGTTAATATGTATACATTTTCAATGTTAAGATTGCAAGTTAAAAGATGTTTTATTATTAAGAAGCTTGAAAACAAGCAAAACCCTGTTTGCATCTGAGTGTGTCGCTGCTTTTGCACTCTTAGATGGCGTTGATTTTTAATTAAGGATGAAGCTATCATGATGACAAGGGATGATACATTTTATATGCAGCTTTGTGGTTTTTAATGCTCAGTGCATGTACTTAAAGTTTCATACATTTATTTTGTTGTCTGTTATAGCAAGATAAATTTGAAGTATTTGTAGTAAGGGACATCTATGGAATAATCTTGTAATTGCTTGGATAAACTGGATGTCTTTACATCATTTAACAAAATTACATGGAAAACTAGCCTGTATATAGCAGATGAGAATTAATGTTATCATTATGTTATTATAAATTTACTCATTATGTAAATAAGACAGTAATCTGGTATTTTGAAAGTAACATATTTATGACTACAATACACTGATGATATATCTTGAATAAATAGGATTAATAAAATTAATCCAGCTTTAATAGAAATTAGGTACATCGATTTATGGATAAGATTAAATGTTCACCAGTGAAAATCATTTAACTTTAATTATTTTCTATTTTGACATTTGTTATAAAACTTTAAAATGGAAAACAAGATATTGTTGAAACATGTAAAGCAGTAAATTTATTTGGTTGTGCCTGAAAAACCTAACCGCTGGTGAGCACTATAATAAAATACAACAGGAAACACAATTGCATGCATTCATTGCTAGCATGGATGGTCAGTGGGTGAAAACAGATCCTTTAATGAGAGGGAATAAGATTCGAGAGCTGGAAGTAAGTTCATCCTTGCACTGAATTAAAAATAAATCATGAGATACAAAGTTTACCTTCGGTGATGCTGCTGCATGAATTTTATAAAGACAACAGTTAACATCTGTATATTAAAGGGGTATGTTCTGATATTTGATGTCTTTTAACTAAAGGTAATCACTTGAAATTGAAGAAAAAAGGCCAGAAAATGCCTGACCTACCACACACAGGTTGTTCATTTTGTTTATATCCACGTGTTTATAACATGTGGGAGCCAAAGTAATCCAAACTCATTCAAGAAAAGATATTTGGTGGATGGAAGACAAATGAAGCAGAGTTTTGCAAAGAGCATTTTGCAACTAGTGACTATTCAGTTTCTGCATTTGTGCTACCAACCATTAAAGGGGGACGAATGCATATAACCTCCTGGCGAGGCAATCACATAAATTCTGTAGAAACTCAAAGGGCACATGAATAGTAGACTTTAATGCATGGGTCATCCACATGTCCTAATAATGTCATTATTGAGCGCCAAGAGGGTTATGTTATCATCCTTCTCTGTCTGTTTGTTTGTTTGTTACAAGGATTATGCAAAAATTGCTGAATAAATTCCCATGATACTTTGTTGAACATTCGGATATTTGCCCAGGAATCCCAATTAATTTTCGTCTATTTCTGTATGATGATTCAGTAGTTGCATAGTCGAGTCCACACCGTCTGAGGTCAGGCCACTCCAGTCTAAGTCAGAGTTCTAGAGGTTTGAGTCCAATTCCACCGCCTTTGATTCTGAGGCATTTGGAACCAGGTTCCTTTACAAATCTCCTTGCTCATGTGTACAGTAACATTTGAATTCATGTTACTGTACATGTACACAGATACCAAACTGATGATAATAAGCCTTTTTTCTTCTCCCATGAATAATTAACACAATTCTGGAAATTCCATTCTCTCAATGTTTTTACGCAGCACAAGCATTTTGTTATTATACACGGAATGTTTTACAATATTGCACACATAACTTAGACCAGGCAATAATATGTAATTAGAATTTATAAGTCTGTCATTATCAGTAGATATATATATAAACAAAAGCATCATTTGACATGTGTTTTACTTGTACAGCAGTCTGGACTTTGATGTCGTCTGACACTAACACTCCATGTTTTCTTTAGTTGTTTACCACAGTACCAGTGCAGTGCCCTGTGATTTATGACTACTTTAGGCCTGTTTTTTATGAAACCTTATATTCTGTACTCGTAGATGGTAGCTTCCTGAATCAACTTGTTTATTTGGGTGATGTGTTTTGGTTGTGTCTTTAACAAGGTCAGGAATTTATAATGACAGAAGCTAATTTTAATAAAAACAAGTATGAAAGCATCAGCCTCATCAACAGGGCATGATAACAAACACAAGAATATCTTGTGATATGCTGTTTTTTCATTCTCTGAAATTTAATGTACTGTGCAACTGTGTCAACAAGTCTGTTTATTTTAGTGAACATTAATTTTAGGGGGAGGGATGGACAAGTGCACATGAAACTTCTCTTTCATCACTACAGTAAATGTGCCCCATACAAGCCTTCATCATGTCATCCAATCAGATCAGTATAAAAGTATTAGTATATACATTTGGTTCATGATATACATGTACCGGTATTTATGATTTCTAGCATTAAGAAATCAGATGACTGTTGAAAGTGACATGTGACTATTTGACATGACACTTCATGAACAGTATGTTGCGTGTGACCCATTACTATATTATTGGACATAATATATCATGTTTGGCATTTTATGCCACTGTTGGTACATTACACTTCACTGTTGGACATGATATATAAATGCCTGACACAATGCATCAGTGTTTGACATAATAAGTCACTGTTGTACAAGATACATCAATGTTGGACATCAGTATTGCTATTACCTATCACTGATAGACATAACATTACAGAGCTTAACATAACATATCATTATAAAAGGTTATACTTCTCTGTTGGATATAACATAATCAATGTTTGACATACCGGTTATGCATCAGTATTTGACATAATATCACTGTTGGACATTGCTCATCACTGTATGACACAGCATATAAGTACTGAAATACTGGTAATATATCAGTGTTTGACATAATACATCATTGTTTGACTAAACATCAGTGTTGGACATACCCAGTAATATATTAATGCTTCATGACATAATACATCAGTTGCTGGAATAATGCCCAGTGTTGGTGGACATAACAAAGTAATGTTGGATATACATAAGTTACTGTAGGACATGACACATCACTCATGACACATCATCACTGAACATGACACACCACTGTTGGACATAATATTTCTCTTTTGGACATAAAACATCACTGGACATACCAGACTACTGTTGAGTATACATCACTTACTGTGGGACATGAAACATCACTTATCAAGTTATGACACATTACTGAACATGACACACCACTGTTGGACATAATATTTCTCTTTTTGACATAAAACATCATTTCCTATTTGGACATAATATTTCTCTTTTGGACATACAACATCACTGTTGGACATTACAGACTACAGTTGAGTATACACGTACATCACTTACTGTAGGACATGAAACATCACTTATCAAGATATGTTACATCATCACTGAACATGACACACCGCTGTTGGACATAATATTTCTCTTTTGGACATACAACATCACTGTTGGACATAACAGACTACAGATGAGTATACAACACTTACTATAGGACATGAAACATCACTTAACAAGTTATGACACATCATCACTGAACATGACACACCACTGTTGGACATAATATTTCTCTTTTGGACATACAACATCACTGTTGGACATTTTTACTACTGGCACATGATATACCTGTACAAAATAATTTATTATTCCTTGGGAGACTTCCTACCTAGCCAGTTTTGGTTCAGATACACCTGCCCAAATACAGGTGGCACTGGTAGTCTTTGAAGTTTAATAAAAATCATTCATTAGATATTCATTGATTACAAATTTTTATCAATTTTAATTTCACTTATCTTATTATTTTTAATGTGTGCTCATAGAAAATATATCATGGAAAGAAAATTTGAGATCATGGCTATTGCATTTGAAACCTTTAAAATTTTATATGTAATCTATCCAGGTAGCTACCACATGACATGCAAAGAAATATTTGTTTTCATTTTATTGAATCATATTGATACAAAACTTGACATGTTGAAAGTTGAATGGCAGCATTTATTAATGATTAGCATGACAAAAGAAATCTTATCTTACGGTGTAACATCTTCATTCACCCAAAACATTCTATATAATGTCAAAATGTACAATACTTCCCATTTAAATATCAGTACATAATCTTATGTTTGACAGGACTTGTACAACACATGTAGTACGCATGTCAAAATCAAATTTCAGCTGTCAAGCCATGTAGGGGCTCAGTGATAGTGGTTTATAATGTGCACTCCCTTATTTACAGACACTGAGACAGTGTTTGATTAAAAGAGCAAATGTGTGGCTACATGTAGAGAGAGGTTCTATCACTAGACAGTACAGTGATTAAATTGATAAAAACCACTCATGTAAAGAATTTTTTCAGCTTTTTCCAGTCTTTGCATGGTTGTGTTCACTTGTTAAACTGAAGTACACCATGCTGTGTGTGTGTGTACTATAAAAAAATGAATGTTCCCATATGTTTTGTGCTGTACTGTCTCGTACTGTTCTGAGAAGTGTACCATGCTTTGTTGTACAGTCAGATGTACTGTTGTACAGCTGAGATAAGAATGACATATATTGATATTTGATTGTCCAAAAAACTGAGGTCTTGTATATATGCACATTTGTTTGTTTTGAGTTTCCATAAAAGACAGTTGAGGAATACATCTTTCTCAGTTACCACAAATGAAAGCAGTGAGCCTTGTGTGTTGGGGCATCTGTGCACAACTGCAAACATCTGGATTGAAATCAAATTACTGGATAAGTTAAAAAGTTTATTTAGCATTAATAGAAGTCAGGAAGTTTTCACTGGATTACTCCAGCTGTCAACTATTATTGATAGTTATTTATAGTACAAAAATGGATTATTGACAGTTGTTTCTAATTTGAAGCTGGGGAATTAATGATTTGATAACTGTTGTTTGTGTTTTGAGATCTGTGAATCATCAATGATACCACCAGCAGAATTTCAGGAGAACTTGGGGAAGTCAGTTGTTATTTAAAGGCAGAGAATGTTTCCTTAAAAAAACCCTGTCAATTATTGTTCGTTATTTGAGATCTGTGAATCATCACTGATACCACCATGAAAACTTGTCAAAGTTGTTTCTGATTTGAAGGCAACAGGTGGTCATTTTTTACTGCAAATTAGGTGACAGAAGATTGAGTGACAACAAAAAGGATCAACTGACTAAAGCTGTTAAAATAAGAACAGCATACGTACACCATTACCTTGGACAAACCCAGTACTTTACATGGTTTTACACAGTGCTACCGATCTAAAAACCAAAACAGCTGATTGTTACTTAGACATTGGGTGCTTTGATGATACCATTGATATGTTGCCATGGAAATGAGGAAATGCAAATTGTGCCTTCGTTATGGTAACTGTAATGTTTATCTTCAGAAACTCCGAGGAGAGCTTGTGGATAATTTTGAAGGACACCTGCAGAATATATTTGAAGAATTTATTGATGATGTGGAGAGGATAGAACAAAGTACAGAACCAAATGGAACAACAGGACAGTCCAAAAAGTGAGTCGCAGAACCTAGAATTATATTTGTATATTAATAAGTTTAATTAATATTACCCATGCTGCCTTATTTTAATGCTGAATTAATTAATATATACAGGGTGAGATAAAGACCTTTTATTTTGAGATGTGTGTATGGTGTATTTTAGTCAGTAGAATGCTATAGATCTGTTTATAGATGGCATAGATAATTTATTCACTTCACAATTGACCTTGATGATCAAATAAAGAGGCTTTAAGTAATAGCACCATGGTCTTATTAATAAAATCAGTTTTCTCTTTTCTTCTGTATTTATAACAGATGCAAGGCTTATATGATAAATGAGCAGAAGTAAATACCAGACACACAATTATACATTACAGTAAGATATATCATTAGGAAAATTACAGTGAGATACATGATCATAAAAATCAACTTATAAAGGATTCTTGGTTGCTCTTAAATAATATCGATAGTTGTGCTTCTCTCAATGTTTGTGTACATATCATGTACACAGTGGTCTTGGTAAACAGTTTTTATATATTTGATCACAAATTGAGGAAATCAATATCTCTACTTTTATGTCTTCAACATTTTATTTTCAATGATTGGTTTATGCCTCTTTACATTTAGGCTGCTTGCACCTTTGCATCTGTCTGTGTTTGTTTACATGCAATAGAGACCAGGTGTTTAGAATTGATATAAACATGAGTCATACAGGTACGTGATTGATATAGCAATAAGTAACATCTGTTGTGTCTGCTTGCTCTGATACACTATACCTAACACAGACACAGCTGAGGTCACGCTGCGTAGCAATCAGACTCAGTGGCTGCATATTACAAACACCTATTGGTGCTATAAAGTTACTGAACCATATTTCCTTATGTTTGATGTTATGGTACCTTCTCCAGGGCTTATATTCCAGGCCACAATTCTATATGTGCTGGCACCTCAGCCTAGGCTTTACCAGGCTTCAGCCCTGTCTCTGCTGGTGCCTCAGAGAGGGCTGTTGTCAGCCATCAGTTTGTAGATATTGTACCCTAATCAAGACCCTGCTAGGCTACAGTTGTTAAGGCGCTGGTGCCTCAGCCAGGACCCTGCTCTGCTACAGATCTGTAGGCTCATGGCGCCTATCTAGGCCATGATAGGCTACAGTTGTTAAGGTGCTGGTGCCTCAGCCAGGACCCTGCTCTGCTACAGATCTGTAGGCTCATGGCGCCTATCTAGGCCATGATAGGCTACAGTTGTGAAGGTGCTGGTGCCTCAGCCAGGACCCTGCTCTGCTACAGATCTGTAGGCTCATGGCGCCTATCTAGGCCATGATAGGCTACAGTTGTTAAGGTGCTGGTGCCTCAGCCAGGACCCTGCTCTGCTACAGATCTGTAGGTTCATGGCGCCTATCTAGGCCATGATAGGCTGCAGTGCTCAAGGTGCTGGCAGCTCAGTAAGGGCTTCGCTAAGCCACAGTTCAGTAGGTGCTGGTGCCCCAATCAAAACAAAGCTGGCCCACAGGCCTAGGTGCCTAAAGCACCAAACCTGTAGGTGCCTGTACTTCAGCCAAAGCCACTCCAATCTTTTGGTCCTCATATTGGTGGAATTTGTAAGTTTGAAGGCTGATGCTGGCCCTAACTTCTTAGTATTATTACCCTGACCATTATCACAATAATGCTTATAATGTCCATATATAGGGGCTCTAATTCTGTTCACACCAGATGTAAAGATGGCATACATGTACATTTCAATATTTTCATGTTTAGTTTTGAATTTTGTATTCTGCATGAATTCTGCAAAAACAGTTGGGTAAATACCTCAATATGAATGTGACCTCACACCAGGATTTCAACCTGAACTGGGAAATGTTTCAGTAACAGAGGAATGAATATTGAGTCATTCTATTGTTACCCCAAACAGCATGGTATTCAAGTGGGATACTGATAGGCTTGTATGGTCATTCATGAGTCATCATTTCAATCCAGTTTGTCCTGAGTGGTTATAATATATTGGTTATCACTTGTATATTTGTGTGTATTTATGGTAACCACCCATACCATATTTATTTTTTACACTGTGTAATGGTGTGTATTACTTAGTATGCAAGGAAAAGCATCCATCTCATTTGCATACATTATGTTCCTGGGTAGCTTTCATGTCTTTACACATCACCAGTTAAAGGTGTATATATATATACAGCTTGACATTTTATGGTTTAGTACCTTGAAGCAAGATGCAACTTTTTTTTATCAAATGAGAAAGTATCTTTTAGATAGTGACAAATAATGTTCTTTCTGTCTCAGCTGATATTCAATACACGTACAGAAAGTTATATATAGATCTCAGGTTGAACAAACACAGTATTCATACACAGTATTAAGTCTTTTGCCCTCAGTGGATAAAGTGTATTACTTGGGAAATGCATCCAATGAATCGCATTATTCTGGAGGCTTAAGCCTTATGTTACATAGTGAAAACACAGGGGAACTACCTTCTAATGGTAACCACCCAATTACAGGTACCTCATTAATGATCACTTGAGGTGATCTGGTGATAAGCAACCTCTAACATCCACAAACTCTTTATTAAGGGCACCTCTGTATTACAGGCAAAATAAGCCCTGCCAGTGTCCTTAATTAAGAGGTTCCACTGTATATAACAAAAGAACAACTGTTATACATAAATCCTGAAGGTCCACTTCTTAAAGAAGATAAATCTAATTTGTTAAAGATATACTAACATAAAGATGTCACGAAATGCATGAGATCTAGGAAATAATCCCTTTGCCCAACCTCTTTTTTGCCCCAGGTGATCAACTGGCCAAATAATGCAAGGATATGGTATGTCTGTGTGTCAGACGCAAGTTATCTGTTATTTACACACAGCAGCACTCATGGCTCATACTAACACACTTGAAAATTACTAAATAACCGTTGAAAATGGCGACATGTTATACCAAAAACCTCTTATTCTGTTATGAAAATAGCGTTCAGGTTGACCTCTAACAGCTTATATTTCAGAAACAAGGTTTACCAGAGGATATGAACTTAATAAGATGCAAAAATACACAGGTGATTGGTACAGCTGATTTTTATGCAGCAAGAGAATGCTTTAGTATACATGAATGTGTTTATTGACTTTTGACTTTTCTTCTTTTGCATCAGACATTCAGTCTACAGTAGACGGTAGGTGGCTGTTGTCAGCTCAACATAAGCACTTTTATTTTGCTGCCTTTGTCATTAACAGTTTCATAAGCTGTGTGCATTAGCTATAAGCAGCTAACAGATCCCTGGTTTTATGTCCTTTCATAATTAGTAATTCTGTCCATGACTAGTTTGCTGGTTTATTTTCATTAGCTGTTATATTTAGCCTAATTATAAACCTAATATTTATTTTCACTTCTCCACTATACTGGACTTCAACTGGAATCAGGTATCATTAATACTGTTATGATCCTTAAGTTATCATTATTAAGAGAAAACTGATGGTATATCCATCCCCTTCGTCAAATACTTTTTCCATTGTTAGATGCATCTGTTTTTGATTTAACAAAACAAATTTAAAGGGGCCCAATCACCTATCTGACTTTAAACTTAAGGTAATTCTTTGGAGCTTTTCTAAAAATATGCCAGAAAACGTGTATATCACTGCACACAGGCTGCTTATTTTTTTATATCAACGTGTTCATAATATGTTAGGGCCCACCAAAATAAGACAAATTCAGCAAGGGGATCTGGCAGCAAGTCAGAAAAGCCAGAACTTTGCAATTGCGTTTTGCAACAAGTGACCTTTCTACCTCTGCATGTATGCAACCTATCATCTTAGGTTACATGTTTTTCCTGTTTGTCAACATTGCTGTGTTTACAAAAATGTTGTTGATAAACAAGTTCTTAGATCCTTCATGAAGGCCTTATAAGAACATTCCATAACCAAAATTACCCTAATATCATTAATATATACACCGAGGAAGCCAGAAATCACAAAATCTTTTTTGAAAGGTAGGTGTATGGGCACCTTTAAAGTAACTACGGTTGTACAGTAAAGATTTGATTGTTGCCTTTTGGTTAATTCAATTTTTAGAAAGTCTCAGTGTAAACTGTTTTACATTGACAAACTATGACAAACTTTCTGGATATTTTTTTAAAGTTTTCCTGCCTGAAAGGTTTTAACAGAAATTTGCAATTTTTTAACATAAATTTAATTCCTGAGTTGAATTCTCAATTTTAAACATGGTTTCATGCAATACAAAGTGCCTAATTACTGTACTGTCATATGTATAATTATTATACTTTTAAATTTTGTTGCTGTACCTCCTTTTCCCCCTTTAAAATTAACTTGAATGTGCAGTTCTGATTCGTTTGCAGCATTTGCAATGCTTAGGGTTACAGTTCTGCTGAGTGGATAACACAAGTCAAAACTTCTATGCTTATTTGAATTTCAAATATATATGTGTGTATATTGAATGTTATGGTAGTTGTAGACCCACTAATTAATTCCTATATCTGCAAGATTTTCAGAGGGACCATAAATGTATATATTTGTCACCATTCACAGAGTTATTAATTAAGTCACGTGATTGAAATAAAGAGCTGCTTGTCATCCCATATAATCATGTCTGTCTAACTTTATACCAGAATACCTTGCTATCTAGTATCATATGGTATATCAGAAATGATTTGTAATATATGTATATTTCTGTACTGCTTCTGATAAGCAGGGAGCCCAACCATAAGATACGACAGAACTGGTATGCAATGTAATATACTTGTGTGTGATGTGTGATATTATTTATGTATTAGACCTGTTATCACTAACTCTGTTTCAATTACTGACTTTGTAACAAGCTTTATTGATTGCTGATTTTAGCAAGAACACAGGTTATCAAATGGGTGAATAACCAGTCAGAATATGAAAAATAAATGCACTTACATGTATCAATGAAATATCCTAGATAAGTGATTTTAAAATGCTTTGCCAAGAGATTCTGTCTATAAATCTCCCTCTGCTTGTGGTTTTGTGATTAAAAGTATACAGGATAAGATGACAGGATCAAAATTTGTTTATATTACAATTAATTGTAGAAATTGAAGAGGGAACCCTTAAATACAAACCACAGATTTGATGGTTGTTTGTAATAACCATATAAAACTTAGTAAAAAAGAAACTTTTTTAAAAGGGGGTTTGTTAATAGCCTTCCATTTTAAATATAAAAATTTAATTGTTCATTTCAGGTAAATTGAAAATATATCAGATATTCCAATAATGTCTAAATATGTTTCTTGTAAAGAGAATAT
This sequence comes from Sipunculus nudus, assembly GCA_026874595.1. Taxonomy (NCBI): domain Eukaryota; kingdom Metazoa; phylum Annelida; class Sipuncula; order Golfingiida; family Sipunculidae; genus Sipunculus; species Sipunculus nudus. The sequence continues at coordinate 23,709,096 of CM049318.1, read as the reverse complement.
AACAGTCAAAGGAAAATCTTCTTAAGTTTGTACTATTGTATTTATTGTCTAAAATGTATTGCTTTTATTATAAAACGATCTTTTCAAAAATTGTATCAATTTTAAATCTTCTAACTGATCTTCCAGAAAAATCTGGAGGTCATGTTACAAAATTTAGAAAGGTGAGCGTTACGCTTTATGAAATATCCGGTCAGGACAGGTGACTGACTCTGTGGAATGAAATCTCCTCATTACACTAAGTTCTTAGAAAAATACAGTACAAGTAATAGTAAATCACGGAAATGTCCTCCCCCTCTGACCCCATCAGCGGGTGCCCTCTGAGCACTAATATCAGGCCATTATGTTTAGACCTGGAGTCACATTAAATACAGCTGTATAGTAGAGAGTAACTAATTTCTGGATGTCCTGTCCCAGCTGCTGGACATTTACTATCAGTTATTTTCCTATCTCTGACTGATAGTGATTGTCAAGGGGACAGGCCTGGATAGCCGCAGGAGGGTAGTAATTGGATTCCTTGACGTGGTTATATATATACTCAGCCATACAGAAAAAAATATTATTCTGAGTTAGGGAATAAAAAAAGGAAGATTAAATAAATGATTTAGCGGTCTGAAAGATTTATTTATGCACTGTAACTTGGTATAATCGGTACTTATGAGACTTGGTGCAGGTTGAATACCATTTTGATAGAAATAATGTAAGAAAATTATTGTTTACTATGCAATGGTATCAGGAAATGTACATGATATGTGTACTAAAATTTTGGAAAATATTTAATATTGTTATTTATATATTCATTCTTCTGACATCCAGTGTTGAATGTGTAATTAAGGAGTTTAAATTTTATGAGAGGAAGTTTTTATTGTGAGTGAAAAAGTCATTAATTCCTTCAGCTGGCCCTAATTTTAAAAAATGATACCTAAAATATAAAAAAAATTGGTACCATCCCATAAGATTTGAACACTGAGACCTATTTTAATGTAATTTTTATTAAGCAAGACCACCGCATAGCCAACCAGAGCTTGGAAAGCCCTTCTCTCCAGATAACTATGTCTTGGTTCACAGCAGCTGATGTCTATGAAAATTTATAGGAGCATGTGAACTTTGGTTTCCACGAGGGTGAGTCCTGGTTATGAGGCATTATCTTTCAATCACATCCAGGTAACTGAACATTGTGCATGTGTGTAACATGTAACAGATAGTGACCACAGCACTCAACTTTAACCATTGAAAGATATAACTGTCATCCTTCAGACTGATATATGCTACTATTTGACTCTTTGTGCAACACAAACCCTGTTGAAATTGTGAGACAGAGTCCCAGGGAAACCTGTATCATTTCATGTGAAGCAGGGATGGCATATTGAAGAAACTGTTAACCGTTTGTCAGTGCTTATTTATCTCTGAACAAGTTTAGGAATTAGTCGTTTTTTTTATTGCCATGACAGTCAGTCTGTGGCCCTCCAGGCATCTATTCCTAATTATAAAGAGATCATGTCTGAGCTGAAATCTGTTTTTTAGCTCAGCTGACTATAAGTCATCTGAGCTATAGTCGTGGTCCATTGTCCGTTGTCCGTCCGTCTGTCCGTCCGTCCGTCCGTCCGTAGATGTGGCACGTTTTGAAACCGTAAGACCTAGGAATCCAAAATTCAGCATAATGTTAGATGTCCCCAAGATCTCCTACCAAGCCGAAAACTGGGTCTTTGCAACTTCGTTCCTTTGAGAAATTAAGGAAAAACCTCAATTTTTTATAAAAAACCTATTTTCACACTTTAGGAATGCCTAATATCAAAACCACTCATCTGTTTTTCCTCATATTTACCATAAATATTCCTCTATATAGTTCCTATGTACATGCCAGAAATTATGTCTGTATTATTTAATTCAAAAAAGTTCTGGGCCCAAACATAATGCATTTTGAAAAAAATAAGGAAAGATATTTGATCACTTAACACAAAAAATGTTAAAGCTGTGGACCTTTTTTCCAGTAATATAACTTTAATTAATCAAAATTAAATTGTATACCCAAAATTAGATAAAAAAACCTTTTAAATTTTTTAAAATATTAATAAAAATAAAAAATTGGTACCTTAAATTTTGCCCAACTTTGACCATGGCACGTTTTTTTCCTGTAAGTACTGTGGATTTAATTTTCACAGCATGTTTTTGTCAGCATTTCAACTGTTAACACCAAAAATTTGAAACCAGTTGATCAAAAACTGTAGATTTTAATCAAGTTTTCAAGCACCTTCTAACATATTGTTTACATCAAGCTAGTGTTATGCAGTTTGCAAAAGCTCAGCTCCCCAGCTTCAGCTCTAAGTTCCTTAAATTCAGCATACAGTTAGATGTCTCCAAAATCCCCTACCATGCCAAGAATTTGGTCACTAGGACTTAATACCTTCGAGATATTAATTAAAAACTTCATTTTTCCATTAAAAACTCATTGTTACACTTCAAGACTGCCTAATATCAAAACAACTGATCTGACTTTAATCATAAACAATATACATATTTTTCATTCTCTATGCACATCCCAGAATGATGTCAGTATTGCGTAATTGTTTTAAGTTATGGGCCCAAACATAATGCACTTTGTAAAAAATCAAGAAATATATTTACTCCCTTAACAAGGGCATTGCTAGAGATTTTTTTGTCAGGGATGTAACATTATTTAATCAAGATTCAATTGAATACCCAAAATTAGTTCTGAATTTTTCAAATTTTATAAGTTATTAGTATAAATATAAAATAAGTACCTTAAATTTTGTCCAACTGTGACCATGGCACGTTTGTTTCCCGTGAGCACTGTTGATATAATTTTCATATCATGCACACATAAGGATTTCAGCTTTTTAGTTTAGAAAGCTGAAAGAAATTGGCCAAAAATTGTAGCTTTTATTAATGTTTTTTATGAGACCCTGTCAGACTTTGGCTCTCTCCAGCCCCTCTTGAGTCACCTGTATGTTGACCTTGTTGACCTTTCATCAAATTATGCACGCTTGAGGTGAGGCATACAGGAATCCAGGCAGCTTATGGCCAGCCACAGTTGATCCAGGTGTCCAACCCAACTCATCTAGTAGTTTTAACCAACAACATAACAATAAACAACAAATTAATAAATTTTTATTGGTTTTTAATAACAAATTAAAGAAAAATAGAAAAGGAATTTGTTAGTTTATAATAACAGGAAATTAACGTGCAGTTACTGATGATATAAGAATCTTGTATCGATGGGTAGAATGTCACATATTCCAAATAACACCATGCAGTCACCTATGGCATTTTTCAGTTCAATTTTAATGAAAAAGAAGTAAATCATATTATTCATTACTAATCATTAGGGATCATATGAAGGAAATTAATGATAGACAAAGATGCAGTTGATAATATTAATCTAGATTCCTACTGTGTCTAGTGTGTACATTGATGTGAAATTAGTCCAAAATGAATATTTCACAGTTATTTTTTAATATAAATAAAAACCATAAAACCAGGTACTTATGATCATTATTTAAATGTGTGAATTTTGTATATTCTGGATTCTCAACATCATTGTTTGGTGAAAATTGAATAAATACCAGACATGGTGCGAATACTTTGTAATTGTATTTAAATACGAATATGATTATGTACTCCATTATAAAATTTCTTGCATAAAGAATGGGAATTCAGGTAAAAATGAAAGTATATGAATACTTGTGCAAATACTTTCAAAATGTATTCATGAATGCATTCATGAATATATTCTTTAATATTATTTAATAATCATATCAGTTATATTTCATTTTAAAATATCATATGATTCTCTTATTATTTTTAATAAAAATTATATTTGGGACAATATTTGTAATTTTTTTTAATAAATAGTTAAACTCTTATATTATATGTTCTGCTTATAAGTTATATGGCCAAGTCAAAATCTGTGTGACAATAGTACTCCAATTGTTAATAAAATAAATGAAATCAATCCTCTTCCCTGTCTCCAAAGGTACTATCAAAATCATTCATAAGCTAAACAACAACAACTCATAAAACAGCTTCTATTTATTACCACACAAAACCAGCATGTGCCTCATTTCTAAATAATATTTTTTATCATAAATAACAGCTGAGCGTCGTGACCCATAGGTCCCTTGTTTTCCACTTGCAAACAGACTTTCGAAAATCCCCTTATAATATTGAATTAGGTCACAATGACCTACATTAGGTAGGCCATGAATGGCATGTTATTTTAATTGCTGTTAAATTATCACATATTCAGGGAACCTTTGTATACATTCAAGCCTCTCCTGTATCACAGGGATAAACATATATAACAAGTATACATAAAAATATAAACATATTATACATAAAGTATATATATAGTATACATAAAGCATATATAAACAAGTGTAGCCACTTTCAGAGGCTGCCACCATATCTTACAGCTCCCCAGGTCAGTACCATCATACAGCAAAAATATTTATTTTAACACTTCTTGAATTATTATCCTTTGTCATAGCAACTGACTTTTGGGTGCTACCAAAATAAATTCAAAAGAAATAACACAAACTAGAGTGGCATTTTATCAGAGCAAGACTGCCCAATGGAAAAAAAAAACAAACATTGGTGAGAAATGTAACCTCCTTATGTGAGATAAAAGATAGTTTGGCAGGAATGTCAGCACAGACTGCATTGAGAATGGGATCTAAATTAAAGTGACTTTAGGTTTTGATAACTATAGGCATCCCATAAGGTGGTTGCCTTTTATATCATGTAATCTCATCTGATAATGACATGGACATTGTATCGCTTCAGTAACCAATGACAGAGTGGGCATAATGAATACAGGTAACTTAATCTGAAGCCATGCATATATGTTATTGCCCTTTACATTGTTTGCCTATATACATGGTTATATACATGCTAAAGTTTTGATACATTGACCTAGGGATGTACAGACTACAGGTCAGACTCGGATAGATTTAATGATAAAAATATAAACAAGGTTAATCAAACAGACAGCTTGTTACAAAGATTAACAGGTTTGTTTACAACATTTACCAGCCAAGGTATGGTACTAACCTGATAATATCTGATGTCTTATTATTAATTACACCTGAAAGGTGAATTAGTGGAGTTCAGTGCACCTGTGCTAATTTATGTTTGAGTGCATATTGATATGGAGATTAAGTGGATGTTCTTTTGTCATCTGTTAATTCTCACCACTTTGATATGGGCAATTCCCAAACAAGTTTTCTAAACCACCTTATTTATAAAAAGCCCCACTGACAAAACCTGTTGTGATAAAAGTCCCCACTTCATATAGTACTTTGCATGAAAGGAAAAGCCCTGCTTCTTTTCCAAAGGGTTTTAAATATTCATCTTTTTATGTTTGTTCTCATCAGTCTCATCAGTTTGTATATAACACAAATGTAATACTTTATGATGATATAAATCATAATTAAATAATTCAGGTCTAGAATCCAGGTTTAAAAATATCGAATTGTAGTTCACTAATCACTCCCCAGATGGCAGCAGAACAAGGGTCTGGGGTCATGTCTTGTTTTATAAGTCATTTGTAAGTAAAACAGTTATATAATAAATATTTTCACCAGAAGTCAGTAGCTTCAGTAAGATGTAAAAGACCAAATATTATATTGATTCCTGAAACCCAGGTGCAAGGCAGGAAAAAGTCACCTCCAGCCCACTGACCTTGTTAAGAATATTATCAGTTAAGTGATGCTTGTGTACTCTTCTCTATCTTTACTTTCCCTGCCTCTGCACCATCAGACAGAGAGTCTGGCTCTGCTCACCCGTTAATGTTAACGGCATATTTATGACCATTAGTCCATGGAAACTGAACCTCGGGTGCCAGTGTGCCTGGAAAACTTTACTTCTAGGAATTTCTAGGGAACCTGAGGAGGAGCTTCTAATGCATGGACCTTTCATTATCTACCTCGTTAGTACTACTCTGAGATCCAGAGATGTTATTTCTACCCCAACCCATGCAAAGAGTGTAATAACTTTAGATAACATTAATACCTCTTCTGCTGGTACATTGGAATACATATACTGTTGCTATTATTATGTATTTATAACATTTTCAAGCTTTATATTTTCATGGTTGTGTTGTCAAAGGGTTGTATATTTTGTGGTTTTCACATGGAATTGGAGTGAACACTTAGGAATGTCAATTTAAAATAAATAAATAAATTATAATTAAAAAATATATATTATAAATAAGTATTAAAATAGAAATTTTGCAGCCTTCAGTAAATGGAGGACAGGAAGTCATGTTTTAATGAAGGGAAACTTTTTAAATTTAGATTTATGAAGCATGACTCTGGGATGATTTATGTCAAAAGAAGCAGCTCAGTCAGATATGCATGGGATACATTTTAACACATTTTCTTCAAATTATTAAATTCTTAGAAATTGCTCTCCCACAAATTCATCAAAAATTTTAAACCCCATCAAATACATTTTTATCCCAAAGGTTTTAAATAAGACAATGGGAGCCTATATATTTTGTACCTTGGTATCTGAACCATACATAGATATCACTGGGTCAGCAGTTTACCACATACCTTGATAGTGTGTAGTACTGTGTACATATTTAAGTGTGGTGAGGTTAATTGCTCTGTAATGTGACATATATGAAGACCCAGATAAGATGTTTTTTATTGAAGGATTGTGTTAAAAGTTCAGATTATGGGCTATCAACAGTGTGAGTCACTAAAGCCTTGTAACAAAGTCTGGTGTACACATGTACTTGTATAATGACAAATTAATGTTCATGGTAAGGATCGGTTATTTTTTGTCCATCAGGTCCACTTGATTTTGATAAAACTCTGAGGGATATATTGTCCTCTGTGGCTTAAAGTCTGTGGATCAAATTTAGTCTTTTCATTTTATAATACCTGCAGTCTTGTGGTTCTTAATGCTTCAATTTAGCTTGCAGACTTTTTCCCCAAGAGAGTTTAAAATAGCAGTAAGGTCATGAGGCAAATGTTACTGCCTTATAATATACCATGCAGACACATAGTTCAGTTAACGAGGAACTATACTCCATTCAGCCAACCTGTGTCTACCTGCTTTTTGGAAATAATTTTCTGAAACATTTTTGTTTTTCAATAATTTCTAAGAAAGCTACATATGGAAGTAATAACCTAATATGGCAAGAATATTATATTAAATCTGCTGCTGCTGTTACACAACTGTTTGGACTCTTTACAATGATCTGACAGATCAGATATCTCCCTGCACTAGTTATTGTATCCGCCAAAACAGAGTTTTGCGGATACTATGTTTTCAGCTGGACGCCGCCGCCGCCGCGTAGGTGTCCGGAGAACTCCTCCGTAACCGCTGGGCGGAATTTTCCGAAACCCGGGATTATGTTCGGGTCACATGTGAACTGCTGCGCCCCGATTTTGTTTTGACCTCTGACCTTTCCTTTGCGCTCTGCGTCCGTTTGTGCGTCTTTTTCCACACATAAACCCACATATCTCGGGAACTGTTTGACCGATCAGGAAAATTTTTTTGCACAAATGTAGCCCTCGGAGAGCTTTATAACATACACCAAAAATGGTGGCGCCACCTGCAACCATGTTTGCACAGTGTCCATCTGTTCGTCTGCCTTGGGTTAAAATCACTCATATCTCTGCAGTGACTTGACTAATTCACCTGAAATTGGGCATGCGTAAACATCCTGGATAGCTTTTCTGATTTTATGACAGGTGGCGCCACCTACAATCACGTTTACGCTGCAGACATCCAAGCTCATATCTCAGGAACCGTTTGACCGATCAGGAAAATTCTTTTGCACAAATGTAGCCCTTGGAGAGCTTTATAACATACACCAAAAATGGTGGCGCCACCTGCAACCATGTTTGCACAGTGTCCATCTGTTCGTCTGCCTTGGGTTAAAATCACTCATATCTCTGCATAGGTTTGACTAATTCACCTGAAATTCGGCATGCGTATACATCCTGGATAGCTTTTCTGATTTTATGACAGGTGGCGCCACCTACATTCACGTTTACGCTGCAGACATCCAAGCTCATATCTTGGGAACCGTTTGACCGATCAGGAAAATTCTTTTGCACAAATGTAGCCCTTGGAGAGCTTTATAACATACACCAAAAATGGTTGCGCTACCTGCAACCATGTTTGCACAGTGTCCATCTGTTTGTCTGCCTTGGGTTAAAATCACTCATATCTCTGCAGTGACTTGACTAATTCACCTGAAATTTGGCATGCGTATACATCCTGGATAGCTTTTCTGATTTTATGACAGGTGGCGCCACCTACATTCACGTTTACGCTGCAGACATCCAAGCTCATATCTCGGGAACCGTTTGACCGATCGGGAAAATTTTTTTGCACAAATGTAGCCCTTGGAGAGCTTTATAACATACACCGAAAATGGTGGCACCACCTGCAACCATGTTTGCACAGTGTCCAACTGTTCGTCTGCCTTGGGTTAAAATCACTCATATCTCTGCAGTGGTTTGACTAAGTCACCTGAAATTCGGCATGCTTATACATCCTGGATAGCTTTTCTGATTTTATGACAGGTGGCGCCACCTACAATCAAGTTTACGCTGCAGACATCCAAGCTCATATCTAGGGAACCATTTGACTGATTGGGCCAAAATTTTGCATGTGTATAAATCTCACATAGCTCTCTATCATATGCAAAACTGGTGGCGCCACCTGCAGCCATGTTTGCACAGCTCCCATCTGTTTGTCTGCCATGGGATAAAATCACTCATATCTCGGCAGTGGTTTGACATATCTGCCTAAAATTTTGCAAGTTTATACATCCCCGACAGCTCTCTTGATTTTATGACAGGTGGCGCCACCTGCATTCTAGTTTATGCAGCAGATATCCAAGCTCATATCTTGGGAACCGTTTGACCGATTGGGCCAAAGTTTTGCATGTGTATAGAGCTTTCTGGATTTTTTCGTAGGTAGCGCAACCTACATACACAATTTGGCTGCAGACATCCATGCTAATATGCAACACTTCACCCGTTTCACTCTGATTTAGGCGGATACAAGTAGTCGCTTGTCGACTACCCGTATTCTAGTTATTATTACATGTGTTTACATGATATCATCCACTCTGCAGCTTTTAATGGTGTCTGTTTAGCATGTGACCAGTTACCTTGACTGCCATAAAGGGGGCTGATATGTTGTAAAAATTTAGACTGATTTCTCATATTTTAAAATGATTCTGTTTCTTAAATCAGATGTAAGTTAAGTTTTTATTTACCTTGTTGAATAAATTACGTCTTTCATCCCCTACCCTACTCTAATTATTTTTCCCTTGAAATGTAACATATAAAAGTTTTCATAGCAAAAAAAAGTGTGGACAACAAGGAATGAAACAGACTATAACTAACATTTTAGCTTCCTACAAGGAATGGGACTTGGTTTGTGAAATGACTTTGTGTTTTTCCGAAGGCTTGATGCCTATTCTGTGAAAATTGCAATGGTTTTTCTCCATGAACCAGATGATATCAGGAAATCACTGGACATATTACCATAAAAATGGTAAACAGTTAAATAATTTACTTCATCAAGCTTACTTGTGGTTTGTTAAGTAGTTATAATAGATATGGTTAAGGGTGATTAGAAATAGGAACAAAATTTGATTTAAAAATTAAAGTTTAATAAAATTAAATTGAAAAAAAAAATGTAAAGTCCTACCACATAAAAATTTACCTTTTCTAAATTTGCTCTATGATGTGCTGTATTTACTGTGGATCATTTACAGTGGTTTGTTATTAATCATATTGGGCTGGACTTCCAGTAAATTTTGTGTTTGAAAAAAAAAGTCATCCTACAAATACCATGACCTTGTTGATACAAGAGTAGGGAAACTTTCTTGTGTTACCTGCTTAGGTTACTAACCTGTTTATGTGTTCAGTATAAATATCCTAACACCATATCTTAACATATGGAGATCAACAGTAGCCAAGAATACATATTAAATGATATTACTAGTACTGTTATTGGTGATTATCTGTTCTCATATTTATTGTGTTTCCTATCAGTTTCAAGTGTGCTGTTTCTGATTTACTGAGGAGATACAGTATGCTTTCATGACTTTTAGGTGCCACAAATAGTACTAAAACCAGACCTTGGTAGTTTAAGCTTTGTACAAAAGTTGTTACCCAATTACTTGTATAGAGACTCAAAGCAGAGTGGAGTGTATATACGCGATTCCTTTTACTAATACACAGTTTTAAATTTCCAAAACAAATACCTAATGGCTGATAATGCAACACCAGCAGCCTAGCTTTATATACAGAAGTCTTGTTGGATTCACAAATTGCCAAAATACTACTAATAAATAAGTATAAATAAGTGATTTACTCTGTAAACACACAGGTGTAAAAAGCTGTAAGTACACAAGGTTATATAATAGATCGTTAAGATTTAGATACATCCCTGTGTGCCCAAATACAGACATGAGCTCCTTTGGTCATGAAAACAGCTGGCTGCAGTATGTGGTGGTATAATATGGATGACACAGATCAATATCTGTGAATGTCAGTGAATAGCTTATAACTTTAGAATAACTGTCAGGTGTTTTGTGGCTCAGTGCACATTATGGTGTCCAGGCTTGCCAAAGGTGATGGTAGTACAATATTAAAATTTGATCTAATACAAATATTTATGTATTGAAAATTTGAATATTGAACCCTCAGAGTATATATTAAATGGTCAAACATGAATTTTCAAAAAGCCTAAAATAATAACACCAAGAATTGCATGTATCCATATGGTTAACAGTAAAGACAAATTAAACAAAATGTTGATTTACTTTAAGTTTAACAGGGATGGTAGCATTCCTCAAACAAAGAGGTGAATTTGCTTGCAGAGAACTCCCATTGCATGATTATGCCTTTTTTTATAGTTATACAGATTTGATTGACATATGTTGTATTTTTTTGTAGGAAAAGAAATGGGGAGCTGCCAGATAAGGAGTTTATCTCTCGGAGGTCTGTCCTCACGTAAGTAGTCTACTGTCACTATAGCAACCACAGATGACTTGGTTATATGGTATGTTATCAATAAAATATTATCAATTTGTTTTACAAAAGAAGTTGTTCATTTATTTAAACAAGTACATCTGGTAATAAAATTGTTATGAAAATCAATTTCTAAAGGCCAGTTTACACTGTTATTTTACCTTATGACTGTTGCATGTGCTTACACGGTATGATCGATGTTGCATGTGACTTCATCCCTCTGTAGCTCTGGGAACTTCAAGGTTGGTGAAGTTGTTATAAAACAGAAAAACTGCGATGTGCATACGACGCATGCAACTGAAAATTGTGTCATACTGTCAGTTTATTATATGATGCAATTTTGTTGCATACAACACTTGCATGTGACAGTCGTAAGGAAAAATCACACCGTGTTAACTTGCCTTAATAGGTGTTCAGCTTGAATCTTACATGCAGCTGAGAGCAAACAGCTTAGTCGCAAATACCGTGACAGCAATTTTATCCTAAAATACAGATTATACATAAGCTATAAAGTTCTGTAAAAAATTTTGCTATAGTACCAATTTATGAAGATTCTGTATAAATAATGGTGTTAGGACTATCAGTACTGAACCATTTGTATTGAACAATTCACATAAATCAAATCACTGGTAAATCACACCAACTCGGATTTTAGTTTGATACTAGATAATGGTAGAAGGAATGAATTACAAAACACAAAGGCACGCTATGGAATTTTGCAAGTTAATATTTCCTGTGCCGCTGTTTTCAGGTCAGAGAATTCATTCACAAGTGTGACGGAAACTATCTAATAGGCTCAACATCATTTAATGACATTGAATAAACATTGATTCATGACAGTTTATTCACAAATGAGGAAATATACAACAAAGGCACAAAAAGTCTATTGCCCAGGGTGTGCCTACATTTCTTCTAACTCAAGTCTGGTTTTGTGTGTATTGGATGTCCTAAATTGTACAGAGGATGTGTTCATTTGGTTCATTTGCTTATAAAGATACCATGGCTGGTCACGTGTGATTGATAACTATAATTATATAGTCATTCCAGGGGTCCTACATCACAATGTTTGAATAATCCATGGTTAAATCCAGCATTGGTGCTGCCAAGTAACATTCACAACATTTAAGTACCCTCTGTATAGACTGATTGCACATATTATATGCTTCATAACCAGTCTGGTACCATATATGGTTGCCCATTCATTGAGTTGTTATGGGTGAAATAAACCTTGAAACACACCCTTTTGAGGTTAAATAGAGCCAGCAAAATATGTATGTGGGTGGAATTGGTTAATTGTGGAGTTTCAAATAAGCTGTCCATATTGGATAATGAAAGTGGTTGCAGGTTTAATGACTGTGACTCAAGCCACATTCATGATATTTTCAATGGGTCACTTGAGATGAAAGGTTAGATTTTCATGGTCTGTGCTGCCACCTAGTGTGAGCAGTGAAAAGTAATAAAGCTTCACTGAAGCACTTTATGTAAATTGTACTTCACTAATTCAAAATGTATATGCATTCCACTTCTCATAAAAACAAATATATTTGATTATAAACTCAAATTTTATAATTCAGTTTTGATAAATTTTTTATAAAATTGGTTATTACCAAATATTGGTAATTACATTTAGCCATAACCATTTCAACCAACTTTCTACAGGAATGTTTGAACTTAAATATTTTTTGGCCGTTTAATATTAGCATTACTATTTTCTCCACAATGTATCTACATATTTTACAAATTATTTATATAAAACTTTATAGAAAAGACAGTTCATATTATCTCTTTTTTTATAGGCTGGACCATATATATATATATATATATATATATATATATATATATATATATATATATATATATATATATATATATATATATATATATATATATATATATATACACATATAATTAATTATTACTATATATAGTTGTCACACCATTCATTTTATTGCTATTTTGTCTCTTTATACAGGGAACTCCTGGAGAGTGATCACATCCGTACCATATATCATATTTTTGTGGCCATTTTAATCGTCTTCAGTCTCAACACATTTGTATTTGATCTCTTTGACAAAGGAAGGTAAGATATATTAATTCAACACTGAGGAAAAGATTAGATGGAGCATAACAAACAATATTAATAGTTACTTACACAGCAGCTTATACCAAATATTGTGGTTTTGTATGCAACAACAGTTGTATACCATTGTAGCTTAACTATGTATTTATTTGGTATGATATCAGTTCATTCATGTTTCATGGTAACAAGCCTACTTTTGTAAAATAAGTCTGTGCTTTGTAACATTTTAATTGAAGCAGTTCTGAAAACCTTTAAAATGTATTTACATGAATTTTAACTTTTACTCTTTAGCAATTAAATCTCATGGTTCCCATCATTCTGACAATTTTTCCTCCAATTACAACCTGTACATTACCTTTCCATTGTTAGCTGCAGCCTCTCTGACATTTCTTTTAAGAAGATAAATTAATACAATTTTGATAAGATTTTCTTTGTTATGTAGTGTTTTACCTGTTTAGCAAAACAATTCTGTTATTTTCATGCTTTCCCCTGATCGTATGACATTTTATCGAAACATACAAAAAAAGGTAAAAAAAAAAAATTTCTGATTTTCTGAAAAAGAGTGCCTGAGAACTGTACCTTTTTTTGCTTAATAAATACTAATGTCAGTACTACAGTCTTCTGCTTTCCACATCACAGATGCACTAAAAGAAGAAAAATCTGACGCTGAGATGCCATTTTGATTAATTATAAATTAATCTAATAAATTAGGGTTGATTGACATTGAATAATAACTGTCATTTAATGCTTTCCAACATTGTCCCTTATTATTTCAGGTTAGTTCTTGACTTTGAGTTGATATCATGGGCGTTCGGCAAATTCCCGATCGTGATGTCATTATGGGTGTGCATGAAAATCGGCACAATAATGGTATATCCCCTCTACAGCTACTGGGCCACTCACCGCACAGAAAAAATAGGTAAGTATTACATTAATACAGGGTTAGAATTATACTCTGTGCAATACAAGATATCGCTAAAATGGTTGCAGTCTTGTGTCTGGGGGAAGTATATGACCGTGTGCCTGAAAACTGCAGGCATGCAACTAGTGCCCGCTAGTCTATCCAGCCCATTCATTCAACACAGCTGCATTTGCGTTTCAGCTTTTCCTGCTTATAAACAGGCTTTCAGCTGTACCAGCCAGTCATTTTACCCCTCTATCTGCAAACAGGGCTTGTATGATTTAAATCAGTGATTTTAATCATGATTTAAATCATTGTAACAAAAAAAAATAAAAAATCATCAAAAATGATTTTAACAATTAACTGAATATTCTCTTCAGACATAAGCATTTAAAGGAGGCTTAGGTTTGATTTGGCTCAAATAAAACTTTCCTATTCAGCATGTTATAATTTAAGATACCTACATGAAGCCTAACTTTTGTGAACTGGGACATGCAGATTGTGTTTGTGCAGGCTGGAGTGTAATCCTTGTGTGATAAAAACAAATTAGGGATGAGTTGATTTTGAGGAATTGAACACAGTTTTAGCACTCTGAAGTTCTCATATGGTATATAGGAGCTAGCCTTGAAAAAGCAGGGAAACTTGCTTTCTGCTACAGGTCAATAAATAAAAAATGTGAACAAACAGGACACAGCACCTTAGTTTACACAGAGAATAAAAGAGATGCTGGTATTAACATTAGCTTTAGAAATGATTGTTATGTGTTTCTGCATGAAGAGATGCCAGTGTGAACATTAAAATTATTTATATATGTGGTTCTGCTTGTAGTCAGCTGATTTTTAACACTGCCGCAGGATATTTGCCTTTTAGTTTTCTTTCAACATATATTTCTATAACTTAACTTTTAAACAACTTTCTTTGAGGTTTTGTTTGTGTTCACACTGTTACATAAGTTGATAATTACTACTGATAATCAAGTCTTAAGGGACACCTACATACGTTTAAAGTTGATTTAAATAAAAAAAAGTTATTTTGAATAAAAAAAAAATCAAGATTTTTTTAAAAAGTCAATTTTTACCAGCCCTGTCTGCAAGAGAGACTCGCTTGATGTCTTAGGCTCTTATATACTTGGCTTCTGCAGTTATTATCATTGTTTACTTGTTAACCAGTATGGTATCTTTAACCTGACTTCTGGGTATGATCTGCAATCACAAGCTTTCACCCAAAGCAGCTGAAAGAATCCAAATAATAAAATCAAAATGTCACCTCTGTTGAAAAAATACCAAGATTGCAAAAATCTGAATATTAGATATCACTTTTCCAGGGGTCTGGTACAAGTCATAGCTGGTTTAAACATCAAGTCATTACTTAACATTTCATGAGCTGAGCAAATGTGGTTATTTAACAATTTGTCAACACTTAGATATCAGGTAAAGTACAATTTTAAAGCCGGTTGATATCTCATATTGGGATAAAGGGTGTGATCTGTGTAGAGGCATGCTGATAGCATGTTATGACCTTTGACCTTTCAGGTTTATGGGACTATATGTGGCTCCTGGTGTATATTGGATTCCAGACAGTGTTCCTGGTGTTACCCATCCAGGTGTTGTCTAGCAACAGCCTACCTCCTGCATCTAGTGTAGTCATCGCATGTGAACAGGTAATTATCCACAATCAGCTATTTTATATAACTTATCCAGGGGAAGGCTGAATTCAACATCAAATTGTATCAATGAGGTACAGTAGATATCTGTTAAATAGGACTTTAAGATAAATTCTGTAGAAATTCTCATAAAATTAGATTACACTCTACCACATAGAGTAGAGCAACTATAATTTAACTTTCTTTGAGGGACAATGTCTTGTGTGAATAAGTGGTCATTTGGATAATAGTTGAATATGTATGGTTAATGTAAATGTAGTTTTATGAAAAGTATACAGGAGCAGATCCAGGATTTTGGAAAAGGGAGAGTCAAACCCAGGAAGTCCAATAAGAAAATCTAAAGAAAGGACCCTGATCCAGGAAGGGAGGGGTCTAGGCCGGAATATTTGGTTTAAACTCCTGAAAAAAAGTTGTTGAAGCTCAAAAGGAGGAGGTCCCAACCCCCTGGAAAACCCTATTGATACTCCACTGGTAAATGAAATGAAATTCATATTTAGAATGAAACCTGTTGTGATATAGACATAATTTTTGAAGCCGAGGCATTCTTATGTAGAATATCTTGAGTTTGGTAGTTTAAGACATTGAAAAAAATTCTTCTGTTTTCAGGTGCGACTTGTAATGAAAGCACATGCCTTTGTACGAGAAAATGTACCCAGAGTTCTGGCAGCTGATCATAAAAAAGGTGTGGTATATATGGTCACATTTGAAAATAATTTTGAAATCATTCCAACATATGGCATGTGGAAATTATGTGAATATGCTTGTGCTGATATGTCTTTAAATGTGATATACAAAGTTATTAAACTATACTTAGAGAACTATAACATTCTCCTGAGGGAAAAGTTGTTAAACTGCTAATTAATGCATTATATCAGTCATAATTGCTCAAACAATGTATATTTATCTATAAAAACAGCTCTTTTAACAGAATTTGCTCATGCCATTCAGCATCCACACTTAATTATTAAAAACGTGTCATCTTATCAAGACTGACTAAATAATTTGACAAGACTAAATAATTTGACACAACCTGCCTTAGGATGGGAAAAGCAAGGTGAATATCTTGATTATAAAATCAGTTACATATATAACAATATTTATTGAAGTCAGATCTTTTAGTTACCCATACTGATATTGTTTCATCTTGGTTATCCTTCAGATGATGATGCAGTGGAGGATGTAGAGAAAGGATGTACTGACTTCAACAAATATCTCTACTTTCTGTTTGCACCAACACTGGTCTACAGGGACTCCTACCCCAGGTAAGTCTGGACATGAACAATAGGACAGAAGTCTGTTAAGTGAGAAGCAAATAATGATGTAATGACCAAGTTATTGCCTTTACCATTAGGGTATCCTTTCTTCCCCGTTTGTGTGTGTTTGTTCACAATATTACTCGTGCAATCATGACCTGAATCTCGTGAAATTCTCACATTATTTCAGGAATTGGCCAGTGAAGAATCAGTTAGATTTTGGTGTTGATCTGGCACATGATCCAGATTTTGAATTGTCATCAAGGAATATTCACAATATGTTCAGCCATTTATGCATGAATGAACCAGGGAATATGGACCAAATAAACTGGCAGAGGCTTGCATTCATTGGAATACAGATTTCAAGGATTGTATCTAACTCAAAATGGCTGAAACTGGGATTGAAAAACAAGAATTTGCTGATTTGGCTTATAAATTGTCCCCAAAGAGGTGGTGTCCTTGCAGACTGCTTGGAAATTTCTTCAATTTGAACATAAAATAGAGCAACTTGAATAAAAATCACAATTTAAATGTGATCATGCCAACAATACCAGTAGTGACAAAAAGACAAATACCTTTTGTCCCCGTGTTCCTCATTTTGGTCCAAAAGGGGTGGGGTGGGGGAAAGGTTGCAGTGATGAGTAAATGGCAGATAATCCAAATTGCATAGGTGTGGGATGAATTTTTATAAGCGCCCAACTAAGGTACATGTGGGCAAGAATATACGTAGCAGAGATTTGCTTGATTTGTAGCAGATACAGAACCCTTCTTCAAGATCAACTTGTTAAAGGGGCCCTATCACAAATCTGACCTGTATAAACTAAACAAAATCCCTTGGAGCTTTTATAAAATTAGGCCAGAAAATGTGGATAACACCACACACAGGCTGCTTAATTTGTTTATATCAACATGTTTATAACATGTTGGGGCCCCGAAAATAAAACAAATTTAACAAGGCCAAGTTGTCACAAGTCAGATAAGCCAGATCTTTGCAAATGGCATTTTGCAAAAAGTGACCTATATACCTCGGCATATACTGTGGTTGTTTTCTTATTTGCGGTGGTTTTAAATTCGCGTTATTCATGGTCACTCTCTGAACGCGAAATTGAAACCACACAGTTTTGAATGCATATATATACCAGACCGTTATTGTTAATTTCAGAAGCTGTCGATAGCTGGCGACAGTTGAAATTAATCTGCAGTTACATAGTGATGTCCATCGAGCCTGGTGCATATACTATACCGTGATTCAGCGAGAATAACAGGGCCTACTTAAAATAATACAGGTTGGCTTAGATGCAAAAACCGTGACACTTTGCAGGGATGTGCTGACCCTATGGGCACGCCTGGCAGTTTTACTATCCCCCCCCCCCCCCCCCCCCCCGGCACACGACTGGAGCATGGAAAGTTTCAATGTCCGCCGGGCAATTATATTTATTAATTTAAAATTACGTGTATGTGTGCCAAGCCAGATGACATCCAGTGCCGCTTAAAAGAATATTTAGTAGAAGGTACTCTTTCACATTGTGCCGTATTTAGTTATTGTAAATGAATAAAATTTGCCTCTAAAGTAGTGAACGTAGTCGCTAGGGTAGGGCCACCTTGTTACTGTATAAAGGACTAATTCTGTCACTACTGAAATCATGACGCGCCAAACATGTTGTTGATAAACAAGCTCATACATCCTTCATGGATTCTTTGTAAGAACTTTTTATAACCAGAATTACCCTAAAATCATTTATATATACATAGAGGAAGCCAGAAATCGCATAAATTCTTTTACAAAAGGTAGGTGAATGGGCACCTTTAATGAATTTTCTCTATAACTTTTGACTGTTTTTCTTTGATCTTTCAGAACACCAACCATCAGGTGGAACTACGTCGTCACCAACTTTGCTCAAGTTTTCGCTTGCCTCATTTACACCTACTACATATTTGCTCGTTTCTGCGTTCCCGTGTTCCGGAACTTCAGCAGTGAGAGTGTATCAGCTCGAAGGCTTATCCTTTCAGCGTTTGGTTGCATGATGCCTGGAACACTGGTCTTATTTATTGGTAAGGCAACTAAAGCAAAAAACGAAATTTCAATATTGTACTGAAGAAGTACATTTACCCCCTATTCAGTGATGTTTTAACTGCTATAACATCAAAAAGTTTACATATTGTTTTTTTAAATGTGAGAATTTTAATTTTGCAAAGTTACATGCACATTACTTTATAAAGACATTACAAAAAAACTTGTATTCCTTGCAAATTATGCATCTTTAGAATAAGCAAAAATAAAATGCTGATAAAATTATATGTTAACTTTTTTCTATAATCTTATTCCTGTAAAATTCATTAACTGAGAGCTGCCATGGAAGAAAAAAAGTTGAATGTGAAAGTACTGTGACTGTGGTATCTAAATCTTGAGAGTATTTCCCAGCTTTAGACCATTCATTACGTCTCCACTGCTTGTGATTTCCCATTGTATATTAACAACTTTTCTTTGTAGGTTTCTTTGCCGTACTGCATTCCTGGTTAAATGCATTTGCTGAAATGCTACGATTTGGGGACCGACTGTTTTATAAGGTATACCAATAAGTTCACATCCAAGATCCTTTATCACAAATACCAAAAATGATCAGTCATCCTTGATAAAACCTGTCAATCTGGTAATGTATATTTGTAATTATGATAACGAAGGTGGTTATTAATTTAATATTTTTTATGCCTTTTTGTTTTTATAGTATAATAAATTATAAATTGTAAATTTAAATCTTGGTATTCATATTTTAAACATACGTTTACTTGGAGAATCGCTGCAATTCTGCAGTACAGCAATGCTAAAGAGTTTATTATGCTGCATTAAATACTTCTGACACACAGTTCACAGAGTTTATTATACTGCATTAAATAAAACTGAAACACACTGTTCAGAGAGTTTGTTATACTGCATTAAATACAACTGACACACAGTTCACAGAGTTTATTATACTGCATTAAATAAAACTGAAACACACTGTTCACAGAGTTTATTATACTGCATTAAATAAAACTGAAACACACTGTTCAGACAGTTTGTTATAAATGCATTAAATACTTCTGACACACGGTTCACAGAGTTTATTATACTGCATTAAATACAACTGACACACCCTGTTCACAGAGTTTATTATACTGCATGAAATACTGCTGATGCATGTTCACAGACTACACAATCTTTGTAGGACTGGTGGAATTCCTCTTCATTTGCAAACTACTACAGAACATGGAATGTTGTTGTCCATGACTGGCTGTACAGCTATGTGTACAGAGACTGTTACAGGGTGAGTTCTTTATAGCAGTAGACAGTCCATCTCTCAGTCCTCAAATCTCTCTCTCTCCCTCGCTCTCTCTCTCCCACCCCCCCCCCCCCAACCAAGGAGTTTGAAATGATATTTGGTTTATTTTACATGATCCTTTGTGTCTTGTTCTCACAACCAGGAAATTCATTTACAAATAGTAAGCCTGCTGAGGGTACCATCTTAAAAATTTAATGAATTAGATTTGGAGCAGTTTATTACAACAAGGCACACATAATGTAACAAAATATGGTAATATTCTCTTATGGTAATATGGTAATCACTGCAAAGAACAGCTGATCAGTCAAGTTGTGCTATCAGTACCTGTTTCAGCTTTGAGCTGCAAAAGAATATAAGTATGTTTGTTAATTCCTCTTTGTTTTCAGTTGTTCCGGGTGTCTAATCAGCCCAACAACCGACCGGCAGCCATGGCCTCTGTGTTCTTGTTATCGGCCGTGTTTCACGAGTACATCTTAATCCTCTCATTCCGATTCTTCTATCCTGTCCTCTTTTTCATGTTTGCTGGTGCTGGCTGTAAGTATAACTTTAAACTAAAAGAAAAAAAAGAATTTACTTTGACAGATCAGGTTGTCCATGTTTAGATCATGGATATGTAGCTTCCATAAAAAAGCAATTGTTTTTTTTACATTTAAAACAGATCAGGTTGTTTCAAAGCAACAGTTGGTATAAGTTTGGTAATGTTCACAGGACTTGTTATTTTTGTGTATTTATTTTTTTATTTATGCAAATAATATGTAAATTATATATACTTGATTTAATTTCAATGGTAATATAGGTCAAGCTGTTAGTTTAATTTTGTGTTTCACAAATGTAGGGCTAGTCTATTTCTGAGAAGTCTGGCTCATAGAAATGGAGGGCACATGCATATCCTACTTCGTAATAGTTTTGCCAGGTATTCTTATCTAAGCTTGGAATAAACATATTATGTTCCTGTGTTACAGTTGCCTTCATCTTCCTTCCAACCAAGCGATCAAGGACAGGAAACGTGTTCATGTGGGTCGCGTTGTTCATTGGTAATGGTCTCCTTATGTGTCTGTACAGCATGGAGTGGTACGCCCGGATTAACTGTCCCATCACCGCTGTAAGTATATTCATACATGTCCACTTCCCCCACTTCCCCACTTCCCCCAATATGATAATATTGTTTGCCACATGGTTGATCCAATCAGTGAGTGTTAATGGTTTCTTTAGAATGGACTGTGGCACACTGTGGATTTAACTATGCTACCAGTTTCAATTGCTCTGCATTAATATACAAAGTAAAACAGGTCTTGCCCAGTTACAGTTGTAATTAGTGTTTTGCATTTTGTTGCAATGTGTTGTTGTCCTATCTCAGCTGTCCTTATTTGTCCCCAGTAGCCACAAATGAAATTTTCCCACAACATCTGCAAGTGTAAATGTTACATTGTAGCATAAAGTGTAATTGTCCCACCATAGCTTGAAGGGTAACTAACCCACTACAGCTGCAAGGGTAACTGTCCCACTACAGCTGCAAGTGTAACTGTCCCACTACAGCTGCAAGTGTAACTGTCCCATTACAGCTGCAAGTGTAACTGTCCCACTACAGCTGCAAGTGAAACTGTTCCACTACAGCTGCAAGTGTAACTGTCCCACTACAGCTGCAAGTGTAACTGTTCCACTACAGCTGCAAGTGTAACTGTCCCACTACAGCTGCAAGTGAAACTGTTCCACTACAGCTGCAAGTGTAACTGTCCCACTACAGCTGCAAGTGTAACTGTTCCACTACAGCTGCAAGTGTAACTGTCCCACTACAGCTGCAAGTGTAACTGTTCCACTACAGCTGCAAGTAGGACATCCTCAACCTAGCACAAGGTCATGAAAACCTAACAGGACCCTTTGAAGACCATATTGTGATCTCTAGGGCAAAATGTTAGAGGGGAAACTATTAAAACAAGACTTCATATAAATACTGATTCTGGATCCTTACAATTTAACAACAGTCTTCATAAAAGGCTGATTATAATTAAGAATGGGTCATTCATTACTTGTGTTAGATCAGTGTTATGTACATATGACATTATAGAGCTTTTGTTTTTCATGTTGTAGGATTCATTCCTTGACTATCTGATCCCTCGATCCTGGACCTGTGACTACACCATCATCTAAAACTCACAAAACCAGAGCAAACAACACATCTTATATCATCAGTCCTGTGTGCATCAAATCCATCATGATGTTTTCTTTACATTCACAACAGATTGGCAACATGGAGTATGGCAGTATTAGCATAGGTGCTTCTTCAATCAACATTAAACCGCAGTGGCCAGAACTAGATAAAATATACACAGTCATACACTGTACCTTCTGTCTACCTATCAGGCTACTGGCAGTTATGTAATGATTTGCTTTCATTACAGTGTGTTATAATACTACCATTGTATTGTAATAGTAATGTATACAGTAAAATTTCAGGGACATCTGTTAGACCTCAAGGAGAGGTATGTAAATTATATGGTAGGACTGAAACAGCTAGCAGATTCAGGCAAGCCTTCTGTAACTGCTACCCAACCAAACTCCAGTGCATGTAACCTGACCTCGTTCATCAAAAATTACTATTAAAATCAACATTCTGCAAAACTTGAATCAATATATTTTTTTTGTTCCACTTATATTTTACTGTATTTAGAAAATATATGAAAAGCAGGTTGTAAGATCTCATGCTATTCAGCCAAATTAAAAGCAACCCATATTTTGATAACTGCAGAAAAATTATTTAATATATAACTCCTTATATATGACTTTGATAAGACATTGGACTTAATGGAGCACTCCTTTCAGCACTCTACAGTGGTCGTAATGCAAGGGACAAAAATTGTGGTGGTCATAGCAGGGAGGTAATGGGACTAGGGTGGTCATTAGGGTAGATTTTACTGTATTAAGAAATACCTGTCCACATTTCCTTCAGTTCTACATGCCAATAGCAGGTTACTGTATAAGACATGCATGCTGGCACATATTCTCTAATGATTTTAATATTTTTTAAGAAAATTTGTATTTACTGAATATTTATATCCAAGGCTTTGATTTATTTTAATCTATAATTGGTTTTGCTTATTCACTTTTGTCATAAACATTTCCAGCAAACTAAAATTCAAAACACCAAGTTTACCATAACCAATGCTATATTTTGTTTTATTCTGAATCTCTTAATATATTTGGGTATATATCTTTAGGTAGAAAAGAATTTAATGTCAAAGTGATTTTTTGAGTTTTGACACTGCCAAAGACTATATATTATTGTGTGAATATTTCAGTTTCATTAACACTGAAAATTAAGGAAATGAAGTAATTATATAAGCATCAGTTTGATAGAAAAATATTCCACTGTACAAAGTGTATTTTCTTTTCCATGTATTTCATTTATAACTTTTATATATGTTTGTTTCTTGTAATGGAAAAATGTAAATATTTAAACTGAAAATTCAAGAAAAGATTAAGAAAGATTAAGAAATATAAACATAATTTCATGAATGCTGAAGTTCAGTTGCAGAACAAACAATTTGTGTATGTTAATGAATGTTGACCCTACTTAATGATAATCTTGTCTACAATTTAGACATGATCATGACCTTTGACCCTACTCTGCAGGGTACTTGCTTTAGACCTCATTATGTTTGGATCTCGAGATGAAACTGCAGTACAAAATAAGTGTAGGGAATTACGTCCTAAAATATGCAAGTCAAATTTTATATATATATATATATATATATATATATATATATATATATACACACACAAAGGTTTAAGAAGTGTAAGTTCATTAAGCAACTAATATTATAGACCATGTGACCCATTGACTGACAGGTTTTGTGCAATATTTTGTGACAGTATTTTGCACTTCATGGCAGCAGCGCAAAAGCAAACATCGCACTCTATTTTGTATTTTAATTATCATGGGTACTTTATAATTGATTATTAAGATTCATTATTTGGAAGGTCAGTGATGGAACTTTTGATATGACAGGCCAAGAGGAGGGTTTCTGTGTTTTGGAGCACAATTACCTGGAATTCATGTAATTATTGTATATATAAATATTAATGTGCACATATTGTCTTAAAAAAATGACCACATATTTTTAAGGTACTATATTTGTTTCCTTCAAATTTGACCCAACAATCTCCACTAAGATACTGTGGTTGGCTTCATATTCGCGAAGGTTTTAATTTCGCGATATTCACGAATTGGAAATAATCGCGAAAATGAAACCCTCGGGTATAATTCACCAATTGAGAATGTCCTTCTTATTCAGTGAAACCAATACTTGAACGCATGTGAATAGGTTAGAACAGTGAGAAATTTTATAATAAATTCAATTATGCAGGTATCGGGGAAAACGTTTCCTTAAATTTGAACTAAACTACCTGTGCTGTGTGTACAGGACCATCGTTATATGAGTAGAATATCACAAACTCATGACTTATTCTCATTTTATAATAAAAATAGACCTTGCTTTACCAAAGAAGTTATTTAGGTATTGTGAGATCGCGAAAATGAAACCCTTACGAAACATTAAAAATGGAGAAATCGTGAAATTTCAGCCTCGCGAATATGAAGCCAACCACAGTATCAGACAAGTTCAAACATTTGTGACCTGGGCCCTGGTGGCCTTGTTAAGTGTCAATATATGCTTTAGATGAAGGGGGCCTATTTAAGAAGGGGGAATGTCTTATTTGTCTGGGGATACTTCAGCATCTCCGATGCCAGAGATTTCTAGTTGTAATGTTATAATCACTTTACTATTGAAAACTGTACTTAATGACTGTGGTTTAGATTTTCTTGTGCCATCATCTGAACTGTTTAATGATGAACATTAAGTAACAAATATTTCTTCAATTGAGTGTTAACATACTAAAGCTACTTTTCAATATGAGTTTCCCAACTATTTTCCAATGCTCTTTATGCAGTACTTTTATTGCATCCTTCTGTGGATTCATTTCACTCGGCCACTGCTTGCCTTTAGGTGCCTTTTTCCAAAGGCCACCACAAATTAATTAGCAGAAGGAATTTAACAACAGCGCTGTGTAAGGGGAGTTTTGTTGTCTGTGTATATTTTTGTATCTTCTAATAAATGTGGTGTACAGTTTAAGTGAGATGTGTTTCTTGTCTCAGATATTCTTGAGATTTGAAGAGGGGTTAGATATGCCATTTTGTAATATGTTATGTTTTTGAGAATGTGATCTCTTTTTGTCCAATCCCTCCAACATTTTGTGTTTTGTGTCATGTATCATAATGTTAAGTATCAAAGTTGCATTGGGCCAGAAAAACCAAAGAAAATAGTAATTAAAATGGTTATATCTGAAATGCTATTTGATGTACAATTTGATTCGCCAGCCCCAAACCATTGGGACCAGCAGGGGTGTTCATAATAGACAGTTTGATAAGTTGTCATATATATATATATATATATATATATATATATAAAACACTGAAGAAAAAAACTCAGTCGGCCATAGAGCACTTTTCATCAGAGGGTAACTACCTTCTATATATATATATATAAAGAGAAAAAGTGACACCTTATTGAAAGATTAACTTGTTGATTAACACAAGTGTGTCAATATACAAGGAAGTCTATCGAAAAGGCGTCACTTTTTCTCTTTACCTACACTTCGACTATAGACTAACACGACTATACCATTAATTACATATACATATATATATATATATATATATATATATATATATATATATATATAAATAAATATATATATTAATACACTTGTGTCGAGAAATTATAAGCAGTATAATAGATTTCAGGTAATAACACTGTATCATTGCTGTATTTCACTGCTTGCATAAAATGAAGGCCCAGACTAGTTTCTGTATTACTATGTATACTTTGTGTTCTTTGCATAAATAACATAACAAATTTGCAAATATATTGTGCAATATTTAGCCAGGCAGGATTTTCAGGGTTATTTAATAACATGGGAATATATATGCTGTTTAATCAGTTTGACTTGTATTGATATTCACACCACACAGCTGTATGCAATCTGTTCCGGTCAAGTTGATAATTATTTGGTTGGTGTTTTAGTTGTACAGATAAGGACCACATGTACCTTTCTGGAACAGAATACTGTAGCTGACTTGTGTTTGCAAAGGTGTTAAATCCACAATGTTTACAAAAGGGAAATTACCACAAAATAAAAACCACCTACACAATTGAACAGTCATTAATTCTGTAGCCTCATAATTATTATTGTGTCCAAATCCAATGCTTGTAATGTTTAAAATCAAAGCCAAAGGATATTTTGAAAAATTACATCTTTTGTGTTACCTGTTAAATAAAGATTGACATAATAATAGGAATAATACCAGATCTTTTATATTATATTAATTAATTATATTAGAGTATACCCTAGGGTACTAGCTGTATAAATGTAAGATTTAGCAGGCTTATTAAATTCTTCTTGTGATAACGTTTATTCTCTGTTGAGGTTACTGTATGGTGAGATCATAAAAATAGAACCCTCAAAACAAATGTGAAACAGTAAAAACAATGAAGCCAACCACCATATGTTTGGTATACCTTATAATAAGCGTCTACGATCCTTATTTGGGTGAAGTACATGACCATAACCAAACTTTAGGATTTCATAACCTTCCATCAATTGACCCATTAGGTGGAAGTTTGCTATCATAACTATCTATGATCCTTATTTGGGTGAAGTACATGACCATAAACAAACTTTAGGAGTTCATAACCTTCCATCAATTGACCCATTAGGTGGAAGTTTGCTATCATAACTATCATCATAGGTTTTGTTCGTGTTACAGCAGCACGTATTACTGATCTCCACCAAATGTGTCAAACTATATATATATATTTGTTTATCATGTTCTTTACAATTTTCTGTGTTCATTGTTATCAACCTTTTACCAAGTTAAATATTACTTTTGTCTGCAGATGTATGCCATATTTTCACAAAAACAGTTATATCTGTATGTTATAAATTGTGCAAGACGGGCAGTTTCATTATCTCCTGTCAGAGGTAGGTTCTTATTGAAAAGGTCAGGTAATAGCATCAAAACACAGTTATTATCATATCAACACTTGCTGGAGACACACTCCACATACTGGAGTCACTAGGTGCTGGAGTCACACACGAGGTGCTGGAGTCACACACCAGGTGTTGGAGTCGCACACAATTGGCCTGGTGTCAAGCAGCAGGCTTAAATCACCACATGCTAGAGTCAAACACCATACTGGAGTTTAAAAATTCATGTTGGAGTCACACACTGCACACCAGAATCACCCTCTACATTGGAGTCACACCATGTGTTGGAGTCTTCACAAAAGCTGAAGTCATCCAGCAGATGCTCCAGCCACACACCACATGTTTGAGTTTAAGGTATGCCACAGTCAAGCACCTGATTTTGATTCCCAAGTTTCACACTGGACTCCCAATATCTATATACATGCTGGTGACACACCATGTCGCAAGTCACATTCTGGAGGTTTTGCACTAAGAGGTAAACACCAAAGCTAGTCACACCCAACACACACTGGTGTTGCCCACCATATGCTGGAGTCACATCCCATAAGTTGGTTTCACACACCACATGCTGAAGTATTCCTCTGTATGTTGGACTCGGATCCCACATGTTAGAGTCACACCCTTCATACTGGAGTATTCATAAGGTGGATTCAGTTTCTATATGCAGGAGTCATACACCATTTGCTGGAGTCAAGTCCACATGCTCGAGTTTTACTTTACATGCTGGAGTCACACCCAACAAGCTCTAGTCACCACTCAGAGCTGCACACCACGTTACAGTCACACTCTGTATCCTGGAGTCACATCACTCCGGCTGGAGTTCCTAATGGGAGTCATTGGTTGGATTCCCAAACTTGTGTCACACACCATCCATTAGTCATACACCACATCCATCTTGCCATGTTTATCTTCACCAAGAGCTTTTGTTTAGTGTGATTGTGATATTGATTATATGATGATTTCAATACTTGAGATATTCTAAGAATGATTTATATAACTGACAGAAGTTACATGATGGGAATGAGAAATGTTTAATTGCTGTAAGGGATTCTTTGTCAATTGGTATAATCAAACTATCCTGGCTTAAGGATGGGTTATGTGAAACCAAGACTAATATGAAATTACTTTTTTTTATTTAACTATATCTGGTAGTAACTTCATTATCACATCTCTAAACATATAGTGAGGAAACTTTCAAATATGTGGTGACCTCAGTGTGGGGATGAGGGAAATATGTTGCTGAATAAACATCACATGCTTATTTATATTTGTACTGAAGTGCATGTACATGATTCAACAAAGAGCTTGGTACATTAAAGACAGGGAGGAGGACACCTGTTGTTGTATACAATATCACTATCAGTGTTTATATTTGTTTTCACATTTATTCAAGGGAACAATTTTTCAGTTTGATGTCATTTTTGTCAGAACATTGTTGATGTACATACTCATTGTATCATTATCTAAAGAGATGTCAAATACCATATACAGTGGTGAGGAAGGTTGCCATGGCTACAGAATGATAGAAAATAAAACAAGTGAAACCAAGGACATTGGTGTTCCTTGTTTAGAATTTACAAAAGCAGTTTTAGTTGAAGAGGACTTGTGACAATGGAGCAGTTCATCTTCTAGCCCAATTTAATCAGACTCTATATTATTAGGCCCTGCCATATATTGATTCCGTTACCCATACAGTGATTCTACAATATAAACCTCGGACTACACACCACTCAAACCCAGGTGTTTAAAACCCCCTGCCAGCATGTCACTCAAAACTAGGCCTGTTTTAAACAAAATGTAACATAATTCTGGCTCTTAGTCCCCACCCCCCACGAGTCGGCGAGGCTCCAAGTG
Source organism: Sipunculus nudus (assembly GCA_026874595.1). NCBI lineage: Eukaryota > Metazoa > Annelida > Sipuncula > Golfingiida > Sipunculidae > Sipunculus > Sipunculus nudus. The sequence continues at coordinate 23,679,954 of CM049318.1, read as the reverse complement.
AGGTATTCAAGTGCACCCATACGACTTTTCATCTTTGCCCCCACTAAATTTGCTGAATATGCCTCAGGTATAAAGGTCAGTAAATGTTTAAAAATGATGAAGTTTAAATTTTAGTTGCTATCGAAACCATGTACATACATATTGGGGTAATCCTGTGTCTTCTTGTTCGGTAGTAAACAGGCAGTCAAAGAAGATTCTCATCTACATACTACCAAGTCTGTGGCAGCCACACTGTCAAAGACCTTGATTCAGTGAGCTGTTCTGGTGTCTATTTCATGAATAATGAACAAGGCAACTTAACCAATCAAACAGCTTGCATAAACTGGTGCTAATATAGACCAAATGTTTAACTTAGCCTGGAGGGCATAGAGAATTCAACCATTAAAATAAAGCCATGGCATTTCTGATTTTGATCTGAACACTTGCAGACTTGTTCATCATTTATGAAATAAATGCAAGAAATGCTCTCTGAATCAAGGTCTGTGAAAGCATGGCTGTCACAGAATTTTAGTATGAAGATGAAACGGCTTTTATTCTTTTTAACACTCAAATGGCATACTGGCTGCCGGGTAAAATTCTTTCATGTCACAACATCCATTTGTATACGTACTGATCAAACATGGTTTCTCCATAAAGATATAACAAGAAATTCTTTGTGTACTGTTTACTGGAAGCAGCTTTACACATGTAACATCAGTAAATAATATTGGCAAAGTGAATTAATATATGAATTTAATTTTAGATTGATTACTGTCAGATTTAGGGATTGAAAATACAACCTTGTTAATAATGGAACATCTAGCTATACATCAATGGGCACTTAATTTTAGCTTCTTGCTTAGATTTTCAAAAAGTTTTCACCTTTGGAAATTAAAAATAAATATAACTGCTCTTCATAGTTTGGTCCATTGTAACAGTTAGTTATTGATACTGCTGTCACCTACCAGGATTTTCCATAAAAATCAAATATCAACTGTTATAACTGTGTACAGGTACACATAAAGAGACAATGGTAAAACCAAAACCGATATAGCACCAACAATTTTGCTCAATATCCTGAAAAAAATGATTAAATCTCATATGGAACCTAATCCTGGTTTATACATGATCAGTTTTGAAGGGAGATGATAGTATCTGAATGTCATCCTTTGTACATAATTGAAATAGCAGAAATAACCTTAACAAATAGGAGCCTCAATTCCTTAAATGCATTTCAGTAAACCAACCATTTCTTGTATGCAGTTGTCATAGATGTATCAAAACTGCAACAATACATAAATTACACAAGTGATACTACTGACATACTTAATTTATCAATTTTACTAAATTCTGGATGATTCAAGATACTTCTGTTCAACACACTATCTTCTGCCCAATCTCTCCTTGTATATAAAGTACACGTTTGTTTTTGCTTACTCCTCAAAAAATTTTATATAGTTTTGCTCACTGGGTCTTGTAGTGAAGTCCTATATATACCAAGTGAAGTCATATATATCATCTAATTTTAGGGCCAAGATATAGATATTTGATTTTTGCATATTCTGCCTAATTTGGCTGATAATTAAAATACAGATGCATTATATCTTTAGTTATATCTGCCAGGTCTGCACAATTTATGACTAGTCGGACCCAAGACAGCCTTTAATAACAAGCTACAACGCAGTATATTTTAATGTACTGATAAATTAGGCCTTTGCCTTCCCAAAAGATTTTGATAACCTTAATAATACATTATTATTCAACTCTACCCACAACACCAACACACTGGGATAGGGTGTACTCTACCAACTATACTAAATTATATACCAAGATTCTTTGGGTATATGAGCTCAAATAAAAAGTGTTTTAGTAAGTTAATATATTATAAAGTACTGCACTGATATTTGAATTAATGTTAATTATATATTACATTATTCTACATGCATTTGTTCAGGAAAGAATAGCAAACATCTGTATGTTCCTTTATTCCACAGAACTACTGTTGAAATAATTATCATAATTCCATCTAACCTACAAGACACTACACTCATGTTTCCAGCATTTCATTAATTAAATGACTATGTACACAAATTCTTATCTCTAAATTCTTTTATCTCGGATCTCTTTGTACATTATCTCTGTGTGCTCTTTTTTTTTACATTTCGTGCTAGTAACACCACAAGGAACTAACATAATAAGATCTTTGTAGAAATGCTCAGAAATGCTTGCGATATCAGTTAAGTGAAAAGAAAAGGTAATTTCTTAAATGCTAGCTATAATCTACATCCATCAGCTCCCATGGCAGTGTTACACATTGTTTATTCTCCTTAAGAAAATGGAAAAGATTTCAAGACCATACACAGATGGTAACTTTTCATGATTATCACAATTATTTATACAAGCTTGGAATAATTTATGTTAATTTTGATGATAAACTGACCACATTTACATGAGATAATCAAAACAGTAAAATCTGCATACAAAGAGCCTAGCACACTGAAGAGATTATGTTAATCTTGATCTACTTGTCACATCAGAGTAATGCATAAATATGGTATACAGTAATATATAGTAGACAATATAAGTTACTGATAAATCTATTTGCCCAGTGCTTTCATTCTCTGGTCTAATTTGTCACAGTTGGTCTTCAGTGTATCCATGTTAGCTGTCATGGTTTCTTTTGCCTGAAATAATGAATAAAACATGTCAACAAAGAAACAGCTACAGATATCTTGGGCTTATTGCAATTCTTTATATGGATAAAGTTTGGAATTTATTTTCAATACAACTTTATAAATGCAGAATACATTCATCAGTCAATGTTAGCTATGCAGGAGTTAGAACCACATGTTACTCAAAGGCCTTTTCAAAAAGTCTGAAATCCAAGAATCATTATTTATAAAATATTTGACATTACAGTAGAATGTTGAATATCCGAACATCCTTTATCCGAAAAATCATTCATTGGAAATAAAAAACGGAGAACCAAAATTTTGACCATATATCAGAAATTTGAACAATGACGAAAAATTCCAAAATAAAATGGTGTTAAAAGATCGTCTGATCGCTAGATCAGTGGTGATACATATTGCCGACTAATTAGTGCACCTAGGCGTAGGCACAGTGAAAACACCGCCTCGCTAGACGGGGTTGTCCTCAGTTCGCTTTAAAATTCCCACGCCAGGGTAATTAACCTGTGCAAACAAAACGTTACAACAGACCATTACTGAGTAGCGACCGCAGGTCGTAGGTGTGATAAACACAACCCCGCCGGACCATGCAGTCCTTGGTTCAGCTTTGATCTCAGTGGATTTAAAGGATAGCTTCGTTCCGGTTGTCACCCAGGCCTCGAGTACTGCGGTGAGTAGATATTGAGTTAATGTGCACCTCCGATATTTACTCACAAAGTCAATTGGTCAGATTATTTCTGCTCAATCTCTATTTACGACTTCAGCAGGGTAATTCTAAGATTTATATAAACCATACTACGAAGTGGATTAATCCATTGTGATAGTCCATGCCAACAGGAAAACGCTCATCTTGATTATTCTCCACGTGAAATTTTGCATACTGTTGACACTTACTCGTCAATGGAGTCACATAAGCACAAGCGCCATGTCCTGTCAGTTGATGACAAGCTGTCGATCCTTGCAAGACTTGACATGGGTATGATATAGATTGTTTCAAGCGCAGGGCTGTTCACAAATTATTATATTACATGTATTATATATAATAATGTTTTTCTGTTTGATACATAAATTAAATAGATTGAAAATGTTTCCATATATTGTGACACGTTTATCATGGGTTAGCTAAATCAATTTAGGTCCGTCAGTAACCGGTAATGTCCCAAACTCTGCCATAATCATCATGATTCCCAGACAAATTTAATGTGAAATCGTTCATCTGAACGATCGTTCATCCGAACAAAAAGCTTGTCCCCCAAGGCTTTCTGATATTCGACGTTCTACTGTACCTTATACTTTGACATGTTCTCTCTATGTGTACATACTTAACCACTTTGGTACTTACATTACTTTAGGTAAGGAAACTTACAGCTGCATAATAAATAGATGAGAACTAGGAGAACCATGGAGGGGTAGATGGGGTGTAGATGGACTGGTTATATACACACATAGGGTTCAAAAAAGGACCCCATGACTTCATATGACCTCATTAATATTAAGATCAAGGATAGGCTGTGGCCTGTGACATGATGTGTCATCTTTGGGAAAATAATGGCCAACTCTGTATGACATTTTAGGCATTGTAGACCACATTTTATTCAGTCGCTTTACAACTGTTATACCACTAGGGCATGAAGATATAATTTTCTGTGTGGCACTGGATGAGTTCTGGGCACTAAATTATAAAACTTCAACACAAACTACTGATCATTAAAGTCAGCCACACACAATAAATGTTTTTTCTTTAAAAACATTGATTTCCATAACTATGATAAAGCAAAGAAAAATAAAGCATACTGCCGAATAGGGTAACCTGTAATGTGCTATAGTTTCCTGCCATTGTTCACCAGCTATGCACATTACATGTATGAGAACATGGCTATTGCATAGTGTTTGATTACCTGCGACACTGCCTCATAATGACAGGTCACAACACATCCACAAATTTTAATCTGTTTAAAAGTCGAAAATTATCTACACTACACTTAACTGCACTTTGTCAAGACTGATCTCTGTGGTTGGGGATCTCAATGTTACAAATTTCAAAGTTTCTTATGATTATGTGAATATTTAGTGGACACCATAGGAAAATGAATGATTGAGATTTACATAACAGTGTAAGCACCAGGGACAGTGTCTGACATTATGAGACCTTTACCTCTTTAAGCAGGTCCTTATGAGACTCCAGATGCACCTGCACTACCTGTTGGGCTGTGTCAAGATGTGACAAGGCCTGGCTGAACTGTAAAGCTGCAAGATACACAACAGTCTTGGTGATACAGTGTAAATCCATTTGAAGGATTTCAATTTTAAATATATTTTTAATGCTGGAATTGTAAATGTTATTGTTATTCACAGTCATGGTTATCTTGAAATTTGACTAAGTGCTCCTGATGTTTCCACATGTTTAAGGAGAGAGTGCCAAGTACATTAGATAACTTATGGCACATACACAGTTCTTTAATATTATAATTACCACATATAAAATATCAAAGGAAATAATATAAGAGAAAAGACATTAAAACATTTTAAAAAGCATAGCCAGAAAGGTTATTTTGAAATGAAAACCTCTCCTACACTTGTTTCTTCTTGCATATAGTCTTGATTCTTATTATTTGTGAAAGATACTATTTAAGTCACTCTCTGTCTTGTAAGGTAGAGAAACCCACAAAGAATTTTGTGGACCATCTGCGTGTTCATCATGATGTGGGTCAGTTAATCCTTTTACCTTGTTCATGTAGGTCTTTGAGAGCTGCCAGTCGATCAACGACCATCGGCAGCGTGTCAGCCATTGTATCCCACTTCTTGACTAAAGAGTACAGCTCTGCTATCTAGTAAGAAAATGTATGCAAAAACTGTGCATAAATGTATCAACATCCTGAATAATTTATCAATTACCATCATTTCAGCAGCAGGCTCCTAAAGATTACATATACTAATTATCAATTACCTTCATTTCAGCAATAGGCTCCAAAAGATTACATGTACTGCCTTCCAATATTGTAACATGCTTTATCACAGAGCTCATTTACTAAAAACTCTTATAATTACAGGGTCCTTTTAAAGGTACTTTTCCTGAATTGTGTGACATCAAGAGAGACAAACAAGAAGCAAAGACTTCTTAGTAAGTTTTTGCTATAGATTCTCATTATTTATAATTACTGACTGTTATTTACCTCTTCAAAAGAAGGTTCATCTTGTAACAGTATGGCTTGTGCAATTTAATTTTACTTTACAATAAAATGAGGAATATACGAAAAGATGCTTATAAGAGGCAGTAAAGAGAAATTCATGACTTTTTCATGAATTTGTCATTTTTTAACCTTTTTACAAATTAAAATTCTTAATTTGATGTATAATGATTTTTAAGGACACATAAGTTTTGTGTTACTATTACTGCTGACCTTGTTCTGTTTGTCTGCATCCTCCACCTGTTCCTTCTTCTCCGTGACCTGGTTCAGTTTCTGGTTCAGAGCCAGAAGACGGCCTTCCACCTGATCCAACTGATTTGGGTCAAGGAGAGTCAACTTGCTGTTCAAGCAGGCAACAGCTCCCTGAATAATGAAAAGCATGGCTTTAAAAAGTTCTATATTCACGAGTTTTACATACTGTTTGAATTGGTTATAGAGAGCAGGACAGTGGGCATTTTGCAAAGGCCAGAGTCCCCATATCTGTCTGATATGTGAATAGTTGAGTACCATATATGTTTGATGTTTATTAAGAACTGATATTAAAAATCAAAAGTGCTCATCTCCATAAGGGGTAATTAACCTCTTTGTTGGAATATGCATTAGAACATGTTTAATATTTTTATTTATAATATTTATAAAAGATAACGATAATCACTTTCTGGTCACGATAAGTACCCCTAAAATACCACAAGACTCTGAATATCCTTTCTAAACAGTCTTGGTTTGAAATTTGTGAATCTTTATGGATCAAGGTATTTCAGATAACCTTAATGTAAAAAATGTAAGGCATGCATCAGGACTACTTACAATTAAACTTTTGTTGCTGGTCTCTGATGTCAGCATTGACTGCAAGGTAAAAGGGGTCAGATTTAATAAATGATAACATTTTTGTTCTCATTTAATTTAACATGAAAAGATTAATTTATCACACATCAAAGTACACAGAATATTATAAAATGCAGAGTACAAATGGACTTGTGTCATCTGTTATTTATTATTATGCCTTATATTTTTAATTAATTACAGATTCAAGGGAATTTTTTAACTGGAACACTAATCAAACAATAAGTGTGAAACATGATAAATTAAGATCACTGGATTTTAGTTTTCTCATACATAATATACCACATAAATCCTCTAAAAATGGATATAACCATCTATATTCAAAGAAACTATGACTGAAACTGCTCGGTTATTGTTAAAACATTTTAAATATCAACTTTTATACAAATTCACTTTATCTGCACTGGCAGCATCTTACCAATTTTTCAGGGTTTTGTCCGATAACGGCCTCTAGTCTTTCTAATCTTTGTTCAAGGTCTGCCATCTGTTATAATAAAAGTACAATTTAAATAAAGTATAAACATTAAAAGACAAAATAAGATAGGAATACTCATACAGAATAAGGTGTCTGTGACAATACAAACACAATAAAAACCAAGTGTAATGATTACACAGAATAAATATTTGATATGTTTCATCAATATTGCATAAACATTAAAAAAAAAACATTTCGTCTATAAAAGTTTTTCAATCAGATTTCTCTGAAACATCTCACTTCCTTTGATTTAAATATCTAACACCTAAACACAGCCATGATGCGGCTGTATGTGGTATAAGCCCTCTTCAATCTTGGTCAAACTGAAGGTTAGGAATGCAAACTGTTAGATTCAGAATAACTGAGTCTCTTGTTGTTCAGGCATGTAGTGTGAGAACAGGAGGTACAATTATATCCCCTCCCAATCTGATTTCCATTTTCTTCTCCTTTTTTCTTGTAAACCAAGGCTTTTTTTATAGATATAATATATATTTATGAAAAAGATAGCACGGCCAGTAAAAGAAAATATAATCCTTCTGTAATGATAATACTGGCAGCTGTGGGCTAGTTGTTAATCAAATATGTTCGCTGTCAAAACTGAATTGTAAGCATGTACTGTTTTATAGTTTCCAAAGACAGTTAACTTTAAAAAAGAATCACTAACTTGAGCTACCCAAACAACATTCTGGCATGATTATCTGGGCACCAAAATGTGTCTTTATTTTACACTGACTTTTTTTAATGAGAAACATATAAGAAAAGATACATTTCAGGAGACTTGTTCTCCTCACACTTGTATTTTATACATACAAAGAATATATTTGATAGTATATGTCTCTGTAATGTTGTTATATCTTTAGTGGAATACATACCTTGGCATTGTTACTGAACTTTGCCTGTTCTGGTCTGTAGTACAGCTGGTATGTCATACTGTCCCCAGCAGCAGCTGTGGGTGCTTTTGCTGGTTCTGGAGATTTTTCCTCTTTAGGGCCCTTGTAGGCCTCAATCTCTGTCAGAAGACGCCTAGTCAACAGTTGAAGGTAATGAATTACATTATAATATGATTTAAACAATTATCTGTCCTTAACATAATAGGGCAAAATATAAACATCTCTTTAATTCGCAATACCTGGTTACAGTTAGTGATCAGACATTTTCACCAATTCAAAATATGAAGAATATCACACAATGGTAAAAAGTACAAACTGCAAAGTGAATATTTGACCAAACCGATAAATGGTAAAAAGTACAAACTGCAATGTGAATATTTGACCCAACTGATTTACTTTTTATTATGAATACAGCAGAACCTGTCATGAGGGGACACCTGTGGGATATCACCTAAGTGTCCCTTCATTGCAGGTCTCCCTTCATGAGAGGTAGGGACAGATGCAGGCAGGGATAATGATTACTGAATGGAGATTCATTCAACAATTTAAACAAAAGATTTACATACTTATAAGTATATAAAATAAAATGTTTTATATCAATAATATATGAAAAAAATATTTATATGGACATCTAACACAAGAAAGCAGATTCTTTGATGTCATGATTAAAAGTCTTTATGAGCTGGTTCATTTATAAATACAAAATTGAAGAAATGGAGATCATGAGTATAATTTCATAGATATAGTTACTATCTACTAAAAACCTTTAAAAAAAAATTTTCATATAATAAAATATAATATTTATAATATTTCTTAATTATATATTATTTCTGAATAAATAAATAAATATGAATAAAAGTCATCCAGCAAACCTCTGGTATAGCAAAACTTACATGACAGTAGAATATTTGGAACAAAAGATAAGGGTGTCATCAATTGTGTCAGAGATTACATTCATTTAAATTTTTAATGAACAATTAAATTTTTGCAACATTATTTTGGCGGCGCTGAAGAGTATATTTATGTTTGTATAAAAGAGTTCAGTCTCTGAATGTCCCTTTGTACAGTTCTGAACTGATAAAATTATGAACTGATGCCTCAATTTTAGCTCTGATTTTGCAGATTCACATTGCCCTGACTGGGCTTAACATCAGGCGGGCATTCAATATGGCGGAAACACTAGGGTGATCGGAAGCGTTCGGTGGCCTTCGGCAGCTGCCACTCGCAATCAAATTTGTACTATGTACGGTGATTTCATCCGCTGAAATTGATTCAAATACATCAAATTCAAACTCAATATTGGGACGGACATCATTTTCAACATGCGTATTTTATCTTGACATTGAGATTATGACCAGATGTCTCAAATTCAGTGATGATTTTTTCAGATTTACATTGTCATGACTGGGCCTCAAATGAGGCGGACATTCAATATGGCAGAAACACCAGGGTATTTTATAGAGTACGGGGGCATTCGGCTTCTATCACCTGCAGGTGGGCCCATAATCATATCTGAATTATTGCAAAGGCTAAATTGTTATTGTTAATCATCATTTTGATGTCTTTTGCAATAGTTAGGCCAAAAAAAAAATAAGGTATGGTTCTCAGGCACTTTTTTTCAGAAATCAGTGCGGGCGGGCGGTATTTTATTTTTGACCTTTTTTTGAGTGTCTCGATAAAAATGTCATATGATCAGGGAAAAGTATGAAAATAACAATTTTTTTTTGCTAAACAGGGAAAAGCATTACATAAATTGTAATATTTATCTTCCTGAAAGATAAAAATCAAAATAAAAATTGTTGATGCGGGGGGTAAAAATTGACGCGGGCGGTGCCTGAGAACCATACCTTTAATTTTTTTTGGCCTTATAGTTATAATTATCAAATGCTATAGTTGTTATATTTGCAGAATCGAAATAGTGACCTAAGTTTGCCGGTGCTTATCATTTGTTCGCCATGTTCAAACGATGTGAAAAGACTTGGGCCAACCAATGTTGATGCTTATTGGTCGGGTCAGTCATGTTATATGGAATTCCCGCGATTTACATGAGATCTATGAATGAATCTTAATACGTGTCGTTCACGGCGAGCACTAAGCATTCCACAGAGCTGCTGAGCTGGGACACTCCCGTAGCGTAACTGGTGGCTGCTAATATATCTGACTCAGGTGTCCATTCATGACAGGATTTTTGACTACACAAGACTGTCCCTGTCCACGTTTCGCAGGTGTCCGCTAATGATAGGTCAATTTTAATGGGAAATGGGTTGGGACAATGGCTAAGAGTCCGTACATTGAATGTGTCCACTCATCCCGGTGTCACTTCACGGCGGGTCCTGGTGTAATTCATAGCTTTTACAACTGTACCTATGAGTATTTTTTTTTTCAAATTCAAGGCACTGACTTTTTTCTGTGGAGGGATAAATAATAGAATCAATACTAAATTCCCTTAAAATTGTTATCATAGCTATGGATTCACTCACTTGTGGAGAGCCCCTTGTGGATCAGCAAGGTCAAGGCCACCCTGTGTGCCAAGCAGCTTGTCAATGTGAAGGTCAGTTAATTGATGCTGGAGGTACTCCACTTGTTTCGCCATGGCAACCGGTGACAACTTCTGGGTGTCAGCATCAGCCTTCACATTCTCCTGTGGCCAAAATGAAACAACCATATTAAGTTATAAATAATATAATAATAATATACATATATCATATATAATATATAATATATAGTTCACATATGCTGATAATTAAGTGTACAACAGGTATCAATTACAAGGTCAAGAAAATACATTATTTATTTAGAAAACATCAAATAAACAGGGGAGCTATCAATACTTTAAGTTAAACAGCCTCATTGTCTTAATGTAAACAGATAAAACTACGGAGATAAAGTTCACAAACTGATCAACTCTACATAATGGGATAAATGGTGAGATGTTTACTCAAAAAATCTGTTTTAATTTAATACAGCAAAAAATAGTCTAATTGATATGTTACTTCCGTTAACAAAGAAATTTATATATATAATTGAAAATGCAACAAAACAATGCCAACTTTTAATAGTCTCGTAATAAATGTAAAGCAAATTCATAACAGTGAAAGGAATATTGCAACAAAATGTAGTTAAATCAAGAGTCATAGAGAAAAATGGGACAATATTCATAAAATTTTTAAAATTAAAAAGGACTAAAAAATAAGTTTATTCCCTTTTCCTGTTTGTTTCCTAGAACTCTTTTTTACATATCTATATCATTTTCAACTAGACATTTCTTGGCACCGCAGGTGCCAGAGTATCCCCAGACATAGTAGGCCCCCCCCCCTTTAAGAACAGACCCCCATTTTTAGCAGCATATACTGACACTTGGCATATTTATTGTTTCTTCCATCCAACAATCCATAATCTTGTTGAAGATGTTGGTCCTGTGACCTTGATCTTTTTAAAGATGTGTCCTGTGACCTTGACCTTTGACCTCATGACCCCAAAATCAATTTGGGTCTTGCTTTTCCAATGGGACATATGCAAGTCAAGTTTGAAATCTATACATCAATAAAGCAGGAATGATCATCCAGAAACTAATTTTTTAACAGGTGGCTCCTGTGACCTTCACCTTTGACCTTGTGACCTTAAATTGATAGTTTTCTTCCTCTCTTGTCAGGAGAACTATATGTGCAAGATGGAAGATCTGAGATGAAATGTTTGGCTGAAAATGCATCCACATCTTTTTAAAGATGTGTCCTGTGACCTTGACCTTTGACCTCATGACCCCAAAATCATTTTTTGGTCTTGCTTTTCCAATGGGACATATACAAGTCAAGTTTGAAAACCATACATCAATAAAAGCAGGAATTATCATCCAGAAACTAATTTTTGGACAGATGGCTCCTGTGACCTTCACCTTTGACCTTGTGACCTCAAAATTGATAGGGGTTTTTCATTCTTGGCAGGTGAACTATATGTGCAAGATGAAAGATCTGAGATGAATTGTTTGGCTGAAAATGCATCCACAATCTTTATAAAGATGTGTCCTGTGACCTTGACCTTTGACCTCATGACCCCAAAATCAATTCGGGTCTTCCTTTTCTAATGGGTCAAATACAAGTCAAGTTTGAAATCCATACATCAATAAAAGAAGGAATTATCATCCAGAAACTAATTTTTGGACAGATGGCTCCTGTGACCTTCACCTTTGACCTTGTGACCTCAAAATTGATAGGGTTCTTCCTCTCTTGGCAGGTGAACTATATGTGCAAGATGAAAGATCTGAGATGAAATGTTTGGCTGAAAATGCATCCACATCTTTTTAAAGATGTGTCCTGTGACCTTGACCTTTGACCTCATGACCCCAAAATCAATTCAGGTCTTGCTTTTCCAATGTGTCATATACAAGTCAAGTTTGAAATCAATACATCGATAAAAGCAGGAATTATCATCCAGAAACTAATTTTTGGACAGATGGCTCCTGTGACCTTCACCTTTGACCTTGTGACCTCAAAATTAATAGGGGTCTTCCACTCTTAGCAGGTGAACTATATGTGCAAGATGAACCATCTGAGATGAATTAATTGGCTGAAATTGCATCCACAACCTTTTTAAAGAGGTTTCCTGTGACCTTGACCTTTGACCTCATGACCCCTAAATCAATTCAGGTCTTGCTTTTCCAATGGGTCAAATACAAGTCAAGTTTGAAATCCATACATCAATAAAAGAAGGAATTATCATCCAGAAACTAATTTTTGGACAGATAGCTCCTGTGGCCTTGACCTTTGACCTTGTGACCCCAAAATTTTTATGGATTATCCACTATTGGCAAGTGAGCTATATATTCAAGATGGAAGACCTGGGATGAAAGTTTGGCTTAAAATGCATCCACATCTTTTTAAAGATGTGTCCTGTGACCTTGACCTTTGACCTCATGACCCTAGAACCTATAGGGTTCTTACTTTAGTAGTGGGCCATACAGAAGTCATGTTTGAAATCCATATGGCTATCAACACTGGAGATATCATAAGAGGTGTGTGATTTTCACCATATATGGCAATATTCAAGGTCAAGGCCACTATCACAGGAAAGGTCATGACCCCAATTTAAATAAACATCATCCAATAACCCAGACCTATGTATATGCATAATATAAAAGAAATCTGTCCATTAGTTTTTGACTTATAATGCTCACAGTACTGTAAGGTGGCAATTTTGGGGTTATTAAACGGCATGAAAACAAGTAAAGAATAATAGGTGGCGCCACCAGTTTCTGGAACATGACAACCCTATCCATGATCTTCCATCAACTTGATTTTGGGATAAATCCATGCAAGATTTCTTGAGATATTAAAGAATTTGTGTGATTTTCCCCAAAATTGGACCTATTCAAGGTCAAGGACACTCTCCTAGTATAGGTCATGACCTCATTTTAAATAGGCGTCGTCCTCTTACCCATATCTATACATATACCAAGTTTGGTAAAGTTCCGTGAAATATTTTTTGGGTTATCGCGCCAACAAGATTTATATGCGGCGGCGGCGGCGGCGGCGGGACCGGTATGAAAACATAGTATCCCCCGACTTTGTCTGGGGATACAATTAATACTGCAACTACATTCAAAATATACATCAATGAGTGAAACATCAAACATGTGATATAGAAATGTACATGATTTTGGTATGTCCTTCTATGTTATTGTATATGTATGGAATGTATTTGTATCTGCTTTCATGTATGTCTGTATTTGTATTTGTATATAAGTTGTGTCTCTCCAATAAAAAAAATCAATACTATTACCATAAAAAAAAGTTCACATATAGATTCAATAAATATGACTGTATGTTACATGCATATGGTTAGAGCTGTCTTTTCTGAGGGTTGATAGATGAGAATGATGCCTTTTTCATAGACTAATTTTGTGACCTTTTGCATGAGCTTTTAATTTTTCATGGTTCCTTCCACGCACCACACTAGCCTTGTGGTGCAGTCCTTAAAACCTGTGAAACAGGTACAGTTTATGAAAAGGCAACAATAACCTTCATCTATACACAAACACACACAGATCACAAGCTTTATTATGTTATCATATTAAATTTATAACATAATAATTTATCAATTCTGAAAATTAACTGATCATTCTGAAAATACTTCAGGTTTGTTAATATATTTAACATTATACAGAGATTTCATACATAGTGTTAATAAACAAACAGCTGACTCACCTTGACCTGACTCAGCTGGTCGGCCAGCTGTCGTATCTCATGCTGTAGTCTTTGGTACTTTTGTTCAGGGGTTTCTGTCACTTGGCTGCCATCTCCAAGCTGAAATGTTTCATGGAAAGCATAGCAATTATAAAACACAGTAAAACTGCTTAGCAGCATCATGTCCAAGTCACCTGATGACCAAATAAGTGCAAATATATACAAAATAAACCAATCATAAAATTCAAGAGATACATAAATAATTCATCATTGCACTGTGAATGAGGACCAATAGTTTCCAAAACATCATTTACATATGAATAATGTTTCATATCTCAATATTAATGACCTTGGTGAACAACTTAGCTGAAGATCTTTATTTAGTGTAACCTATTCCAATGTCTTGATCACAAGTAATATGCCATGAACTGCAAGCATTTAATAACTAAAAAAGTGTGAATTTAAAAACTTCATGGGCTTTAAAGTTTATGGTCTTGTCTCCAAAAGCATTTAGTCAGGTTGTTAACTATAAGGTATCTACAATGAATCAAAACAAAAAGGAAAGCAGACTTTTTCAGTGAAGTACAATATTCACCTGTTATATCAAATTAATATATAACAAATAAAGAAATTGTTTATGAAGTACTCATCATTGTAATACATATTCTCATTTATAATGCTGTGTTATTATGTTAATGTTATAAAGGTTACTTTTAACAGTGGATTGGTCAATCTCTATAAAGTAAAATAACAATACCTACAATTTCATACTCTGTCCTCGGAACGTCATAGCCCCCCATCCTGTTCCTCTTGATTCTGTCAGAAAAATCTGAGAAGAAACAAAGAATTATGTACAATGAAGATAAACAGCTATATAACAAGTCGATATGAAATGTTACTATACAAAGCAGGCATGACAAACTGATATAATATTAACACTGTAAATATGAGAACTTTCTGTGTACTTTACTTCTTGAAGAGTAATGGTGAACTGGCAGGTAATATATCCATACTGACCAATCTGTATCTGGTAAGGCTGTAACAATTTACTGGACAGCACACTGATATACCACAATACATGGTGGAAATATTGTATTGTTATCTTCTGATCTCCCCAAATCAATATGTTGACAATTTGTGAAATCTGACATTTTACTGGTGACATCTAACATTTATGAATAATAGTCAGCAGCCATGGTTGGCCAGAAATCATGCATTGGCAACAGATCAGGTTGTTGTTGCACAATCAAACCAATAGACCTTTTTCACGAGCATGCACATGCTTGAGCAGGTATCCGGTCTTCAGGGTTCAGTTCATCTGACCTCCGCATGTAAACAAACAGGTGAGAGGATGATATCAAATATTCAGGTGTATAATATTAATAAACACTAAGCAGAATGCAACTATAGTATAGCTGGATAGCTACATATTTTTGTATTATGACCAAAAATAATGGAATTAATATCATTATTTTGTTGACGTATATGGCATGGATTGTTAGATATAAAAATATGTTCAAAACATGTAACTTTTCAGAGCTGAACTGTGTTTCGTTCAGGTTCTCATGGTTCTCAATGCAAGGACGCTACAAGTTAATGTCACTGCAACAGGGCAAAAAAAAAAAACACAAACGTATTTGCTGTGGACTGCCGTGCACGTGTATGCAACTAACCCTATATCATGTATGTCAGATATCTCCCACAGGTGTCGCTAGTAAAATGGGAAAGATTTGTTGAATTAGCTGTTTCATTATTTAGAATTCCAGAAGTCTGGGGGCAATGGCATGGCAAGCTTGATCAAAGAAGAGCCATGACTTGGAATCTGACAGCTGATACCACTTGTATGTATCGTATTGTGAGAGAAGTATCATAATATGTATCATAACATGAGATAATACATCATTACAGCCCTATTATTTAGTCATTTCAGAAAACATATTCATCAGAGGCCTACCTGCAGAAGTAGAGTCTACAGATTTTCCTTTGAACCTGGTGAATGCCTCTCCTGCAGATACATTCAGTATATCCACACTGTCACTGTTCAGGTCTTCCTGTAAACACATAAATAGATTCAAACAGAAGATTTTCAGAGTAATTATATAAAGATCACAGACTTTTCATTTCTTTCAAACTTGTTTTGGCCATTTTGACATTAGATTCTTAACTGTTCAGAGGAGGTAAGTGGATCACTTTAATTATATTTTATAATGATACAGTATAAAATGGAAAAATTCATTACCAAGTAAACAATTACTTATGCAAAATGTAAAAAAAAAATAATTATAACAGAGATATTTAAGATTTTCCTTACTGAAGCCTGAGCCTGATCATCTTCTGGCAGATCACTGGTCTCATAACAGTCAGGCTGCTCCAGGTCCTGAAAAATTAATATTTTAGTGAATAAATTTATACATATTATATTATCAGAGTAATTTGGCCCTTTGGACATTTTCACACAGCAGATCCATTTAAACCAGTTAACAATGTTTTAAAACTATGAGATCAAAAGAAATATTGACGTATTTGGAGGTCAACACTGATCATGCTCTGAGACAGCAGTTCTGATCTGATTATCCTATGTATAAAAGTAAAGAAAATGAAATAACTTCAATGGAAAACCATCAGGACCTCTCTCCTTTTGAGAAAGGGTATGTATCAGTGAAATTCACTATAATAATCTTAATTTTAGTGCTACCATAATTCTGTAAATTGTGTGTAGTGCTCATATTATAAATGGATGGAGGAAGTGACTGGGCCGCCGATGTCCAATGCACAGACTCATTTAATACACAACCTACAATGTTGACTGCCCAGACATTTGAACAATCTAGACCTTGCACAGGTGACAATGCTATAGAATTATATGACAAGCACTTGTAGAAACTCATACCATCTGGTTATATTTATAAACATGTTTTCTTTCATTTGTTTTCTAACATTGTATCTGTCATTTACAGTACTGATGTAGCAGACCTTAATTCTTACAGCATGTTTATTTATGTTCATAAAGTGTGTTTATAACAACAGGTAGGTAACAAGTGCTTGTAGTATATAAATATATAAATAAATATATAAATATACTAGATGTGGTCGGACAATGGTCCTCAGAGGGCCCCATGTTTCTGCTAGTGCTGGACTAGTTCCACATATGGGTGGAAAATTTAGTTAAATTTGAAACATATCACAAACAGAAACGGGTTTTTATCAATATGCATGAGGGGAAAAATCATACTGGATTAAAGAAGATATGTCTGAAATAATGTGTGCAATAGAAAATCACCGAATGTAGTCTGTTAGCCATATTTGATTTTGAACAAGTCTGTAATTCAAAAGGTCTGGAGCCCTCATAGGGACCATTGATCACTGTAAATTTGGAAAAGCTGAAGTATATTGTTGTTTAGTTATAATGCACGAAAGAAAATCAGCAATTGGGCAGTGGCGGTCCTATTAAATTCCAACAGGTCTGTAATTCAAAAGGTCTGGAGCCCTTACAGGTACCAATCATCCCAGTGATTTTGGGATAGCTGCAAGAGGTTGTCGTTGAGTTATCGCACACAAAAGAAAATCAGTGATCTGGCTGTGGAGGCCATATTGGAATTCAGACAGGTCTTATATTCAATAGGTCTGGAGCCCTAATAGGTACCAATCATCCCTGTGAATTTGGGAAAGCTGCAGAAGGTTTTTGTTGAATTATTGCACGTGAAAGAAAATCAGCGATCGGGCTGTGACGGCCATATTTGTATTCCAACAGGTCTGTCATTCAATAGGTCTGGAGCCCTCATAGGTACCAATCATCCCTATGAGTTTGGGAAAGCTGCAGTATGTTGTTGTTGAGTTATCGCGTGCAAAAGAAAGTGTCACTGACGGAAGGACAGAAGTACTGAATGACGGATGGACTGACACATATGATCACTATAGGGCACCGCTAGTCAAGCGGGGTCTTAATAAATATACAGTAAAACCTGAGAGTTAAGACCACCTGATGTGCCACACCAAAAGCGGTCTTAAGTCACAGGTGGTCTTAAGTCTCAGGTGGTCTAAGTCTCAGCATGAAGCAAACAAAGAATATCAAGGCATATATGTCTACGTAAACATTTATTAATTTATTATAAAAATACATACTGGATATATATATATATATATATTATATGAATTAACAGTGTTGTTTTTCTTCAGAGTTATATATATATATATATATATATATATATATATATATATATCTTATAGATAATCAAGATATTCACAACAATATTTACAAGGTAACAACAATATTTACTTAAACAGTTAATCAATTTTGCTCTGCTTAATAAGGGAATCTTATTAATAATTATCAAAGAAAGCTGGTCCTTTTATAACTTTATTAAACAAGCCTTTATCAAAAGCTTTGAATAGCCTGTTTGTTATATTGCACAAACCACAAACCGCTAATTAATGATGTACCATGAGTACACAATGAGTCACTTGGTTTTAGAAACAGACCCCATTAAAATCTCAATAAACTTCAAGGCAGGTATGAAGGGATTGATCATTTGATTACAGGTGACTGCTCACGTTATCAAACAGTCTCTCTATATTGGTACTATTGGTAGTTAGCATTGAGTCCTTTTGTCTTATTGATGAATATTCTATTGATGTTATCGAAGCAGGTCGTCAGTTTGTCGTCGTCACGAACTGACTTGTTGTCAAGTCAAAATGTGTGTGATAAGTAATGACAGTTGATCTCTAACGTTATGACAAACTTACTTTCATGACTCACTTTTTCTTTTAAATTAAATCCGCGCAAATGTTATTTACACATCGCTAAGACTAGTTATGAACTCCGGTCTACGACCGCAGCGTAGTGAATGCGACCGCGGTGTCAGAAATACAACGGGAGTTCTATTCGATGAATGTTAATGAGGGATTTCCCCTAGAGCACGTGATCCTTTACCGTAAAGATGTTTTAGACAATCGTTAAACAAACACGATGTGTTCAAAGATAGGCTGTGCTAAAAAAAATAATGGTACACAGGCATCAGAATTAAAGAATTGCGTCGTTTACATGTTCCCTCGCAATATTCGCCGAACTTTCATTTTTGGAGAAAGATTAAAAGGACGCGGGCCCTAGGCCATTGACACCTGTAGGGGTATTGTGAATTAATGTCCAATTCACCGCGGGGAAAGTAGGTCACCATTGCCACCTGCACATTCAAGAGACGGTCAATGGCACGGTCGTTTTAGTCTTAACTTATGACGCCAGGTGCCACTACCGCTACACCAAACGGTCGCTTAACGGAGGTTTAGACCAGCGACCACCCACATCTGGGCGGTCGGTGGTCGCGTACCACAAACGGTCGCTCAACACAGGGGCATTAAAGAGTGATTAAGCTCGGTGTATTCGTTTTTCGGTCGTAAGTCAAAGACGGTCGCTGGCGGCAGTGGTCGCTTTGTTCAGGTTTCACTGTATATATATAGCATTCTAGGGGGGGTGTGTATCATCAGGCAACTCATGAGATGAATGGATTCACAACAGGACATAGCAATACAGAAATCACTTTGCGAAAGTGTCTGCATTATACAATTCATAGCAGGTTATATTAATTCTTTGCTAATTCTATATGTCTTTCAGCTTAAATAATGTCTCAACAGATCTGTCAACTGGTGGTACTGCAACAGGTGCATATTTTTGGTGGGATTTCTTGCACAACTGCAGCCTCTAGAGAGTTCAGATTTTATTCGAATGCTATAACTAGTGTAAGGAATCAGTTATAATTTCATGATCGATCATTAGTACAAATATGATGTAGTAGCTTTACATATATTTCACATTTTGGAACTGAAATGTGAAACACCTGTATGTCTGTATGATTAAGGAAGAAAGTTAAAAAAATACAGGTATTATCAATAACCCCTCATGTCATACTGGGTGATGTGTTTAGTTTCAATAAATCTGAGCTTATTGATTAATTCAATTCATGCAGTCATTCATTTGCTATTTTCATTCAATATCTTAAAGGTGCTTTTTTTGTTGTAGAGTTTTCTAGAAAGAACTAGATGCAGCATATTTATACTAGGTTTCATCCTTGTGCATATGTTTTGTTGTAGTTATTAGTAGGTGCTTATAGAATTAATTTTAAGCATAAAAGTTGTTTGTCATAGTTCTAATGGGTTTAAGCTAGCCCTTGCATGTAACAATGTTTCAATAAATTTTGATTATTTAATAGAATATGGGAATATAAATGCTGTTTTTCTATTAAAATTCAAGCCCGCCCCTTCCTGTGATAAAATGCATTTACCCTGGTCCTTCTTGTATGCTCAAGCATGACTGATCATGTGGGGGGGGGTCGCAGGATTTAAATGCTTCTTCCAGCGACCCCCCCCCCCTCCGTTGTAGGAAGGATGGCCTTTATTAAATAAAGGTTTAATATTTTCATGTTCCAAAATTGCAAAAAAGCAGAATGTAGATTGTAGGGCCAATACTGAACACATCCCTATTTTTTTAAATAAATTGTTTGGAGTAGTTCTATAATCGATCCCATAATACCATCAAAATACAACGCTTAGTCAAAACCTTGGAGTAAAATCTGATATAAATATCAGTTTCAGAATGACTCATCTAGCCAGATGCCGGCTGACGACCTGTCAGTCTTAATGACAGCTGTCACTTGACAGCCGGGTGTTTACATCCACCAAGATCAGCCAGATAATGACAAGAAAACGTGTGCATGGTTCTCCTGGCGTTTGGAAAACATTATTCATACTTCAGAATACAAGTCTCTGTGAGGGTTATGGTATCAACAAAGCCAGAGAGTTAAATATTTCTTACAATTCCTGGCAGGTTGGCGTATTTCGGATCTGCTGCCATCTTCGTGTGATGTCAAGGAAAACTGTACTGCAGGAAATTTGAATCCTGGATTATTGAAATTATACAAAGCCGGGATGGCTGGATTTAAATATAACTTTGTTGAACAAACTTCTCCTATTCTTTTTTTTTTAATTTTATACTTAATCATAACATTATGTGTATATAACTTAATTAAATTAAATGGGATTTAATTTTCGTATGTACATTTTTCGGTGTCATGTGATGTAAACATTATCTACACAAGAAATGACTACGTCACATGTTGAATCAGGTACGGAATAAAATCTGAATGTCTGAATTCGGATGTTGGATGTTGGATGCCAAGGCGATTCCCGGACGCGCCCTTGAGCCAAAATTCCTCGTCTCATTTGATACAGCCCCCAAGCCCGAAGAAAAGCCCGGTTACCGGTTTTATCAGCTAGTATACACACACACACATATAAATATACACACACACACACACATATATATAGCCTATATATATATATATATGTATATATACATAACGTGAAAATGATACTTGTTGGGGAAGAGGAAAGTGCTAGATAAAATAGAAATATTTTTTATATAACTCTTCAACCTCTGTAAATTTATCAACTCTTTGTGACAATTATTTTATTAGGTAACTCTCAGTCACAATGTTTTAGCCAGTTCAGTGGAAATTGACTTTACAGTCATTTAAATATGTAATATTGTCCTTATTATGGGTCAACTGCAATCTTGTACACGTGTTTTTAAAGTCCACTATAGATCGAACTGTGCACCTCACAAGGTGAAGGTTGCTTTTCAGTGCTCCTTTTACATGACGTTTTACATTAATGGATTTTATGAATGTTATCAATAAATATATGTGTCCGTTACATTGAATATCACCTGAGGTGTACAATTGTTGTGAATTAAATAAACAAAAAAAAGTACGTCCTGCATATATTCTTTGTAATCATTATCTGTGACATACTGCAGACCTATATGCAAAAATATATTTTAACCATAGATAGTTAGGCATAAAATATAAAAGGTATGGTTCTAAGGCACCGCCCGCGCGTCAGTTTTTACCCCCCCCCCCCCCCCCATCCCCCCCCCCCCCCCCATGCACACACAAAATTTTATTTTGATTTTCATCTTTCAAGAAGATGAAATAGTACAATTTTGATCAGAATTCCTTTGTAATGTAATGCTTTTACCTATTTAGCAAAACAATTCTGTTATTTTTATTCTTTTTCCTGATCATATATCATTTTTATCGAAACATACAAAAAAAAGGTTAAAAAAAATATCGCCCGCCCGCACTTGTTTCTGAAAAAAGTGCCTAAGAACCATAACTTTTTTCTGGCGGCTTAAATATTGTTACTGATCCTACTTGTCCATGACAGAATATTCCTGTCAAGAAAAGAGAATTGTTCATATTTTTAAACAGACGGCTTATAATGCAATTCAAATGTGTAAAATAATGTATATATTATATTATATTGTTGTAATCTTATAATGAATCATATATTACACATATGCACAATAATGTTTACATTTTTTTCAATAGCCTTTGAACAACAAAACGTGTCATTTAAACGCCCTTTAAATATTATAACTTTCTCTTCTGGGGAATGGTATAAGAAAAACTATTTAAATTTATTTGTTGTAGGCACTGAACATTTCACAGATAATGAACGATTATATAAACACCGTAATTTTACTATGTTGAATTATGGAGCAGATAGTAACTTTACATAAAATCAATGTAACACATGTGTGTTTGTTCATACTCCATCAAACATAAATAAATTAAACTGGAAAAAAAGACAATCATGTTATGATTCTAATCTTCTGGCTGTTTGGTGGTGTTCAGTTTACTTAGTATATGTTAATTAGTACTGACACAAGCTAGGCATTCGACATCCGATATCCGACATCCGGATTTTAGTCCATACCGTTGAATCATTTCCATCTGACATTTGCCTCTGCCGACAGGAGAAATGACACATTCAGCACAAAAAGGGAAACTTCTCGCCGTAATCGGCGATGAGGTAATTTTTTAACAGATGTTCCGGTATACAATAATCAATTTCTTGTGATCTGACATTTTATATATCAATCCCAGATTCAGTGAATTGTTGATAATACACGTTTATTGATGAGGTGGGCGTGTTTAGGCGATAATGGAAGAATTGGAGGATGACAGACGCCAAGGCTGCACAGTGCTTTAATTGAGATTAAGGAGCCTGCTTAATTAATGATAAATAATCAATCAAATATATATTCATTGAAGTTTGTGTACATTTTATCTGTCAAAAATGTGGTCAAGGCAGTGAACTATTAAATAGGTTATTTTTTGTGAAGTTATACTTAAAGTAAATCATCAATCCAACCGAAAAGCGAAATAGATAATTCAGTTTTTGATGAACATGAATTATGGATGCAAAATATTGGTATTTGCATATTATTTTGGAATTTTTATAATTAATTCACTTCATGCAAAGATGGTAATTTCGTTTGTAAGTGTTGGTATAAGGATATCGTCAAAGAGGTAGCTTGTCATCCTGAAGTGGATTTGTAGGTCATTATTGAGAAATGTAGTCCACATTTCCTGACCTGTCAGTGAGACAGATATAAGGTATGATAAAGCTTATGTGATAATGCTAGCCCTGCAGATAATGAAAATATTAGTTACTCATGAGTTAAAAGATATTTACTTAAATATAATATTTATGATTAGTTGAATTATTCAGTTTATTTTGAAATTTGGTCTGTTTTTCTTAATAAGAGTAAGTATTTATTAATTTAGGCCTACATAAGAGAAATCAAAACCTAGAATATTCTAAAAAAAATGAAAGAGAAAACCATAGAGGTATATTTATTATTATTGATCTCATCAATACTTTTGTCCATTCCTATAGTATTACCAGGTAGTCTTTCACCAAAGAACTGACTTCTTAATATACACTGCTCACAAATCAGGCAGTCATATTTGACAACAAAAGGTACTGTTTTATGATTTTCTATTTTTTCAGCTAATATGTATATCATGATCTGACCAGGCATACCATTTCCATAAATAGCATGCCATTATGTATGAAATGATATGTAAACGTTGGTTTTGTATTGTGAGCTGTGACCAAATATTAGGTGAAATAAAGAATTTTGTTATATAGAAACAAATTTAAATGTTGTTATGATATATGTTACATGCAGACAACAGCATACATTGCTAATGGTATTTGTTACTGTATTAAAAAGTATCCTGTTTTTTATTTTCCGTAGGATACGTGCACAGGCTTCTTGCTGGGTGGTGTTGGAGAGCTGAACAAGCACAGACACCCAAACTTCATGGTAGTGGACAAAAGTGAGTGAACCACCTCCTCATTTATATGGATCTGCAAAGGGCATTTGAACATCACCCATGATTCACTGCATATCTCAGCAGAATGTTATCAATTAAATAAATGACTCTTATTAATATAATAAATTAAGCTCCTCTGCTGGATGCATGTACTTTACATTTACTACTTTTCCAAGCCTTAAATTTCTGCTTGAAGACCATCCTTATATTTGAGAACACATCACTCATTTAATCAGATTAAGGCTGCCTTTCCATGAGCGCGACGCGTTTGCCGCGCGACATGTGGGCATAATCGCGCCGCCAGAACGTTTCCATGAACGCAATTTTTCTGCGATACGTCGCAGTAAAATAACACCTAAAGCTATGTTTTCAATGTATCCGCATATTTTTCCTTCGGATACCCTTTAACGTGCCTCTTTTGAAACTGAAAGGACGACAGGCAGGTCAGTATGTCTAATCACACCCGGCGCCGGGGCACTGTTGGGAAATGTAGGCATTTTTGCTATCTGTAAAACGGATGAATCGCTCACCGATCCGTTTCGATGCTGTCTGTTTTTGCGGATACGCATGTGGAGCACGTTAAAATGGAAATATGGAAACAGTTCATCTTATAAAGAGGGATCCGATATTTTTGCGTACGAGACGTACGAGATTCACGGATGAATGGAAACACAGCTTAATGTAGGGTTCGCCTAGCGGGGCGTTGAACGCGTGTTGCAGAAATCGCTACATGCGAGATTTTCGCCGCGCGACATTTTTGTTACGCGGGATCCCGCGTACATGGAAAGGCTACATGGTTAAAACACTAGAGCGATTCTGCTGCTGTCGCAACGCCAACGCAACGCCATCGCATCGCAGAAAAATCGCGTTCATGGAAAGGCAGCCTAAATTTAAATTATATTATTTATTATTGCATATATACTACATATACAGGCATTAGCAGCCCACTGCATTGAGACACAAATGATGCTATCACACTCTGTATTTATCCAGTTGCTCCCTGAGATTTGATTTAACTAGTAATTATGATTCATCACCATTGGGACATATGTGTGCTTAAGTTAAAAAAAAATAGATTCTCCTGCAATTTATACACCTTGTGATCAAGACCATATGTCTTCACATCATTATATTTAATAAGAAACATTGATAAGGATTGTATTATTTTCATAGGATCATGACAGAAGCATGAAAATCAAAATAATAAAATAGTATTTCTAATTATAACAATCCTCATATCACTAATTATGCATATTCTTAATAAATGTGTCATTGTTTTATCACAGATACCAGTGTGGGTGAGATTGAGGAAACCTTCAAGTCATTTGTAGCCAGAGGAGATATAGCCATCATCCTTATCAACCAAAATGTATGTACCTTTCCTTTTATTTTTATGTACACATAATTTGCAGTCATACAAAATCTATTATCTATAATGAGAGTACCATAAAGTCATAAAAAAATTTCTTTCATAACTAAAAGCTAAGCTAAAATTATTAACTTTAAGGGAATAATTACAAATAACATAAAGATAAAACCCAGGGTTATTTTAATTAACAAATAAATATTAATGGATATGCCAGACAGGCCTAACTTCAGTCCTGGTATTATTGATGATCCACTTGACACAGTTTTATTTCTGTAAAATTCACAGAATTTACGGGAATTTGTTCCTTGAGAATTTTATTTAATTAAATTAGCATCATAACAAAGCTGAACTGATAAATAGTCACTGAATAATTAAATAGGCAATGAATATTGAATAAAGTGAACTGTTTTTCATTGTTGTTCTTTACTATAAATAAATTTACTAGTTCAGGCATATGTTAACCGTGAAATCAACATGTTACAACCTACAGTGCAGTAATTTGAATTGTCCTGTACATATTAATTTTCCATCATAAGTATTTTTACATGTTGATAAATTTGAATAAATACTGTATTTGGTTCTTGCAGTAAATTTTCTGTGATGATCACAGGTCATAACTGATTATAATTATAATGAACATGCTGATAATTAGTTTTTTCATAATTTTATTCACCCAGTTAGCAGCTGCTTTCTTTAATCAAATATGGTTTTTTCTGTTAACAGATAGCTGAGATGATCCGACATGCATTAGACAACTACCTTGAACCCATACCTGCAGTGCTAGAGATCCCAAGCAAGGAACACCCATATGATGCCAGTAAAGATTCTATCCTACGCAGAGCAAAGGTGTGTATTATTTCATAAGGTTATAGGAGTAACTAAACAGAATATAGAACATCATATGCCAGTTAAAGCTATATATTTGTTTGCAGGAAAGATATAGTTCTCTTTCACACAGAAATTGTTAAAGTTAATATAAAGAATTTTGTGTCTTTTGTATAGGGGAATTGATTAAATTAATTTTCACATACATATGGTAAAGCAGGTGCTTCATTGCAAGAAAGATACAATTCTTTTTCACAGAAACATTAAGATATAATATAAATAAGTAAATGCCAGCAATATACGTGAATTTATTAAACTAACTTTACATGCATATGATTAACTTTTTTAGCTCAGCTGACTTTCAGTCATGCCGGGCTATAGCGATGGGTCTTTGTCCGTCGTCCTTCCGTCTGTCCGGCCGGCCGTCCGGCCGTTAGCAGGGCACAAATCGTAACCGTAGGGGCTAGGGCCATGAACCCTATGCAGTCTTAGAGGTTATAAAAAGATCTCCTTGCAAACCTGAAATTAGGTCACTGCGACCTATATTCTCGAAGTTATGGTGTGTGTTTGCACCCCCCAGAAATAACTCTTTGAGACAAAATTTTCATCCCAAACCTTCCATCTTTCACATACAGCTCACCTACCAACAGGGGAAGAACCATAATTTTTTTGAGGTCCAAAGGTCAAGGTCACAGGAGCCTCTTCTTTGAAAAAGCCTGTGGATGCATTTTAAGCCAACCCTTTCATCCCAGTTCTTTGATTTTTAACATATAGCTCACCTACTAAGTTGGAGAAGAATCCTATAGATTTTGAGGTCACAAGGTCAAAGGTCAGGGTCACAGGATCCACTTCTTTGAAAAGGTTGTGGACACATTTCAAGCTAGACTTTTCATTCCAAACCTTCCAGCACTGATATCGCTTCTCTGCCAACAGGGGAAAAGACCTGTTGATTTTGAGGTCAAAGGTCAAGTTCACAGCACCCACTTCTTGCGTGGAGTCATTTTCAGGCAAACTTTTCAATCTGTACCTTCCATCTGTCATATATGGCTTACCTACCAATAAGGGAAGAAGCCTATTGATGTTGAGGTCAAAAAGTCAAAGGTCAAGGTCACAATATTTAATTGTTCTAAATGCTTGTGAGCATATATCAAGTGTAACTGTTCAACCCAAACCTTCAGTCTTTCACATATGCCACATCTATGCATCACTCAGTTTGACTCAAACTTCATATTTATGGGTCTTTTTACTTGAATAAATAACTTATTGATTTTGGGGTCAGCTGGTCAGCAGGTTAAAGGTTGCAGGTCAAAGTTATTCACCCATTGGTTGCCAAGTAATTACACCAGATTTAAGTGGTTAGTAGTTACCCATCATTTAGAAAGAATCCAGTTGATATATGGGCAAAAGGCCAAGGTCATAGGTCAGGGATGTTCACAATTACTTATTTTATAGACCATCTCTATTTTTCTTGTATATATAACCATCCCACTCCAGCTGGTACATTTCCTTGTGTGGCTGTAATTGTGAGTGACACTGGTGACATATGACTCCCTTTTGTATCAGCCTATTAAGTGATAAGGCTCAGTGATAAGTACCTGTTACTTCATAACAAAAACACTGGTTGTCAGAATGCTTCAGCCAGGCATTAAGACTATGAGAGTATAGTATTAAGGTTTAGCTACTGATTTATAAGATGATGGGAACATTTTGCAGTTTATTTTATGGAATCCTAGCAATAAACTTAGTTTCCTAGATATCTGAATACTTTTATATATATCACCACATATAAAAGCAAGTGTTTGTTCTCATAATATGTGGATGTGTACCTTGATTTAGGATGGCTTTTTGTTTTATTTCAAGACTCTTAGTCATGCTTTTTGCATTTATTTTCTTTCAGGTTTGGCAGTTTACCTACCCTGCCGACCCCATTGAAAAGCAGAGTGATAATAAAAAATATTGGACTTACACTTTTTACAATTGCATATCTATAAATCTGATATGAGGGCCTGGACATGCCTTTTGAATTATTTTGGGCATTCATTACTGGATAATTTGCCCCAAGTTTGGTCTCTTACTGGAGAATGTGGGATATCAAATGTCATACTTGTCAGAAATCCATTATGTCTGCTAGTTAGCCACCTTAGAAATTCTTTCTTCAGTGCAGTTTCAGTAATTTTTCTTTAATGTTTGGTCCGATTTAGAGAATGTTTGTTGTCTGATTTCAGACTTGTCAGAAGTCCAATATGGCCACCAGGCAACCATCTTTTAATTCCTTTTGATCATATTATCTCAAGAACAGTTAAAGTGAATGCAGTTGGATGTATATTTATGTAATCTTGTAAAGGATTGGGTCAAATATTTCTGAGTAAATATTACCATCATTTATAAAAGTGCAGTACAGTTGGCCTGTATTGGATAAAAATTCATACAGAAGCACCTGTTTCTCAATAATTCTTGCATGTATTTCCTTGATTTTTGCTATATATTTTGATCTTATATTTGCCCTTTGTGGTGTTCCTTTGAGACTGACAGGTTTCAAGCAAGCTGTTGGAATAGTTCCTGATAGCTTAACAATCATGCATTTTCCTCAGACCATCAATTCACTGTGTTTTAACCAGACATAGGTGATATATATTTCTGTTGTCATAGAAAATTTTCAACAAATTGGCAAATTAGTTCTTCAAAATTTGACTGGAAGTTGTGAATCTCAGTCCGTGATGTCACAGGTCATGCTTGGCAGCTGAGCGTCATGACCCATGGGTCACTTGTTTCATGGATGTGAGCATTTGAAGATTTTCTTACAATATGAATAAAATCAATTATTTGCTTATGAGTTTTAAACTCTTAATTAAGCTGGTAATTGTGAAAAAAATTTTGACATTAAAGCTGATGATTTCTGCCTAATTTACTATCAATCAGACGACCTGAAGCAATAACTTTTGTTGATGGGTGTGCTAACTAGGCCTTTTTGTAATTGTAAGAGAAATGCAATTTTCTGTATACATAATAATATACTAGAATACTGATATGTTCATGTATGATAACCAGTTATATACACCAATCTCATTTCAGGGTCTGTTCAGTGCAGATGACTTCAGATAAATCTGTGATTGATCCATATTAGGAGAAACCATTCCAATCAGCAGAATGTTGACTATGATGATACCAAGACAGTGTGTGACTGTTACTATGTGTATGAACGGAGTGTAAATTAGTACATTTAAACATAATAAACGGCATAATTACTGAGTAAATGTACAGAATGGAGATTAAAATATGTAATGCAACATTGTAGTGACTGGATGAATTTTATGAATGTAATGAAAAATAGAAACCATGACATATTAAATATTACATTCATGTAAACTGAATAAAATGTTTTGGTTAGTTTGAGTGTCTTAATGCTTGTTTATTAATTGATAAATTATTAATTAAAAGTATAGAATGCGCAGAATACCCTACCTGCTGTGCAGACTTATATCGCTAAATAACAACCTGTATATGTGAAAGGGTTCTACATTTATTAGGCTGTTCTCTGTTCATGAAAACTGCTGACTTTCTTTTATTATATAATAACATCTTCAACAAGAAGCTTACAAGTTACTAGTGAGTACTTTAAAGGATCAATGAAGACATTCTTTTATATAATCCTAATAAAGATTGTTGAAGACTTTATTCTGAAAGGATTATATTATATTTGGTGGTAGTAACACGTGGACAGTTACAGTAGATTAAAGAAAGTTAAAGAATGGGTTTGTGAAATAAATATGTTTATCTCCAGGTTCCACAGCATAGGATTTTGCTATACAATGGAAGAGGGAAGTTCCTAGAAATAAATGTATTCAAATAATTATAAAATTATTAGCAGTAATAATATTCCATATGGATCATTTTATCTTGTGATACCTGATTTAGGTCATGAATTAACTTTGAAAGTTAGACCAGACAAGATGTTGTATGCAAATCCATGCGTCTGTTTGTGACAGTCTGTGTCTATTCACATTTGTTATGGCAGTCTTATCTTGAAGAAACTAGTCACTTGTAGGATACTTATGAATATTGTAATAAAGTTATATTCACCTTACATTGGCTTTAATGGCTTATGTTATTTTTCTATTTTTGTGGGTTTAGAAATATTAAGTAACTAAGTGGCTTACTATTATAGGTTCCATTTCACTTAAAATTCTTCTTATCATCAGATGTATGATTAAAAAAAAACCTTTACGCTTGGCCTGTTGTTAATCTGCTGTGTACACGCGTTTTTCTTGTTGCAGCGATTGAAGCATTCTAAATCATTTCTGTGGAAATTCGTCAAGAGAACTACAGAAGCCAGTTGTTTACAGTTGAATACCAATGTAGTTTATAAGGTCCATTCATAAATAATTTAGGTGGATCCGTTTTTGTGTGAGCCGTCAAGTGTGCTTTCTCTGACCAAGCTCTTAACTGAAAGAGGGCGTCTTCGGCGAGAAGAAATTATTAGAGTCCCTGAAATTAAGGCTTTAATAAGCGATAATGAATATTGGTATAAAATACATTTATTCAAAAATGTCTTAAATCAGTTGCTTGACAGTGAAAGAGATTGATGTCATTTGTAAGACCAGTTAGCTTAACCCCATCTTCATGTAACGGGGGAAAAACCGGGGGGGGGGGGTTAGAGTTGCAGAGGTAAGTAAGCTTGTTTTGAATATACGCGGTAAATACGTGTGCGTGTCGCTGCTGAACTGTGCAACAATATGGCATGATAAAACCTTTCTGGGTTATTTATATGATAAGGGCAACAATTCCAGCAAACATTGTTTTTAGCTCAGCTGACTATAAGTCATCTGAGCTATAGTCGTGGTCCATTGTCCGTCGTCCGTCCGTAGATGTGGCACGTTTTGAAACAGTAAGACCTGGGAATCCAAAATTCGGCATAATGTTAGATGTCCCAATGATCTCCTAGCAAGCCGAAAACTGGGTCTTTGCGACTTCGTTCCTTTGAGAAATTAAAGAAAAACCTCATTTTTTTATGAAAAACATATTTTCACACATCAGGACTGCCTAATATCAAAACTACTCATCCGTTTTTCCTCATATTTACCATAAATATTCCCCTATATAGTTCCTATGTACATGCCAGAAATTATGTCTGTATAATATTATTTAAAAAAGTTATGGGCCCAAACATAATGCATTTTGTAAAAAATCAGGAAAGACATTTGATCACTTAACACAAAACATGTTAAAGCTATGGACTTTTTTCCAGTAATATAACTTTAATTAATCAAAATTAAATTGTATACTGAGACCCAAAATTAGATCAAAATCTTTTAAATTTTTTTAAATATTAACAAAAATAAAAAATTGGTACCTTAAATTTTGCCCAACTTTGACCATGGCACGTTTTTTACCTGTAAGTACTGTGGATTTAATTTTCACAGGATGTTTTTGTTAGCATTTCGTCTGTTAACACCAAAACTTTGAAACCAGTTGATCAAAAACTGTAGATTTTATTCAAGTTTTCAAGCACCATGTAACATTGTTTACATCAAGCTAGTGTTATGCAGTTTTCAAAAGCTCAGCTCCCCAGCTTCAGCTCTCAGTTCATAAAATCTGGCATACAAGTAGATGTCTCCAAAATCCCCTACCATGCCAAGAATTTGGTCACTTGGACATAATATCTTCGAGATATTAATGAAAAACTTCATATTTCCATTAAAAACCTATTGTTACACTTCAAGTTTGCCTAATATCAAAACCACTGATCTGACTTTAATCATATATAATATGCATATTTTTCTATACATTCTCTATGCACATGCCAGAAATGATGTCAGTATTGCGTTATTGTTTTAAGTTATGGGCCCAAACATAATGCACTTTATAAAAAATCAAAAAAATATATTTACTCCCTTAACAAGAGGATTGCTGAAGCTAGAGATTTTTTGTCAGGGATGTAACATTATTTTATCAAGATTCAATTGAATACCCGAAATTAGTTCTGAATTTTTCAAATTTTATAAGTTATTAGTATAAATATAAAATTAGTACCTTAAATTTTGCCAAACTTTGACCAAGGCACGTTTGTTTCCTGTGAGCACTGTTGATATAATTATCATATCATGCACACATAAGGATTTCAGCTTTTTAGTTTAGAAAGCTGAAAGAAATTGGCCAAAAATTGTAGCTTTTATTAATGTTTTTATGAGACCATGTCAGACCTTAGCTCTCCCCAGCCCCTCTTGAGTCACCTGTATGTTGATCTTGTTGACCTTTCATCAAATTATGCACGCTTGACGCGAGGCATACACTGGGGCAGCGAGGCAGCTTATGGCCAGCCACAGTTGATCCAGGTGTCCAACCCAGCTCATCTAGTAGTTTTAACTAACAACATAACAATAAACAATAAATTAATATTTTTTTTTGGTTTTTAATAACAAATTAAAGAAAAATAGAAAAGGAATTTGTTGGTTGATAATAACAGGAAATTAACTTGCAGTTACTGATGATATAAGAATCTTGTATCGATTGATAGAATGTCACGTATTCCAAATAACACCATGCAGTCACCTATGGTATTTTTCAGTTGAATTTTAATGATAAAAAAATAAATCATATTATTCCTTACTAAATATTAGGGATCATATGATGGAAATTAATGATAGACAAAGAGGCAGTTGATAATATTGATCTAGATTCCTGCTGTGTCTAGTGTGTACATTGATGTGAAATTAGTCCAAAATGAATATATTACATTTTTTCTTTATATGAATAAACGCCATGAAACCAGGTACTTATGATCATTATTTAAATGTGTGAATTTTGTATATTCTGGATTCTCAACATCATTGTTTGGTGAAAACTGAATAAATACCAGACATGGTGCGAATACTTTGCAAATGTATTTGAATACGAATATGAACTCCATTATAAAATTTCTTGTATAAGAATGGGAATTCAGGTAAAAATTAAAGTATATGAATACCAGTGCAAATACTTTCAAAATGTATTCATGAATATATTCTTTGATATTATCTTAATAATCATTTCAGTTGTATTTTGTTTTAAAAAATCATACGATTCTCGTAATATTTTTAATAAAAATTATATTTTGGACAATTTGTAATTATTTTTAATAAATACATGTAGTTAAACTCTTATATTATATGTTCTGCTTATAAGTTATATGGCCAAGTCAAAATCTGTGTGACAATAGCACTCCATTTGTTAATAAAATAAATGAAATCAATCCTTTTCCCTGTCTCCAAAGATACTATCAAAATCATACATAAGCTAAACACCCACAACTCATAATACAGCTTATATTTATTTCCACACAAAACAAGCATGTGCCTCATTTCTAAATCATATTTTTTTATCATATATAACTGCTGAGCGCCGTGACCCATGGGTCCCTTGTTTTCCAAAATTGACAACCCTCCCCGGGCAAAAACCGGCGTTAGCCCTATACACTGGATAAATTTTGGGCCACCAATATCGCTGAAGCATTTGCTCTCGCAAGATTCTGTTTATGTAATTAAGACAGATTTGTTTGTGGGACTGGGGTAGTTTTCCCATGTGTGCCTTGACGATACACATATTTTTACATCTTTTTTTGTCATCGCTTTACCCAAATGCGTTATAGATTCATACTTTACTTTGTTCAGTGAACATATTTTTTTGAATGGATGGGATATGGGAGACAAAATACTTGTGCAGAAGAACATAAAGTGTAGGGCAGCCTACCACCCAAACCTTTGATGTGGCAGTACACGCTATAGGCTTCGGATCAATTGTAGAATAAGTAGATGCATGTGCACACCATTTCTAACATGTTGTACATTTTCATTTTTACCTGCATGCTTGTCGAACTGTCATTTTCCCGAGGTGAGACAAAAATGACATTATTCTGTTGGGGAAAAATGGTAAATTTTATATTTACGGTTGACTTGCTCGGAAAACCTGTCACTCCGTCTGTCATGATGGCTTGACAGCGGAAACTGCGGGAGACGAAACTGCTTCAAACTTCAGTTCTTGCCGAAAGGGTATAACTACTGAAAAGTCTGTGTAACAAAATTTCCTTTTCATTATTTGGCAAATAAAACACGACCATAAAAGCCTCTGTTCTCAATTACTACTACACAGCAATTTTTTTAAACGACCCTTAGAATTGGTATTATATTATTACTTAATTGTATCATGATTTGTAGGCCCAAATCAGTTTATTTTTAAAGGCAGGTCTTATTTCCACTCCCCGGAAGTGGAAACAATGGATGCTTATTTCCACTCCCCCTAATGGTAAATTCTGGTGCACTGTATAAGTATTCTGTGAAATAAGGCACCAAAATGTTTTTCAGTCTATTTCAGTTATAAATAAGCGAGTCTTTATATTACAAGTAATTCTTGTTCAAAGATTTTCAGCGAGAGTGCATTATACTCTATAGTATTAAGACATTAGGGGTATATATATATATATATATATATATATATATATATATAGTTTAACATGTGTGCACTTAAAAAGGTTTAAGTTTTTACATTAAAATGCATTTCAAAGTGAAATTGTTACTGTATTAAACATAATATTATAAATATATATTATTCACTTGAGTTAAACTTGCAGTTTACTTACATTCAAGTTTCTCGCGAGATTTTCAAAGACAAATGTATATTTTTCTGCAAATAGTTACATTTTTGGTCAATTAGTTTGTTTCATAATTGTATAGGTTTATATATTAGGCATGGGTACAAGCTTTCAGTGGCTCAAATAGGGCGGGAACGTTTTGACAACACTTGTTTCCTGGCTCAATCCTTATAAATCAGTTGATGGTTAGCAACTCATCATTAGGGCAAGTCACAGTTTAGTCTGTGTCTCCATTTGCCCAGACTAATGCTGTCAGGTCTTGGCTAAGTGTACAGGTAAATCTACACAGCTGCACAGGACGATACACTCTGGTTCGCAACTTCATTAATTTATCCCACCACTAGCTGATTTTATCCAAAACAATTTCAATGACATGACTGTGGTGACAAAATAAGTGAACTTTGTCTGAAAGAAAAACTAGAACTACAAGGAAACATAGGATGCATACATGTAAGAGTAATAATAAGACTGTTGTCACCAGTGTTGGACATAACAGGAAAGACAAATAACCAACTCCTATCATATTCTATACAGCTTACATGGCTGATGAAAGTGAACTTCTTAACTTACAATTATTTAAGGTTTATATTATAAATATATATAGGGCTTGGAAATATTCTTTGTTTAAACTTCCAGGGGGAGTGGAAATAAGTACTTCCATTGTTAAAAGGCCTGAATATCATTTTGTTATGGCTAAATAAAGTGGAGGTCGCCAGTCTTCTACAGATGAAGTTCCAAGTACAGAAAAAGGGAATCAGAAGAAGAGATCTGACGTCACTTATCAGGCCGCTGCTTGCCGCAGACCTTGATCTGTATACCCAACTGTATATTCTACAGCCCATAAATAATTATTTGCTCATTATAAAAAAAATAGATCTATTACCGCAAATTATTTATGTAATATTACTCTTACTCAACATATATATTTCTTGATGTAGTGTCCTCAAAAGGCACTCAATGATATGTATTTCCAGTTCATGCAGCGTGTTTGCGTTTATGCATGTAGGGGGAAAATACAGACGGTGAGGAGGCGGTTGAATGGTTTGGATTTTAGGTGCGCAATTTTCTATTGCAGTACATTTGGGATTGGATATAGAGTGGTGAGGGACGGTGACTTCCATCCAACCTGCCCCCCCCCCCCCCCCGAACACACACATACACACTAGGGGCCACAGTTTCTTTTTGCAATATGGGGGTAGGGGTTTGAAATTTAAGCAATTTTGGTATTATAGAACAGGTAATATTCGTGCCTCAGAAAGCAACAAAAATTAAAACCTTTGCCCTAACAATAGGAGGGGGAGGGGGAGGTTGGAACCGTCGCCAGATAGACATATTTCTCGGCAAAATGTAAGTTATGATTTGAAGTCGTAAAACCTGAATGGATTATTAATCAATTTGTGCGTTTAATGGTTCGCGGTTCTACAATTTCGTGGATAAGTGGGAATCACATAATAATATCAGTCATATTGATATTTGGTCGTTCCTGAAAATAGTTCAATTTATATTTGAGGAACACTGTGACACATTATTGTTTATACATTATTGTGAAAATCCCATGTTATTAGAGATTGAAATTGGAGTCTATTTTCTTTGTTAAAATGGCATTTAATTTATTTGCAAAATGTGGTATTTTCCCGCGTTTGTCCCTCTGGGGTCAGCATTGTTAATTTTTATTTTGATAAAACCCTGAATAACGATTAAATCATTGATATCAGTGTACCATAAGGCTTTCAAGTCTTGTGGCCAATTTCCAGAAAATGCCTTAATTTGGATTTAGCAACAGACATTTTATGGTTTAATGATATTCTCCGTTAAATTGAAAAATAACGAAACCATTAAAAAATCAGACATTTTATGGTAATAATGTATTCCCCTAGGAACTGCTGAAAAGGCATAATATCGAATAATTCATTTTAATTGATCAAACAACATTTGTTCAAATATTTTCCAAAATATTTTTCAAAGAAGCGGGAACCACTGCTTGAACGTATGAAATATTTTTCTTCGAAAAATTAATAACGTCCGGGTTTATAAAATAGTTTTAAAATTATTTGCTTAATTCTTTATCGATTTTTATACTTTGAATGCTGCAGTTGTGGAATTTAAAATATCTATGGATTGGTTCGAAGTCTTCCTATGGTTTTGCATGGAATCAAGAGAAACACTACAGTAATGGGCATATGTTGAAGAACCGAACAACTCAGGATCGTATTCTGTGGAGCTAGCACTTTTGGTGTTAAATTTTAAATATCAAAATTAAGATTTTCAATTTATAAATTCAATCAAATAAAAATAAACATTAGTTTTTTTTTTAATGAAGCCCGCAGCACAGCAAATAGTTGGATCACAGCAAGCCACCATGCATGCGAATATAATGAAATTATATATTACATAACGGTAAGAAAAAAACATCGTTGTGCTCAATCATTATATCACATGCAGGGTGTCTGTTTCGTCTTCTTATCATCCAAGGTTCTTTATGTGCGTAAAGTACCTTATTTTCTGACACAATCACTTATCCCCTTGGTAAATAGAGTGTAAATAAAACATAAATATTTTAATATACAACGTTATTTAATAACACTATTTTTGCAGTGTGTGTGTGGGGGGGGGGGGGGGGTCTCTCTCTCCCCCTCTGTATATACTCACATCTCTCATATATATATATATATATATATATATATATATATATATATATATTCATTGGTAACATATTATGCACAATAGTGTGGACTCACCCATTAATGCCCGTACGTACAGCTAGTACGTGGGTTAGGAAGAGAGCATCATTCCTTACTATAGCTGGTGTAGACCTCCTGCACCCTGTGGCTCGTACTTAGGTAAGTCACTTAGTGAAAGGCTATAGCCTCTCCGCGTATAAGGAGATGGCGGTATAGTTAAAGCATCATCAAAGTTGAGTATATATATATATATATATATATATATATATATATATATATATATATATATATATATATATATATATATATATATCAGGCTTATATATCAGGAATTTGTAATTGGTAGTGTACTTAAGTACAAATATCTGAGTACTTGCCCTAGCTGTACTTGTACTTGGCACTTTTTACCAAGTACAGTACTTGTACTGTACTTGTACTTGCCAAAAATGTACTTGAAAAATCAAGTACTAGTCAAGTACAAGATTAAAAAAATAGCTACCAACCATAAACACATCATTAGGAAACCTTGTGATGTAATGGACTAAATGGAGGTTATGGCAGCATGACTTGTGAGTAGATCTTCTAAGTAACCCTGTGCACACCTTCAGGCTGTAAGCCATAGTAAATGACTCAGATGATCAGGTTTAGAATGTAATGAGTAAATCCTGACTTGAGTTTTCATAGTTTTCATGATAAAATGCTGAAATGAATTGGCTGAATACAGATAAACCCAACTCTGATTAGCTCACTTTAAGTCACACATGCCTTACAGTGATCACACATGCACTGCTGTGTTATCATGAAACTGATGAACTCAAGGTGAACTAAAGACTAGCCCAGTGTTAGTAATAATGTATATACATGTATTGCATGCAAATGTTACCATATTTAGAGTACTGAGTCAAGTTGGTGTTTTCAAGTTTACTGCATTGTACGTTAATCTTGCTGAATCTTAAAACTTCAGAATGTTCTCAAATATATATATATATATATACTATCTGAACTGAGCAAAATCAGAGAGGTCAGTGTAGGACTATACAGAGACGATGGACATGTCGCATGCCACTTGCAACCAAGACAAACCGAGGGGGTAAAAAGAGAATTTGCCAGATATTCAACAAGCTTGGCCTAAAAATTACAATCGAAGCGAACAAAAAAAAATAATAGACTTATTGGACGTAACTTTGGACCTGAACAAAGCAGAATGTAAACCTTTCATGAAACCCAACAATAGCCCAATATACATCCACAAACACAGTAACCATCCCCCAAGCATTATAAGAAATTAGACCCAGTTGTGGCTCTGTTGTAAAATACCTGAAAGCATAAACAGAAGGTTGTCCAACATCTCCTCAAATGAAGATGTTTTCAACAAGGCTGCCCCTCCATATCAGGAGGCAATACTCAACAGTGGATACAGTTTTAAACTCAAGTACATCCGCTCGCAACAACCCAACACTGACGGAAAGAAGAGAAACAGAAGGAGGAACATAACGTGGTTCAATCCCCCATACAGCGCCAACGTGAAAACGAACATGTGAAAAAAATTCTTACAGCTTCTTGACAAATGTTTCCCTCCTGACCACAGTTTACACAAAATCCTGAACCGTAACACCGTAAAAGTCAGCTATAGCTGCATGCCTAACATGAAGCAGGTCATTTCAGCACACAACAAAGGACGACTTAACAATGAGAGAATTAAAGAAAAGAAAACAGAGAGCATAAGCAAAAACTGCAACTGTAGAAACCCGAAAGAATGCCCAATCAAAGAAGGATGCCTTACTCAAAGCATAATTTACCAGGCCACAGTTACCAGACAAGATAACAAACAAGTGGAAACATATATCGGACTGACAGAAAACTCATTTAAAACGAGATACTATGGACACATCAGTAGTTTCAGGAATGAAAAATACAGAAATAGCACAACACTAAGCCAGTACGTGTGGACTCTGAAAGAAAAAAACATACCCTATTCGGTCAAATGGAAAATCATGGCTAAATGCAGAGCTTATTCCAACACGTCCAAAAAAATGTAATTTATGCACCACCGAGAAATACTTCATAATTTGCCGACCTGATCTGAGTTCACTAAACAATAGGAACGAGCTGACAACGTCATGCAAACATAGAACTAAATACCTCCTTTGTAACCTTAAATAATTTTAAGCCGATAATAAAGTTAAATATGCGGTCTAAAGATCCGAGCCAATGAATGCAGGAACAACCAATTGGACCACTACCTGACCGAACCAACACCTGGGGTCTTGACCAACTTTAAGCAATTCAACAAATCCTCGAGCGCTTCATAATAGCCCTAATACAGTACAATAAGCCAGGCACCCAGTAACCCTTATTCACCAACAAAACAAAAACTTTAAATACATGCCTCATCGAACCTAGTAACCCCAGATAAATCCTACCTATTACGACAAACTTCACCCAAATATCTGATCACTCCAGTTTGTACCTGAAGTGTGAGCCGGCTTGAATGCTGCTCTCACGAAACAGATCTGTAGCACAAACTGATGAAGTCAAACTAACCGTACTTTAGTTATTTATATATATATATATATATATATATATATATATATATATATATATATATATATATATATATATATATATATATATACAATGTTTATTATACATAATAAAAGAACATTCAGAACATTTTGTGTGTTTTTTCTTTATCTGAATGAATTAAATGATAAAAGTACTTGTACTTGTACTTTTGTACTGATTCCTGTACTTGTACTTAAGTGCACCATTAAATTTCTGTTCTTGTACTTGTACTTGTACTTGTGAGAAGCTGAAGTACTTGTACTGCTTCTGTACTGTACTGAGTACAGACCCCCTGTACTTGACCCAAGCCTAGCTTGTATATATATATATATATATATATTTATATATATATATATATATATATATATATATATATATATATATATAAATATATATATATATATATGCAAACAAGATATAAAAAGGTGATTAATTAATATTTAAAAAAAGTTGATTATATATAAAAAGTCATAGATATGGCTGTATTTATATATGATTTATTTGATTTGATATATGATTTAATTCTTGTATATATATATATATATATATATATATATATATATATATATATATATATATATATATATGCAAACAAGATATAAAAAGGTGATCAATTAATATTTAAAAAAAAGTTGATTATATATAAAAAGACATAGATATGGCTGTATTTATATATGATTTATTTGATTTTATATATGATTTAATTTTTCTCCCTCCCTTGAATTCCAAAATATCATCGAAACAGGAATTAATAGCTTAAAAAGGATCGATAACAAATATGCTTGTGAAAAACTGAAAATAAAGAAAAATGTAATATTCAGAATAAGAAAACCTTGCAAGTTATTAATTTGCTCAATAGGTAATTAGGTATCGCTAGCGACCGTTCTTGTCCGCAAGATAATTTCCACGGGATACTAATTTCAGGCTATAAATTTTTCTATGTTACATCGTACCACTTCCGGCCACTTGTCAGTTTCTTGTAAACAGCACGGGCACATGAAATAAGATCTGTTTAAACAACCAACTCGGCCTGAATATATCAGCAAGGTTTGTGGTACGTTAGTTTAACCTATAATCAATTCGATTTAATTGTGATCATTATTATACCTAAATGAAATGGCATGAATCGTTCAATGATTTTATTGTCAAAAATAGTGGGCAGAACTATAGAAACCGGGCTTCAGCCTACCGCCGGTAAAACGGGTGTCGCATAATAAATTGTTTCCTGGAAAAGGCCGATACATATCATTTTCCTCAGAATTCCCGTATTTAATTTTGCTCATAGCTGGAGTTTATTATATTAGAGGAGGAGGGGTCCGGGGAACCTTTGTTCCCCGTCTGAACGGGGGTGTGGGGGCGGAGCCCCCACCTTAAGCTTAATTTTCCTGTTAAAATAGTAAATGGTTTCCCATTTTCGCGATAGATGCCTCTTCAATCGCAGATATAAATGAACAAAACTTGCTCCTGGTGGTATCTCGTCTTCACGGCTCACTTAGTAGCGTGTAGGGCTCCTAGTCCAGAGATCGTAGGTTCGATTCCGGATTCAGGCGACTTCTGATGCTTAGTAGTTATGTTAGAAAAGTTGAGTGTAGGGACATCTACAGGGAAAAGTAGGAGTTAAAATAGGGAATGAGAGGTGACAATTTTATTTATATGTTCCTCAATACAAGCGAAGCCCGCGTTCTATAGTGGCTCCCAGAAAAAAAGTAGGCCCCTGGCATTTTGGATGTAGGTCACCTAACAACAAGATTAATATGTAATCACGGTTAAAGTACAATACTGCCAATACAATACTCTTATTAAAATTTAAATAAGCTTGTATTATAATAGGTCAAAATTTTCTCCATCTACCTTCCTGCTTCATGGACCTGTTATGACATTAAGGCATATGGATAGGCCACAGGCTCAAAAGGACAGGTCTAGTACAGGGCCCTGACGCCCTGTGCACACGGATTGCCAGGCTTGGGAGCTGTCAGTCAAAATGAAATGTAACAGCATCGGCTGAGATCTGTGCACCACTCGCTGGAGAGGTATCTGTTTTTCCAGGCAATGGATATGTGGCTACAATAAAAAAGTCTTGGTGGTAATGCCTTTCCAGCTGGGGACCCAGTAAGGTGCCATACAGTGAAAAATTATGCCAACTAGTCGGTTTGTCTATTATATCATTCACCGGTTGTGGCTTCTGTTGTGAAATATGCCCAGCATTTTACAACCTGCTTGGGTTATCAAATTGTAAAAACCTTGTTTCCCTGATGAGAGGCAGCCCCCACCTTTTGTTATATATTAATGTAAAAATCGTTGAAATAGTCCCTCTGTTACTTGGTAGATGGTGCTTCACAAATACAGTATATAACAATCAACCAAAATCATCCAAGTTGGCATCTATTCTTTATAGTTCATTGTGTGTTGGGCCCCTGATCATGAGCTTCTCAGGTTTTATTCTTGAGTGAATAAACTTCTTATAATTATATTCATTGATATTTCGTGTTAGTATAAATAGATGGTATGACTGAGGGACATCTGGTGCAATATATGGAAGGGAAATACAAGGAAAGCAGAGAAAGTGTCTTCATTTTCAACATTCCAGAATGCAGACT
Organism: Sipunculus nudus; assembly: GCA_026874595.1. Classification (NCBI taxonomy): domain Eukaryota; kingdom Metazoa; phylum Annelida; class Sipuncula; order Golfingiida; family Sipunculidae; genus Sipunculus; species Sipunculus nudus. The sequence goes on along the minus strand of CM049318.1, from coordinate 23,636,872 downwards.
GGATTCTGATTTTGTAGAGTATACCTTGATCATCTTACTCTCACAGGTGTGGCATCTTGTTAACAATGTCCAGCAGCTGCTGTAACCAGGGTAACCATGAGCTGGTCCAGTCTTCTTGAGCTGCTGAGTATGGGCTGTACCTGCGCCAAAGAAGCTCTCACCATAAATAACCGCAGATTCTATGTCCTGTCTAGGTTAGGTGAAGGGTAAGTAACATGATACATGCACATGTGTCCAGATATGAGTTGAGTGAAATGTAAACTACACACACTTTCTCCAAAGGTTGCATCAAAGAAACTGATTTACAATTTCCTAAAACATTGAAACAGTATAAAAAATAACTAATGAATAGTAAAGTAATGTGCAATTTTCTTTACTTTATGTTTGTATATTTCTATATGCTTTTAATATTGTACAGAAATACAGTGAAGCCTAAAAAAATGACCCAGATTTGTTTGTCTTAGCGCAGTCTTATATAAAGAATTTGACTTTGAACAAATGGTCATTATTTTGAAGTGGTCACAGACACTGAACAGGGATAGTTGTTAGGTTTTACTGTATTTTATATTTGGACAATTATTCCCCAAAATATTTTTTTTTGAATAGAAACAGGAGTTTATTTAACAAAGATCACTGATAAAAACATTTTAAATTTAACAATTCACAGTTTTTCTTGTGATTTACAGAATGTTGTGAAGAATTTTTCAATCAGGCTAAGAACTTTCATCATCAATACTCATATTTATCTTTCATTTTTATTTGTGGCATTCTCTTCCAGAGGTTTTAGTTACGTAGACTTAGTCCAAGATGCACGAACTAGGAAATCATTTGCATTGAAGAGAGTGGTTTGTCACTCTGTTGAGGACCAGCAGGATGCTCAGAAGGAGGCGGAGCACATGAGGAGGTTTAACCACATTAACTTACTGCCATGTGAGGAATCCGATGTCATCAAGATCCACGATCCTCGTAGGACCATTGTCAGTGAAGTGCTGATTGTTATGCCATTCCACAGGGTGAGCTGTCAGGGATCATTTCTCAAATATTACAGCAATGATAACAAAAGTAGGGTAAAGCTAGCACTATATATGCTTATGAGGGATGTATGGGTATGCAATACATATGCATTATGCAGCAAAAAATGGACACCTGTAAATGTGTGATTCCATTTATACGCATGTGTATGCAGTTCGTATGCAGCAAAGTTGGGCCTAAAGTTTAGAGGTCTTCCGCCTGACGTCAAACTTTGGAATTTCCCCATCCATTACCATGTGTATGCTTTTTGAATTGTAACCGCAAGCGATAGAAACATGCTGCATACTTATACATTTATACATGTACGTTCTGCATATGCATGTATGGAATCACTCCAAGAGAATATAATGTGTCGCTTTTCTAGCTGCCTTCCCATATGTAATGCATACGTACTGTATACTTATATGTGGAATGCCACCTGAAAAGTTACATATTTTATTGATAGACATTAATTTAACTAGTATAGTTACCTGGTCTTGCATTGGGACAGGTCAGCATGATTTCATCTGGGTTAACCTGGGAAGGGTTTTCCAGTGGCTGAGTTATTGACTAGATTCACTGCCATAGTTTTTGATAGATTTCTTCAGCTGAGATCCAAAATTGTAAATGCTGTAAATAGTTCTGTAGATGATAAATTTTTAAAGGAAAGTTAGAGCTATCTATTTAGTTGAATGATATATATGTCATTCATTTAGTCTATATAATTTAATCAGGAAGTGTTTATTAACAAAAGTATTCTATTTATTCATGTGTGTTTCCACAGAGAGGGACCATTCAAGATGAGATTGAGAGACTTAGTTCTAAGTCAGAACACATTCCTGAGGATAGAATCTTACGACTACTGAGAGGGATATGTGAAGGTCTGAAAACACTCCACTCACACACCCCAAACCCTGTAGCTCACAGGTAAGACAGATATATGTGAAGGTCTAAAACCCCTCTACTCACACACTCTAAATCCTGTAGCACACAGGTAAGATTTTATTAACCATATACCTATGGTTTAGAATGAAAAGTGTAGTTCATGAAAGGAATGATATGCCTGATTATTTTCACACTGACAAAATCTCCAGTGAAGCATAAAGCTAATGAGTGCTATAAGCTGACAAATATACACTGTATTAAATATATGTAAACAGTTTTATACCAGACTGTGTGTGATGTCACATATGACAGTCACTGCAGATATCTCTCTGAAAGTAGCATATTGTATGGTAATGCTTAATAGGAAAATGAGGATTATAGCATCAGTACTTTATAGAGGGTTGCAAGATATTTTCTGTAAAATTTTAATCATCATCATTTCTGTAAAATTATAACATAAAATTTTTTTCACCAGCATTTAGGAACCATTCTGTATTTGGTTGTCCCTCTTTTTTCAGAGATGTTAAACCTGCTAATGTCTTGCTGTCAGATGATGACACACCAGTGTTGATGGACTTTGGTTCCATAGGTCCAGCTCGGGTTGAGATCCGGACACCGTCAGAAGGTCGAGCATTACAGGTAATTACCTCTCTTGTGACTAACTGCATCTCTATGGTACCAGATGTTTGTTTCATTGCTTAACTTATGCCTAACTTTATGAAGAATGATAGAATCTCCTCTGTCCAGCAGTCTGTGCAGCATAAAACTACTCAATTTCTTTATACTTCAAGACCGAGTCATCAAATATGTGTTTTCCTGTCAATTTATGCAGAAACATAGTTGTCTCAAAGTTATCATTCATTTATATGAGGGAAGTGTTATATCATCGTGTGTCATCCCTATATGTCAGTTGACTGACCTAACACCCCTACAAATAGACATGTGCACTTCCAAGTATGGGGTTGGATCAGGTTGGACCATTAAACAGAAATTCCATCCATGATTTGTGTGATTTATTTAGAATGACAGGACTGGAAAACTTAACAGGAAGCATATTGTAAACATTTCCATATGAAAGCTGCTAAATATTAATGAAAAACTGAAGCATTTAACATTATGTTATGTTGCATCTTTGTGGGATAATTTAAATTTGTTTCAAATCAAAACAGATATAGATTTAGTCAGCATCACATCTCCAACAAGTCATGGAAAGAAATTGTAACTTGTTGAATGGGACCTCTTCAGTGTATGTATTAATCAATTTTTTGCATTGGTAGCTTTTATGTAATATGGGTATGTTATCGTCATTTACACAGGACTCGGCAGCAGAGCGATGTACCATGCCGTACAGAGCTCCCGAGCTGTTCAATGTAGAGACCCACTTCACTGTAGATGAAAGAATAGATGTATGGGTAAGTGCTATGACTGTTCATTAAAATTACTCTATTTAATTTATTATTATTAAATTCTTTCCTCTCTCTGTTCAGATTAGATGAATTTGTCACTCTTTAGTTTTAAACTTAAGCTATCTTTAAACTTATACACAATTATTTATGCACATGTAAAAAAATATACTTTCCAGTAATCATGAAGGTTCATTATTGACATAACTAATGTTCCCCTGCTTTTACCAATAGCTAATAAAGCCAGTTATTCAATTACCTTCAAGTATTTATGTGATTTCTGGCTTTCTCTGCATACATACTTTGATCTCTGGTCTGGGTCCAAAAATAATGAATGGGGTAACAAATGTAATCTGTTGGTGGAATATTTGCCAGAGGAGAAAAAAGTTTTAATTTTTCCAGCCTGCAGAAAGGATAAGAAAATGTGCTTCCATTGTTGAAATGGTGTTTAGGCCTATGAACAACACATTTTTTGCAATTTTGAACTGGCTAAATCTTGAAGCAGCAGTTTGGAAAAACATTTTTTTTGGTGTGGCCTAAAGGTAATGTTCTCTCCCTTGTTAATTGCCAACCAGTATATCTCTTAATGTTTTTAGCTCAGCTGGATATAAGTCGTCTGAGATATAGTTATGGTCCTTTGTCCATCTGTCTGTCCAGCCATTCGTCCATCTGTTTATAGGGCATGTTTTGAAACCGTTATACCTACAAATCCAAAATTTGTCATAGAGTTAGATGTCCCAAAATCTCATACCATACCAGATATCAGGTCACTTAGACTTCTTCCATTCTAGATATTAAGGAAAAACATTAATTTTCCATTAAAAACTCATGTTACACTTGAAGAATGCATAATATCAAAACCACTGATCTGATATTGATCATATTTAATATGACCATTCCTCTATATATTTCCTATGGACATATAAGAAATTCAGTCAGTATTGTGTAATTTCTTCGAATTATGTGCCCAAACATAAATTGCCTTTCGTAAAAAATCCTGAAAAATATTTGCTCACTTAACATGAGAATTGTTGAAGCTAGAGACTTTTTTTCAGGGATATGACTTTATTAAATCAAGATTCAATTGTATACCCAAAATAAGATCTGAATTTTGCAAATTTGTTAAGTTATTAGCATAAATATAAAATCAGTAACTTAAATTTTGCCCAACTTTGGCCATGGCACTTTTTTTCCTGTAAGTACTTTTAATTTAAATTTCACAGCATATACACATAACAGTTTAATCTTTTAAAATCTCAAATTTAAAAATAAAAATAAAAAAATAGTAGGCTAGTTATTGAATTGCTTTTGGAGTCTCTTTTGGATTCACTGGCATTGTGAAACTCCAGCCAACCCACTTCTGCTCACTGGAGGTCAGCTGTGCTAGGGAACCTGATTTGTCATGGGTCCCTGGGGGAGATCCCCTGCTGTGGCAGGTGTACAGTTATTCTCATACCCACTCACCCACCAAGTGTTAAGCAGTAATTGTTATTGTTTGAACTGTATTTATTTATTTGCAATGCTGTTTCCACTCAAATATACAAAACATTTCAGGGAGTAATGCTGTTTCTACTCCAATATACAAAACATTTCAGGAGTCCGAGTAATGCTGTTTCCACTCCAATATACAAAACATTTCAAGGAGTAATCCAGAAAATGCCATGTGGTAATGTAGCATTGTAAAAGAAATAAATTTTCTTTTAAATAATTTTAGGAAATCAAAATATAATTAAACTCATCAGTATGCATAAATTGATAATATATGAGCCAAATTATGAATAAATAGTGGTGCAATTTAAAATTGTTCATTCTAAATCAAATGTTATTTTCAGATAATTATTGTTTTGAAAATTTATAAAATTTTTGTCTTTAAAAATAAATTAATCTGTGTGCATAATGTGATGTTATCTGACCAAATTATTAAAAAATGTTGATGCAGTTGAGAATTTTGAATCAACTTACATATTCAGTTATAAATGTTATATTGCAAATGTATATAATTTATGAACTCTTTATAGAAATTAGCATATTTTGCATTTACTAATATTTTCCAAAATTCAGCCTAGAGACGTGACCCATGGATCCCTTGTTCTTCATTTGTCCGTCCTCTTGTAGTATGTTATATCTCTTAATGTTTCTCTCTATGTTTCAGTCTTTAGGTTGTACGTTGTACGCCATGACATACCTGGAGGGACCGTTTGACAAGGACTACCAGCGAGGAGGCAGCATTGCTTTATCTGTTCTCGGAGGAATCAAGCATTATCCTGACACGCCAAGGTCAGTAGTAAATTATCTGATAATCCTGAAAAACATTTACAAAATGTGCTTTATCATTATAATGATGCTATAAGATTTTATGGTTTGATATGATTTTTTGCGGTTTAATTTTTTATTCCATTGAAAATTCGACAAATAGTCCGTCCTTTGTTATTATGTACCTGTCTTAGATGGGATGTGTTATGGTATACCAACTGTCTGTTTCTCAGCATAATCCATGCATGTTTTATGAGGTCAGAGGTCACAAAACATATGTTCATGCGCTGCTCTTGTTTCAATAAAAAACATTTCACAGAGTGGATGGCCATAATCAGTTTTCAGGAAGAATATAAAAAATCCCAGATATACAAGGGTTACTATTTCAGGAAAATATACATTCCATGTATATGAACCATGGGTTTTTGGAAATCTCTCACCAACAAACCTAGTTGTGTTCCATTGCTTTGTCCTTTTCTGCTGTATATAGTTTTCACTGACAGATTTTTTGGCTTTCATATGTGATAGTGTTCAGATACTCTGACATTCACAATGTAGTATCCACAGAAACAAGATGTGGAAAAGTTTCTATGTTAAAACATGCATGCACCTTCAGCAACAAAGATTTTTTCACTCAAGGTATTCTCAAGAGCTGAAGGATCTGATTGGTCAAATGGCTTCCGTCAACATGGTGGAGAGACCGTACATACCACAAGTACTGGACATGATAGAATCTGTGGCAGCAAAGTCGGAAAACAGAATATAACCCACCAGCATGACCTGACCAGAGCAGCAAGAGTAAAAAAAAAACATTTATAAACTGTATTAAAGTGACAGCATAAAAGAGTGAACTGTAGTAAACTGCAGTAAAATATAAAACTGGGCAGTACTTAAGAAATAGATCATAAATGTTTGTATTTTATAATCCCACCTGTTATATAGACCTGAAATTTTTGTTTGTTAATGTAACTAACAATCTGATCATATTTTTATTTGGAAGCTAGCAAAATCATGTGACAAAATGGGCTCGGTAAATGATATAAAATTTTCTTTGTTGGTACTAGTATATTTGGTAAATTACTTGAAACTTTTAACCTTCATCTCTCCTAATTTGATGCATGGACTTAAGCATCATTGTGTTTGCAGACTTTCACAAAAGTTTTGTACTTGTCCCAGTTCAAAATTTTTATACTGTTCAACTTTGGAAGAAACATACCATGTTGAATCAAAGTGATTTCAACAAGCAGCACAGTCAGTGGAAGCTGATTCATGTAGGTGCAGCTACCTGGTGTTGTAAGTTATCTTATTGTCATTTCCTTTCAACCCATTTATGTACAGCAATTTATAAATCCCTGATAATACCAGGAGTCTAGAAGGGGACACAGTTTGGTAAATGTTTAGGAATAGGATACACTTGACATTTCCTAAAGCTGAAACTTGTAGAGTAAAACCTCAAAATTACAGCCATATGCTTTGAGGTGGTGTTAATATATGATAAAAAGAGCAAGAAATTGGGACCCTGGAAAGGTGGTCTTTATTTCAAGGTAGTCACTAACCAAAGTGGTTGTCAGGAAAGGTTTTACCGTGTATTAACCGCACATGACCAGCAAGGCTAAACACAATTGCTACTGATACTAGTATATGTTTAACATAATGTAATTTTATGTCTCTAGACCTGACCACAGCAGGTTTTCATGTACTTGCCTAATGGTATGAGAGTTTGAATTATTTTATTAATATGCCACCTCATTACAGACACCTGGACCCTCCTACATAATTGAACATACTAATTTGGCCAGTAGAGGAAGGCGTTAATTAAATTTTACTTATTAACTTGGTGCTATGTTATCTTTTTATCAAGAGATCTGTACTCATTTTAAAGAATAGATTAGAGAAAAAATATAGTAATTCATCGATCTTTATCTGACAAAATCAACAGCTGAGTTTTATCTTTTAACAAAATTCTATTTCAATAGTATACCACAAAAACTTTTTTTTCAGTAATATATGATACTGTACTGACATATAGTTAATTATTAGATATGTACCTCAGCTGAAGTAAGGTATGTTTTTATGCTCAGTTTTACTTTGCATAATAAATATTTATTTTATTGTATTATTTTGTATGGGTTTTAGACAGGGTTTTATAGTCCATGCATTTAAAGTGTATATGTTTATGTCTGAATATGCTCAAGAAAAATGTCATGAATTGATGGATATGTGAAGCTATGAAGTATTCTGTACAAGGGACAAGTTAAGGGACAGGGGAACTCAAGGTGGTAATATATTGTCATGATAAAAATGGAGCACAATACTTCTAAGTCACATGTATAAAATTATGTATTATATGCATAATATAATATTGTGTCCTGTATTTTTTTAAACAATAATAGGTTTGTCTTTCATAACTACAAAATTTGGGTTGATTATGACAGTAATATTCAAAGATGCAAAGTTAAGTACAGTAGTTACACAATGCAATACATATACGGCAGAAAAATTTGCAAGCTCAAAATGTTGGACAAAATATGATTTTGCTGTTTGGTCATTTGAAAGACAAGAACTTTTGGTGAAAACAAAATGGTGAATATTTATAAAAAGCATTTTGCAATTCAAACCTCATTATCTTCAGTGATAACATTGGATGTGACTTAAGTATTTTTAATGGATGATGAACCAGTTTTATCTATATTTTGATTCACTGCATTCATGATACCCCAAATGGGGCTTTAATTGTTATAAAGTTACATTTGTGTTCCAGTATTAAATAACTCAGTGGATTAATTTTACACCGGACCAAGAGAATAAATGTATCATGTAATCATTTGTTGCCTTATCTTTCATAAAGTGGACTGTTATCTGCTCTTTACTTGTCCTACCAAACCTACAAGACCAGCTATAAGACAAATGTTTCTTCCTTTTTACCAAAACATTTTGCTTCTCTTATAATTAGAAAATTTCATTCAATTGAATGCAAGTCTCCCACATTAATTTATTTGGCCTTTATTCTCAAAGTTCTTTCCTGCATAAGTGATTGTACATTTGTGAATATCCCTTGATGACATTCCTGGAACTAGATGATATGGCAAGTCCACACCAAATTCTAATCAATTTGCTATTTGCCCTTTCATACCTAGAAAAATTCATGAGATTCAATTCATGATCATCTGAATTGCACGCACACAAACAGGGACGAAAGCATACTCTCCTGGTAAGGCAAAAAGGTGTAAATGGATGAAGTTGTAATCTACAAGGACCATTGCCTGGATCCCTTAATCAAATTCTTCTGTTATGCATGTAGGCATGTATAGTGTCACAGGTTCATTTGGTGAGCTGTAGAACAAACCCTGTCCCTGATACCAATGAATGGGTGGCCTCTACCCGGGACAAAGAATTCGACCTGTGTTGCAATGTTATATAATTGATTGAAATAATAATATATTATGGTGGACCAGACTTCCTATAAAATTTAATGGATCCTTCCTCGTGTGATATGCTTACCCTCCACAAAATATCATCAACATCTGGTGATAACATTCTGTGTGTAAAGTTGCTGATAGACAATCCATAAATATAACAATAATGATTATCCATAAAATATAATACCTTGCTTCAGGTTATAGGTATAATAATCACAGTCACATTTTATAACAAGTGACCCATGGGTCATGACGCTCAGCTGACTGGGAAGAGATTCCCAAAAGGAAATTTTATCATCAGAATGGTAGTATATACCCACTCAACTGAAGGATCAAACAGATTAACCAACAGGCCATGATTTAGTCTGTATTTATATATCCCAAAAATACGGAAAAATGTGTAAACTTTAAAAACTAGAATACGGGTAGCCAACAAGTGACTACGTGTATCCGCCAAAATCAGAGTGGAACGGTTGAAGTGAAGCATGGATTGAGTGGCATATAAATAGAGTGAGGTATGTTGCATATAAGCATGGATGTCTGCAGCCTAAATGTGTATGTAGGTTGTGCCACCTACCACAAATCCAGAAAGCTGTCCAAGTTGTATACATATGCAAAATTTCAGGCAGAAAAGTCAAACTACTACATGTATATGAGTGATTTCAGCCAACGGCAGACAAACAGACAGACACTGTGCAAAAATGGTTGCAGGTGGCCCCTCCAGTTTTGTGTATGATAAAGACCTATGTGAGATCTAAACACATGCACAATTTGGCCCAATCGGTCAAATGGTTCCTGAGATATGAGCTTGGATGTGTGCAGCGTTGACTAGAATGTAGGTGGCACCACCTGTCATAAAATTAAGAAAGCTGTCCAGGATGTATAAGCCTGCAAAATTTTAGGCAGTTATGTCAAACCACTACAGAGAAATGAGTGATTTTAGGCCACTGCAGACAAACAGACAGATGCTGTGCAAAATGTGTAAAAACGGTTGCAGGTAGCCCCTCCAGTTTTGTGTATGATAAAGACCTATGTGAGATCTATACACATGCAAAATTTTGGCCCAATCGTTCAAACGGTTCCCCGAGATATGAGCTTGGATGTATGCAGTGTAAACTAGAATGTAGGTGGCACCACCTGTCATAAAATCAAGAAAGCTGTCCAGGATGTATAAACCTGCAAAATTTTAGGCAGTTATGTCAAACCACTACAGAGAAATAAGTGACATTATCAAACGGCAGACAAACAGAAAGACTCTGTGCAAAAATGGTTGCAGGTGGCACCACCAGTTTTGCGTATGATAAAGAGCTACGTGAGATCTATACACATGCAAAATTTTTGCCCAATCGGTCAAACAGTTCCTGAGATATGAGCTTGGATGTTATCAACGTGAATGTAGTGATGCCACCTGTCATAAAATCAAGAAAGCTATCCAGGATGTATACTCATGGAGAATTTCAGGTGAATTGGTCAATTCACGGCAGAGTTATGAGTGATTTTAACCCAAGGCAGATGAACAGATGGACACTGTGCAAACATGGTTACAGGTGGCGCCAACATTTTTGTGTATGTTATAAAGCTATCCAAGGGCTACATTTGTACAAATTTAATTCCTAATCGGTCAAATGGTTCCCAAGATTTGAGATTGGGTGTCATCATCATGAACGTGAATGTTGGTGGGGCCACCTGTCATAAAATTAAGAAAGCTATCCAGGATGTATACGCATGGCAAATTTCAGGTGAATTAGTCAATTCACTGCAGAGATATGGGTGATTTTAACCCAAGGCAGATGAACAGATGGACACTTTGCAAACATGGTTACAGGTGGCGCCACCATTTTTGTGTATGTTATAAAGCTATTCAAGGGCTACATTTGTATAAATTTTATTTCCTGATCGGTCAAACATTTCCCGAGATATGAGGGTTTATGTGTGGGAACAGACGCACAAAAGGACGCTGGGCAGAGAGGAAAGGTCAGAGTTCAACGCAAATTGGTTAGGCACCAGTTCACATGTGACCCGATAATTGGTGTAAGTTTCGGAAAAATCAGTCCATTAGTCTCAGAGGAGTTCTCTGGAAACGAACGCGGCGGCGGTGGAGGAACCCGGTCAAAAACATAGTATTCGCAAAACTTCGTTTTGGCGGATACACAAATACAGGTGGCTCCACCAGTCTGCAGAAACTAATAAAAACACTTAATGGTCAATATCCATGCAATGAATCATGGTGATCTCCGCATTAGTTGTTCAGATACTTCAGCTTTTGTATCAAATTGTCCATTATTCTGAGAGATACTTCGGAGTCCTATAGCTTGAAGGGTATGGGTAACAGAGACCTAATTTCAAGTTTCCACAGGCACTTTTCATGGGCCTCCTTGCATGACAAAAATGAAGATTCTAGGTCCAGTTGTTGCGATTTGTACCCTGTTGACAGATAACCACATCTTTAAAGGTCTCAAAAAAAAAGAGAAAAAAATTCGTAAATTTGAAAAAAATAGAGGTGGCACACCCAGTCTGCAGAAACTGATGGAACAGCTCATGATCAATATGTATGCCTAAAATCATGAACATCAGTGTTGTAGTAATTGAGATACTGCAGTTTTTGTATCAAATTTTCCATTATTCTGGGGGGTATTTTGGAGCCATACAGCTTAAAGAATATGGGTAACAGAGACCTAATTTCAGGTTTCCATAGAGACTTTTCATGGGTCTCCCTGTGTGTCAAGAATGAAGATTCTAGGTCCAGTTTTTATAATTTGTGCCCTGTTAACAGATGTTCATATCTTTAAAGGTCTCAAAAATAGAGAAAAAATTCGTAAAGAAACCCAAACAAATACAGGTGGTGCCACCAGTCTGCAGAAACTGATGAAACACTCCATGATCAATATCCATGCAAACAATTATGGTGATCTCTGCATTAGTTGTTCAGATACTTCAGCTTTTGTATCAAATTTTCCATTATTCTGAGCTGTACTTTGGAGTGCCATAGCTTAAAGGATATGGGTAACAGAGACTTAATTTCAGGTTTTCATGGAGACTTTTCATGGGTCTCCCTGTGTGTCAAGAATGAAGATTCTAGGTCCAGTTGTTACAATTTGTGCCCTGTTAACAGATGTTCACATTTTTAAAGGTCTCAAAAATAGAGAAAACAGTTCGTAAAAAATCGAAAAATACAGGTGGCTCCACCAGTCTGCAGAAACTGATGAAACATCTCATGATCAATATGTATGCCAAAAATCATGACCATCAGTGATGTAGTTAATGAGATATTGAAGTTTTTGTATGAAATTTTTGACTATTCTGGGGGGTACTTTGGGGCTCTATTGCATAAAGGATATGGTAACAGAGACCTAATTTCTGGTTTCAAAGGAGATTTTTCATGGACCTCTCAGTGTGTCAAGAATTAAGATTCTAGGTCCAGTCTTTACGATTTGTGCCTTGTTAACAGATGTTCACATTTTTAAAGGTCTCAAAAATAGAGAAAAAAAAATTCGTAAAAAATCGAAAAATACAGGTGGCGCCACCAGTCTGGAGGAACTGATGAAACATCTCATGATCAATATGTATGCAAAAAATCATGACCATCAGTCAAGTAGTTAATGAGATATTGAAGTTTTTGTATGAAATTTTTTACTTTTCTGGGGGGTACTTTCGGTCCCCATAGCTCGTAGGATATGGGTAACAGAGACCTAATTTCTGGTTTGTAAGGAGATTTTTCATGGACCTCTCAGAATGCCAAGTTACAAGGTTCTAGGTCCAGCAGTTATGATTTGTGCCTGGTTAACGGACGGACAGACGGACGACGGACAAAGAGTGATCGCTTTAGCTCAGATGACTTTCAGTCAGCTGAGCTAAAAATTGTACATATATCACTTGAAAAATATCTTGTTTGCCATGATAAATCCTCAGATACACACACACACTTGCAACATGGAGAGACAAATTGTACACATCAGTAAAATTATAATTGGTTTCTATTGTTTTCCTCAATTCATTCACAGATAAATGATCACAAAAGTGTTCAATATGTATCCTCTTGCTGGTTAATTTCTTTAACGAAAACCTCACATAACAAATATTTGGCTGTTTAAAAACATACAAAATGTCCAGCCTATGCTACCTTATTATCCATTTATCATTTTATTGCTGATACCTCCTGCCCCCCCCCCCCCCCACCCCTACCCAAAAAATAAAATAAATACAAACTTCAGGACAGCATTAAACTCGGAACATTGTTTTTTTTTTCAAAATTTCACATAAAAAGAATTCTGATGGCATTGCAAAAATTTAAATAATGCTAAATTTCAAACATCATGTAGCTCAATAGTTTCTATAGACCCCAACTTAACTTTTATGCTGCGTTCGTTACTTTTGGAAATATGGTAATTATGAGTTTCCCAGTGGAAAATACCATTTGAAACTTGATCCAAGTGGAATGCTCAACTGGGAAACTGAGATTTTGCAGACCATGTCAATCAGTCCCATTTAGCAACCATCATTTTTTTTACTGCTTTACGAGATGCAGGGAGCAAATAAAGACAGCAATATTTGACTGGTTTACATAAAAGTTTAAATGACAAATAAAATTGAACTATTGTGACATGAAACATATTTTATTAATCAGTTTCTTTTTGGTTACTATAGTTTGCAAGTCGCAAGTACAACCTGTCATCTGGTAATTACCATATTTCAGAGCAGTAACAAATGCACCATAAGTCCATGCACAGTGTAGTGGTTTTCAATATTATCCTGAAGTTTTCACTTGGATTATAAGAAGTAAAAAAGTGTGTATCAGACAAGGTTTTCCCTTCGATTATATATACATGGTGAAATATCATTAACAATTAACAAGGATTAATGTCTTTAAAACCCCTCCTCAGTGGTGCATCTGTTCCTCTGTGTTTTCCTGTTGACTAGTTTTCCCTGCTTCTTCATCCTCATCTTCTGAGTCTGTTTCCATGGTGTCATCATCACCATCTTCTGTGTTTCCTGCAGGCTCCCCATCCCCCTCCTCACCTTAAGGAAAATATGAAAAAAAAAATGTTGAAAATAAGGTTTTTAAATTAATTTAAACATGCCATTAAACATGAATGGTCATGCCAAATGGTATGGCTGATGAGTAATTTTAAATAACATTTGTAGAACACGAGGTGCAAGAAAGTAACAGGTACTGAGTGATCATTAACTTCAACAAATGGTTGCCAAATTAAGAGAAAGACCATGAGAGGAACAGAGTAAGTGTTAAACCACATAACCACAATTTGTTTTTTGGGGATGGCCTGGAACTATAAAACTTGTCATTAATGTATGTCACAAAATCCCTGTTGACATGACCAAGAAGCATCAAGCTTGTGAGGTATGTAGAAAATGAAGCTGTATCTTAAATCTTCTAATATATACTGACCTGGTCCCAGCTCTTCTAGCAGCTCCGTGATGTGTTGTGTTATCTGCTCATCTTCACATCCCACCTTACTGGACACCTGTTAACACAGGGGTATCATTTAATGTGACGGGCAATTTTACTAACATGGTAAACTACCTCTGTAGGGAGGAAGTATGACATTGATTTATAATCTTAAATCTTTTGCTATTTATAAGTTAATTGCTTCTAAGCAACAGATCACATATAAATATGTGCATATATAAATTTATACATTCTTTGAAATACACCAATCTTATAGAAATCTGGAACTGATATACATTCTTTGTTTTCCACCTATATAATAGGCATAAATACTATCACATGTGCTAATATCGTCCAGACTAGAAGCTAACTTGTGAAGTTAAGAAACCTATTTTTGTACACACAGTAACTTTTCTAGTTCTAAACAACAGTAAGTCAGGCAATTATATCTTTAAATAACTATATTTATTTTGCAAACTACTTTACTTGAAGTAAATGCAAATATGTTTTGAGTGCCCCTTTTCAACCTGATTATACAAAGCGTAATGATTGACAGACATGTTATATGAACAAAACAGTCCAACAAGTCCAAGTGAAAGGAACTGGAAATTAACATTTTTGGTAAATATACCAATGGTTTTACAAACTGAGTATATTACTGAGTATATTATTCATAATACTATGGAAAGCTTTAGTCCTGTCTATTGTATCTTTAACATTATCCAATCACAGTTCCTCCAATGAATAAAACTAACATTTTAGTAATTTCCAAGGAATGTTTGAATGCCTGAAGAAACATTAAACATTTCTGAGACCCAAAGAGAATTTAACTAAATTCTAATGGTCTGGCCTCGCCCTGAAGTAAGTATCATTAAAAGAATTATATGAAATTAAAAATTCTGAAACCAACACTAACTGCTCACCTCTTTGGCCTTATTCAGGTAGAACCTTGCGTTCCCCTTGTAGTCCTCCCCTTGTAGGTAGTTGGTCCAGCCAAGCATATACCACACCTCTGTTACCTCATCATTCTCATCTAACAGTAACTCTAAAATCTCAGACGCAGTCTGAAAACATGTTACAAAATGAAGTCTGAAATCATGTGACAAAATGTACAGTCTGAAATCATGTGACAAAATGTAGTCTGAAATCATGTGTCAAAATGAACAGGCATCTATGATTCAGTGATGATACAATGGCAAGTAAATATAGTAAGACAGAAAAAAATCTAAATTTCATATTACCTGAAAAAGGTATGAAAAAGAGTGTAAACTTATGCATAAAACAAAACTTTTCATGAAATATTTCCATATCAAAATAAATCATCTAATTTCAAATCTTATAAAAAGTAAGAAAAGAATAAATCACTTATGGATAATGGGACATCATATTCTGGTTGTGTCAAATTGCACTTTCTTTCTCTCGTAGGGTTACCCAATAGGTCACCAGGGATCTTATTCAATAATTTCAAACGATTTGTCATATCAGTCTTAAAATTCATGGGTTGATGTAAATAGAAAATAGCACCAAGAAGTGTGCATTCTAATGTGTACTGAATTCTCAGATACCTTAAATATGTCCAAGATAAAAAGAATGACAAATTTTGGTTTTACCTCATACATTTGAAGTTCTATTAAAATCTTGACAGCATTTATCCTTGAGGGAATGCTCAGGGAACATGGCTGGAAATAAATATGAAGAAACAAAATGCATATTATTGTTATCACTAAAATCATTATTATTAACATTATTTGACTGTAAGAAAAAGATATTTAAGCCAACATGTATTGATTAATTGCACTTAAAATTTAGTTAGCAATATTTTGGTGTACTTGTAAACTCTGAAAATATTAAGAAATTCTAATAAAAAAAAATAATCCAAATATGATTGCTGACTGAAATATGACCCAGATTTAGCACAAAAACCCATCTTGACATACTGGTCTTGATTTTGACTTTTATGGCAATGAAATGACACTAGATTTGATATGAAACTGCTGCAAATGGATATGTCTTTTGAGGATCTGAGTCTCTATAATATGATGATACCAATATGTTTTTCCTAACATTTATTCACCCATTTTAAGATGATTTTGATATTTTCATAAGTCATTCAATATTTTAGAATTTTTAACTCAAACTGTGAACATAACAGGAAAAATTTTCATCAGTCTTCAGATAAAAGGTAATGTTTGACAATCAATCATAATTAAGTCATTTAAGTGGAAATACCAACTGAAGTAGAGCAATAAAAGCAATGTAAGGACTACGACCTGAGTAATCTTTATTATGACCACACATTACAAATAATATTTCAAATGAAAAATGCAACCACAGGCTTTTCTGAATAGGTCACCAAGATGTTGGTGTAAATGAAAGTTAAACAACTTTAGATGTACACTGAAGAGGGCTATAACACACATGTGTTAAATTGTTTAGAAAAAGATTTATCAGCCAAATAAAGGCCCTAAGTAGTTAAATTATATCATACAGGTATTAACAAGCAAATTCCCCCGCTTAAGCCTCTTGTTATTTTTGCTTCCTGTGATCTTCATGCTTGCCTTCTGAATATGTTTTAGTTTTTGTTTTCCCAAGATGATGTCTTGAAAAGTCATAGTGCCTGTGTTTTAGTTTTCATTGTCCCCTGCAGATGTCTCCACATGTCATATTTTTGTTGTGAATAGGGAACAAAAAGGAAAATTTTGCATTGTTTTGGAGCTGGTGATAATAAATTTTCAGACAGACACTCAAAATCTAATCCCAACTAAGGTATGCATGAGAGCAATCTTTACTTAAATTTGAATGAAATCTGATAATATTTAGAAAAGTTATTGCACAGAAATGCATGAAAACCTGACAGACAGAGGGACAGACAGACAGACAAACCGAAATCAATGTCCCTGTTCCAAGGAAGCGGGGGACAAACAAATTAACATACAAGGGCATAAGTCTTCATCTGGTACTAAGACAATGGATAAGAATTATTCAGACTCCATTCAAACTTGCACGATTTAGTTGCCCATATGATAATTACTGTGTACATCTCTGACTCCATAATGTCAGTGATGCTTTATTGTGGTTTATATTATGATTATATATCTTTTTAACTCACAGTGACAGGATCCATCTCTGCTCCCTCAGGTTTTTCAGCATCCTGCATGGCTGGCAGCCACAGAGATACTCCCTTATTTATCATCTCCTTTGCTGTCTGAAACAGAAAACAACACACATATTCCAGTATTATAATCATCTATATTCCACTTATATCCGGACTCTTTTTATATATGTTGGGATGATTATACCCTTTAACCAGCCAAAAATGTGCGTGATAGTGGGAGAGTTTTTCAATCACTGTAAAATAGAAGGGCAGACTTACAGACTGGATTACAATTTTGATATTTCACCTTTGACAGATTAAAATCAAAATTACAGAATCATAGGCTGGAAGAGGTCAATTATTTTGAATATTGTATGTATGACATTACTGACATTTATTCAAACATATATTATAAAGCAAGCTTAGTATTCTGAGCTACTTAATAGGTATTATTAGGTATTATTATCCTGTTTTTCCTCAGTACACTTGTGACAATAAGGACTGGTGAACTTATGTACAGCATAATATTGCAGTTATGTCCTGCTGATGACTGCTCTTCCAGAAAATGTGATGGATATTATAATAAGAGACCCTTGGATCAAACTTGACAGCTGATGGTCTTACCAAATCATATTGGATATTTTTTTCATTCATAATTGTAAACTGGGATTTTTTAAAACAATTTTACCTGTGGATCTTCTGTAGACATGCAGTAGCTAGCCATAAGATGGTATGCCTCTGGGTTCATGTTGTCATGCTCTATAGCTTTAACTAAATGAAGTTTGCAGTGCTGGTCAGCATCTTCTTCAAAACTACCACACACAAAAGATATGACAGAATATGAATAAGAAAAGACAATATCAGACATTTTTAAGCAAACCCTTCAGAAAAAAAATGCAAGAGATACATGATAATCATAGCATTTACATCCAAAGATGCATGTACAGTTAGAGCATATACATATTTTAACCTAAATTTGGTTATTAGTGGCTGTTTAAATATTGGCCACTTATCTGTGTTATACTATACAACCAAGAGCAGAACTTAACAAGTGGCCCATTGGCCATCACGCCCAACTGAATTCAAGGAATCTTGAGCTCAGAATCATGCGTTTTGCCAATAGTCCTTGAATACAGGTGACAGGGACCTTATTTTACATCTAGCTCCTACCATGTGTACCCATCTGACTTACAGTGTTAAAATCATGCTCTTTCATAGAGCTTGCAGAATATGGGTCACAGTGACATTATTTCAGGTTTCCAAGAAATTTTACAAAAACCTCCCAGGATCTTAATCAAATTAGAAGTTTCTAGGTCCAACTGTAACCAATCATGCAAATCTGTCCTATAGGGTGCTGAAATCATGTTCTTTCACGTTTCTTGCAGAATATAGGTCACTATGACATAATTTCAGGTTTTCAGTAAGATTTGCCTCAGAACTCCCTGCTTGTACATATAGAAGCTAGATTCTAGGTATAACGATTACAGTTTGAGCCCTATAAACAGCCAGACTGCCACATTTGAAGGTCTCAAAAATAGAGGAAAAAAATGTGTAAAAAAATAAAACAAATACAGGTGCCACTGTAAGTCTGTACTAACTGATGAAACACTCCATAGTCAATACGCATGCAAAATAATCATGGCAATCAATGTATTAGGTATTCAGATACTGGAGCTTTTGTATAACATTTTGATTATTCTGGGGGGTAAATATGAGCCCCAATAGTATATTGTTATATTTATTTTAGGGTATTTTTCCCAGCTACAAAATATGAGCTATACATTATTACAATGAGCTTGTTGCTATCTTAGTTGCACAGTTAACCTGTTTCAACCAGCATTAGTTGAAACCCACTCATATATTATCAGTCTCTTCGGGAGAGGCCACCATGCTTAATAAATAGTCTTTTCAAGCACTAAAAGAAAGCTGCCACCCAGAGCCCTTGATCAGATGGTGGCCTACCTGATGGTGTCACTCTCAGGTATTTTCTAAATTAATAAAAGACTCTTTAAACTTGTAAGAAAGCTGGCATGGGTGGACACCTGCCTTTGTCAGATCTGAACCAATACCTCCTGGTATATCACATACCCAATAGACTGTTAAGAAATAATTAGCATTTGACAGTTTCAGTAACCACTTATATAGACATCAGCATAAACCTGGTAGATTTTTTACATAACCCTTATCTGTTTGATGATACTGATGAGGTTACTCACCATGCGTCTGTGAGGAAAATTTCTGCCACAGAGCAATGAGCATCAGACAGGATTCGGGCAGTGACGGTTTCCTTCCCAGTAGTACAAGCAGCTTCTACCTGTATATAATATTATCATATCATGATTGATAACTTCAACAAGTAAGGTTCTTTATATGATTTAATAGTAAATATTATATATTCAACATATATATATATATATATATATATATATATATATATATATATATATATATATATATATAAGGATTAAACAAGGACTTGGCTTTTCTCTGTAAATACCTGGCACTCAGCACATACTTTTCCCCTCAAGACTAACCCCTCCCTGTCTTTGATACCCCAGCAGCCCTGTTTTCATGTGGATATACACAGGCCAGTTCTGACAAGACATCAGACAGATTAATGGGTATAACTGGGAAGCCAGCCCCGTTGACCTAGTGAAGGGTAACACTATCAGCTTTGTTTACAGTTAGTCACTCGCTCTGATGAAGGGGTAGCTGAAAATTTAGCAACAATCTGTATATGTTATCCAAATAATATGATTGTTTGAAATGTTGGCGTTGATGTCTCTCTTCTTGTTGTGTTCATTTACTATATATATATATATATATATATATATATATATATATATATATATATATATATATATATATATATAAATATAAACAGTACATTCATTATTGTTATTAAATCACTTCAGGTGCCACCAAAGTCCTTCGAAAATTAAAAGATTACATTAAGTAAGGCCACTTTTCTATGCATGCCAAACGTGCACAAGTGATATGATTCAAATGAACATAGCACATCACTAGTGATCTTTTTTTGCACAGGTGTAAATCAGGTTTTCTTCCAAGAACACAGAAATATGCACATTTCAGCGTGTGTAAAACTGGCAGTGTCTTCTGCTGAAGGTCAGAAGTAAGATATAGGGAATACGATCTGCTTGTAACCAGGGCTGGCTGGGATGAAATACTTTCTTCCCACCATTTCTTCCCAGGGAAGAAATACAGTCACAAAATACATGTCATTTTTGTATTTCATATGATATTTCTACTTTTCATGTCAGTACAAATCAGGGGGATTGTTTTTACAAACTTTAATATATAAAGGATGTGCAAACAAACCTTTTTGGTGTCTAAGAAAGTGACTTGGGTTGGCCTCAGAAGTGTAGTTTTTCATTGAACAATTAAAATGTGTAAAGTCAAAGGGGCTGAATGTAGTTTGGACAGTTCGTAATGTCTTTAGTTCAGTTTCAGAGGTCATCTAAACTAGAGTATATACACTGCAGGGAAGTATTGTAGAGTAGGGCTAACCTTAAGCAGAGTAGTTATACTTTAAATTAAATTAATCACTTCAATTTAATTTGGTTAAGCAGAAGCATACACTGTTTGAGAATTTACTTGCTGTTGATCAGATTGCTTCTTTAATTGTCTAGTAATGTCTCAATGAGCAGATCTAACCTGTCGATACAAAACACTGGGGCCTCCCCAAAAATGCCTGCCCCAAAATATCTACACTTCATTCTCCCAAAGCGTCCACTAAATAAAACTAGTGGAATCCCAAAATATCTACAGGCTTCTATTAATAATCTATTACTTATTATATTTATTCTTAAAGATCGAGTTTAAGGATAAAAGGCTAGTTATACTTTAGCCTTCTTTAAGAAAGATTTTTTCTATTGCTTAGAATTGTGAACATGTGGGAATCCATTCAGCTATGAATGATTATCAGTTTCTAAGGTTGTGAGCAGCTTCATTAATGAATTATTGGAACTAACTGGTTACTGGTGATTAATAATTTTTTTGTTTATCATATATACCTAGAAATTTTATGAAAATGGGGAACAACTGATTATCACCCTATTACTGATAGATTATATCCAGCAGACATTATCAGACATAACCCAAATCAGTGAGTAGAGATTTTGATACACAACCACTAATAAAAAAAAAACATGCAGTAGACATTTTGGGAGTAGATTTTTTGGGCAGGAACCCAAAACACTAATGGAACTGATCTGTCTCAGTCATAATAAGTGAGGCAACGTGTCAGTCTTACTGTTCTCATGTAGTCAATTCTATCAATATAATTAATCAATAAATTTTCAGTCTTACTTTTTGAAATGAAACATAGAAAAGCATAATATAAATCAATAGTGAAATAATCTACATACCTTTCATAGTTCTGAATTTTAGTTTAAAATGGCAGGTTTGCCATGCTTGGAATTAAAACTATCCCTTACAAAAATTAATTATTTCCTTAATTTTATGTAAACAGATTTGATATCCAATTTGACTAAAAACTTCACACACAATTCAAATAAAATTAATTCACCACTGTATCTTACCTGTTCCTTCTGTGAAGCTTCAAATTCTTGTGTCATCAGATCAATCCCCTTCTGGAAGCATGAGATGGCCTCCGCTCCCGTCAGTAGCTGACCCATGTACATGTACTTGGAGTGACCCCTGTCTGGTTCTATTTCAATAGCTCTGCCCAGGCACTTTAAGGAGGAGAAATGGCTGTTTAGGCAAATTAACTATTCTCACATTGTGTTATTTTTGCTTAGATATACTACAGTGTTATCCATGATTTTTTTTATTCATTATGCTGAAATGTATTCTTCTGAAAAATTTGCTAGGTCATTTAAAATAAATACTGGAACTTCAATTCTTTGTTAAATTCCTAAAACAGAAGGCCATTGTAATTAGGTATATACATACACATATATATATATATTAACAACAAGAAAGTGTGTAAAATTTATTTAAATGATCTGATCATGCCTATCAGCAAAACAGCTGTGGTTTGATCGGCAATATTTGGATTAATGCATTTTCTCCATGAAGCCAGTTGAAAAGCTGTGTGATTGATCTGAACAAAATTTGCCTAAAATATCTTGATACCAGCTCAGAATATTTGATTTACATCTGATACAGATTATAATTGTCTATTAACTAATTTATGCCTCTTAAAACAAGCATATTGAGGCATTTTCTATTGTGCTTGAGAACGCAAGTGCATGTGAGAAAATTAATATGAGTCATGATGCTGCATTACATTGTAAAAATATCTTTTATTAATCAGCTTTAGTACCTGCATAGCAGAGTCGGGATCTCCCAACTCTAGGAGAAGGGTACCAGTCATTTCCAAAGCTCTGGTGTTGTTTGAGTCTGTCTCCAGTGCACGCTTACAAAACTGCTGGGCCAAATCATACTCATAACTGTCTATCAACTCTTCTGCCTGTAAATGTGGTACAACAATAGTACATTAATTAATTCAGGTTAAATATAAGCTAAGGTTGTACCATCTATGCAATTCTTGGATGTGCCTTAAAAATTGTTAAATTCTATATTATACTTGACTGTAGCACTAAATCTGTGTCTAACAACTCCTCCAAGGCCACATCTTTGAATTAAATTATTTATTATTTACAGGAATGATGCAAAATGTGTTCTAGGTCATAAAAAAGAATGGGCTTGTCATTTTCCATATTTTTCTACAATCCTGTAACTCCTGAGGATACTGACATTAATTGGAAATTTGGTGAATGTTCTATTTCAGAGCCACCTATCAGAATGAATAGTGATGGACTTCATGTGTATGATTAAATATCTTTCAGTATCTCATATATTTTATGATACCTTTTTACACATCTAGTAAATCTTTGTAAGTGAATATCAATAATCACCTTGTCCAAAAGTTGCTCAACACTGAACTTGCTTCCAGCTTTCTCTCCAGACTCGGGTGCTGCTTCTGCGTTTTCTTCTGAACAGTCATCTGTGGGAAATCAAATTAGAATCGGTCATTTACAAAGCTCCAACATTAATGGACTTTGCTCCATGTGCATTGGAAAATGTGGAAATTGAGGGTCTGACTATAGAATCCTTGCCTACACATAAAACTTAGTGCCAACCACTCAGGACTGCTTTATCCACAATGGATACATGTTAAGAGTTCCAGTGATAGATCAAACCTACTCCTCTGTTCGTTAATTGTTTGTTAATTGTAGCCTTTTCACTTTTATCTTAGCCTGTAATAATGTACAATATTACCATTCTTCTAGCGATTCAACATGCTTGTATCTGTCATAATTCCTCCCTCTGCTTGTTACATGACTTGGCTTAAGTGCACATGTCCTGCTTACGTCATTCACATAGGTTGTGTTGCACCCTCAAGGCATTTGTATGCACACAGATCACAGCTATCCAATGTATATTTGGTGTACTTCAAGAGTTAGGGATTACCAATGAACCAGTGATTACACCTTGTCTGCGCGAAGCAAGACAGAGTACGCTATAGTGGCAGGCAGTTAACAAAAGGCTGAGGGTTTATTTTTTCAAGCTTTAGGTAAGTCCGGCGTGAAACGCTCAGACATCACAAATTAAAACCTTAAAAAAATTACCCCTCATTAACAACTATGACCAATTCTAAATAGTACATTTAAATATCCCCGCTCACCCCCTGATTTCTAACTTGTCTTGCATGGGGCATTGGTAACACATAGGACTTGTAATCAAATGGTTGCTGGTTTGAGACCCGGTGAAGAACATGTTATGTGTGTACAAATAAATCTTGAATATCTCATTTCATGTTCGACACCAGATGGAGACACAGCAGACAAACGATCGAACAACAGAGAAAAACAATGTAGGCAATACAAGACATAGACAACAAGAACATTTTCCTTCAGTAAGACCATTTCCCGTAGGCACTTATTCTAAAGTCGCTCCAAACTGAGTTCTTGGGTCCGGGATCCGTGGGGTCCAGGTTTTAGGGAGGGTATAATTCGCTGATCAGCCACCTTTTAAATGACAGCATTGATTTTAGGCAAATTATCTCCCATATAGCAACCTCCGCCTATTTTGTGATTAAATATGATAAAAAGACACCTTTCCTATCAGTATCACGCATTTACAAACATATGCATTTATTTTTATTGTCTTCATAATTATACATGAAACGCAAGTTACCTGCCAGTGACTATTTCGCTGATCAGCGGCGTTGATCAGGAACCTTTCAATCCAAGCATTTATTTTAGACAAATTAGCCCCATATAACAACCTCCTACTATTATATGATTAAATGTGATTAAAGATACATATTCTATAAGTGTTTCATATTTACAAACAAACAAAAACACTTATTACTTATTATGCATGAAACCTTTCTACCACCTACTATTTCGCTGATCAGCAAACTGCGCAATCGCTCATCGGCAATTATTAACGTACTTCTTGACTAAGATACCTGTCACGGGTGATTCTCTATAATGGTATTACTGAAGGCTCTCAGTTGTTTTACTTATATCCTGTGAGACCGAGTGATTGCCAATACATAGCCCATACCAGGCTATTCATACGACTTTAAAATATCAGTGCCCCACCGACCACTCGGAGATATTAGCTAACAGTAGGGGGCGCTGCAGTAATTTGTTGTCAGGTGTTCACTGGCCAGGTGAGATAAATAGCTGAGATATGTACTTAGTATGAATGTATATAAAATTTGAATTTATCAAAAATAAAAATTTGTTAAATGTATGTAGCCATAATAAAAAGACTGATTATCCTCTTATTTTTTATTAAGAACTGTACGTATAGCCTAAGGATTCTTTCCCTCTTCATTTAGGAAATATGTTTCTTTAGGAAAACGACTAAATATGCCTTCTTCTAAATAATTAATGATTGCCCTCTCACTTTTGTCTGATCAAAATACACGTTGTCTTACCAGTTCCTATATAGGCCAACTTTTAAATTAATTTTAAAAAAAATCAACAATATTAGCGATTACAAAAAATCCACAGTCCAAATATTTTGCTGTTGGTTCATTCATGGCCTTCTCACTTAAATATATGTGTAAGATATTGTAAATAAATTAAAATTTTAAAATTCGATCAAACTTAGTTTTAATCTCAGCTATTTCTATCACCTGGCCTGTGAAATCTACCAACAAATTACTGCAGCGCCTCCTACTGTCAGCTAATATCTCCTGTGGGGAACAGACTTTTGTAAATTGTATGTGGTACGATGTTTTGGCAGTCATTCGGTTTTCACAGGAAATAATTTAGTAAACAACTGAGAGGTTTCTATGTTACCATTATAGAGAATAACAGATGACAGGTATCATAGTCATGAAATACATAAGTCATTGCCTGTGAGCACTTTATCAGCGTCAAGCGATTGCGCAGTTTACTGATCAGCGAAATAGGTGGTAGAAAGGTTAAATGTATAATAAGTAACACGTTAAAAGCGTTTTCGTTGTTTGTGAATATGAAACATTGATAGAATAAATATCTTTAAATAATATTTAATCACACAATAGTCGAAAGTTGTTATATGGGGACTATTTTGTCTAAAATAAATGCTTTGATTGAATCAGCGCCGCTGACCAGCAAAATAGTCACTGGCATGCAACTTGCGTTTCATGTATAATTAGGAACACAATAAAAATAAATGCTAAGTTTGTAAATGCGTAATACTGATAGGAAAGGTGTCTTTTAATCATATTCAAACACAAAATAGGCGGAGGTTGGTGTAGGGGAGATAATGGCAGCACTATAGAAACCAGGCTTCAGCCTACCGCCGGTACAACAGGTGTCGCATAATAAATTGTTTCCTGGAAAAGGCCCATACATATCATTTTCCTCAGAATTCCCGTATTCAATTTTGCTCATAGCTGGAGTTTATTATATTAGAGGAGGAGGGGTCCGGGGAACCTGGGCTCCCCGTCTGACAGGGGGTGTGGGGGCGGAGCCCCCACCTAAAGCTTAATTTTCCTGTTAAAATAGTAAATGGTTTCCCATTTTCGCGATAGATGCCTCTTCAATCGCAGATATAAATGAACAAAACTTGCACCTGCTGGTATCTCGTCTTCACGGCTCATTTAGTAGCGTGTAGGGCTCCTAGTCTAGAGATTGTAGGTTCGATTCCCGATTCAGGCGACTTATGATTAGTACTTGTTTATGTTAGAAGAGTTGAGTGTAGGGACATCTACAGGGAAAAGTAAGAGTTAAAATAGGGAATGAGAGGAGACAATTTTATTTATATGTTACTCAATAGAAGCGAAGCCCGCTTTCTATAGTGGCTCCGAGATAATTTGCCTCAAATTAATGCTTTAATTGAAAGGTGGCTGATCAGCGTTTTATACTGCAGACCACTGATCAGCGCGCTGATAAGCGAATTATACCCTCCCCAGGTTTTACACATTGCCCCAGATGGGTCAGCGGTCAGACCTTGAGCGATAATGAGGAATATTATTTTCAATACTCACCAATAATGTTTTCGTCGGCAACTTTCCCTTTACTTCTCTTCCGTATTCTAGCTTTTTTATTTCTCTTTCCCATGATGCTCCTTTAGCCTTACGTATAGGAAATTATCAATGAAACAAAAATATATGCCCCTAATCTGTCACGCGTGTTGTTTCATGGGCGCGGCCATGTTTTATTTGGTGTAACGTAAAATGTATGTTTCTTTTCAATTGATTTGTTGATACTTTATTTCTTAAATAAAATTCATAAAAGTAAAATAACACATGGATAATTTAGAACTTCACAGTTACATTTTCCTTTAATTTGCTGCATGTATACATCTCATATTTAAACTACTACAAGACATTATAAAAAGGAAAATAAAACATGTATGAGCAGATACCAGACTACACGGAGACACCAGGTAACGAGATAAACAACCAGGGCACTGACAGGTCTCACAATGATATCTCTGTCATTTTGTGATTATTATACCCCCACGCGCTGTTGTCTGCTGTTTCACCATATCCAGTTTGATTGTGTAAGACGCATGCTTTTTGGAAATACAGCAGGTAAAATTTGTTTTTGATAGATCAAAAGAAGAACAAGTGAAAAAAATGTACTGGTATGTCAATGACAATATTTATATATAAATAAGATGATGTCAGTTTGAGAAAATTTATCTTTTAACTATATATTCAGTTTATTATATGGTGGGTTTATCATACAGTGTGTATGTATGAGGTGTGTAACAAATTGATCATAGCACTAAATTACCCCACCAGGTAAAATTATGCATATACAGTAGAACCTCTCCATTGTGGACACTCTGGGGAATGGATTTTTTTCCTAATGTAGAGAGATGCCCATATTAAAGAGGTCACAGCTAGGTGTATAAATCTACTGCAGGCGGCTGCACCAATTTTATCGCCTTTACGTAATATAGCCTCCTTGTATATACTGAGACTTTGGGACCCTTTTGGCCATCTAAGCAAATTTACCCCAGACACATCCTTAAAAAAATCCATTAGATCTCTAACCTTGGATAATATGAACAAACATGCCAACTGTATACACTCTTTCTTACAGTGATTTTTGTGAAGAATAGTTCTTTCGCTCCAGTGAATACATTGAATATATATGACATTCTTGGAGCCAGCATCTTGATATATACAGTCGTTTGAAAGTTAATATTCTATACAGTTATTGGATCAGTTTATTTTATTTTATGGAACAAGTTTTAATTTATATATGCTTACATTCATAAATTTGCCTTTTAAAAATTCCTGCATTTATTTAAGATATATTACAATTGTTAAATGTGAACTATAAGGACTGTAAATGTTTGTTTTGAAAATGGCGTGCAGTTATAATACACTGAAATAACACTTTAAGATGTCAGAGAATTTAGATTCATGAAATACAATAATAAAAAGAGTCTTGTTTATGGTGAATGTTTCCATCACTTCTACTTGAATTTGACCATTAAAGGTTTCTAGTAAATGTCAATTTTTCTTAAACCAATTTATTATTCATGCTATATACATATATTTATTCATTGGATTCATAAGAGGCTTGTTTTTATTCGTTTTTGCTATTTAATTACAAAATATGACAAACTGCCTTTTTCCCTTTCCAGAAATCCAGGATATGTAAAGGCATAAAGGAAAAAAAGTTATGCCTTCAGTAGAGAGTAACAGTTCTGCCACAGATACTATCAAAGGGCAAAAATCAACAGAAGGTGGACAGTCTACGTTGTCCAAAGGAGTTGTAAATGAAAATGGACCAGTTCCATTGGACCCAGATCAGTTTAAACAAAATAACATACAGGAGGGTCATATAGATAAACAGCCTTTAAAAATTAGTGCTAAAGATAAACAAAATGAAAATCCAAATGGAACAAAGGGAGCAGAAATAGTTAATATAACTACAGAATCAGAGAAGATAGCATGCAGTGATAAAATAACAGCTTTTAAAAATGGGGCAATGCCCAAAGAAGTTGCCAGTCCAGGTACCAATAAGGAAAATAATTCTGAGCAATTATATAATGGAGAGGTGGCAGGCAGCATGGACGTTAAAATAGCACATCCTGAAAATCTGACTGGTGTAAGCACTGAGGCTAAAGAAGGCAAACAAATTTCAGATAGTGAAAAGAAAAATAAAGAAATAACCCAGTTGAAGGAGGAAACTAGAAAATTCCAGTCTATATCGACAAAAGATCAGAAAGAACCAAAGCATGATGATTCAGATAATAAGAATGTAAAAGTAGAATTAGTACAGAGCAATAATGAAAGCATCTCTGAAGGAACAAAGAATGGTCCTGAACAAAACCCTACAGATAATTCTGGGAAGGGCAGCAATGGAGAAAATGTGCATGGGGAACCACCCTCTGGGACTAAAGGCACTACACTTAATAACATGATAGCAAATGAAACAAATAGACTAGAAGCTGATGTATCAAAAAATAAAAAATCATTAACAAAGATAGATGGAGAACCAAAAACCTTTGGTAAATCTACTGAATCAATAATACATGAACCTGTTTTAGATCAGGAAGTTGTTTCAAATAATGATTCATCAGATGGAGTTGTTGATAGCATTATTAAATCAGGGTCAAGTAAGATTGACATAGAGCAGAGTAATGGTACCAGCACCTCCAGTTTACAGAATGAGAGCAAATCACCAGACAAAAGTGTGAGCATAAAAAACAGTCAACCAGACAAACACGCTCTGAAACAATCTGTCTTGGATGAAACTTCAAATCTTCAGTCTGGTGTGACAGGGAGACCTAAAGAAAACTTAAATAAACCTAGCACAACAGAGAAAGCAGATAAGCCAAATGAGAATTCTATAGAGACCAAAGGTGATATTAATATGAAATCTATATCAAAAGGGGCATCTTTGACCAAAGTAACAGAAAGTACATCAGGGAGTGACGCAGCTAATGTGAAAGCAATTGAGAGCAAAGATGGACAGAGTACTTCCATCGAGGAAACTAAAAAGGAAAATGTGAAATCCTCTGACGTGATAAAAACAGTTACAGTAGAAAATGAACATTCTTACAATATCACCGAATCTGATCAACCATCTCTTCCCGTTGTAGCAAAAGATAGTGAACAGAAAATAGAAAAGGACAACGTTTCTGAAAGTAAACTTAAAAATGGAGCTAGTAAATCTCCCCCGGAGATCAAAGAAACTGATCCAAGGGAAGATCGACAAGCAGTCATTGAGGACTCTACAGAGCAGACTATGGATCAAGAGGATCTTTCAATTGAGAAAGAAGATGATGATGAAAATGACGCAAAACAACCGCCGGACGAGGAGGATGTCCTGAGGAAACAAGAGGACAGTGATTCTGAGGACGAAGAGCAAGAGAAAAATCCATCAGTGATAGGCCCACTTGTGAATAAGTTCAGTTCTCTGTCACAGGTGGTGGATAAAATCAGAGAGGCCGAGGGGGCCAAGGAGGAAGAGACACAGGAGGAAATAAGTGAACGTGAAAGAAAAGAAAGCCTGTTGCTGCGAGGAGTATGTCCTCTCAATGAGATTCCACCCCTCAACAAAAAGGTCGTCCGTATCTTCCTGAGTTCCACATTTTCCGGTAATTTTTTCTACCTTTCAGGTCTTTATAAGTAAATTTCTCCATAAATTCTTCTTCGGTTTAATCTGCTTTTGCCTACATAAAATATTTATCCTAAGTTACACACAACAGCTTCAAATGTTATATTTATCATAAATTTCAATATGTATTTTGTGGCCACTTCGTTTTAATTTCATAAGCTTTCAGTCTACCCTTAAGTTGATAGCATCATAAAATATTTTTTCTAAATAAATTTTTAGATTGCATTTTCTGTTGCTTTCTTTATCAATTTAAGCGTCATTTGGTTGTAGAGAAATAACAATAAAACATTTACGTCACTTATATGTGTGTGATTAAATTTCCAGACACCAAAGAAGAGAGAAATGCATTAATGAGGCATGTTTACCCTCGTCTAACAGAGTACTGCAGAGAAAAACATGGTCTGGAGTTTCAGGTATGTTTGGTGAAAAAAAGTTGGGGAAAATGTTGACATTAATAAAGCTATTATATATAAAGTGAAGACTTCACTGAGTTACATGCGTATTCATAAAAAGTTGTATAACACATTCACTGTACACATTTTCGGACAGTTATGCATCCGAGTTACTCAATTTTTCATTTTAGGTCCTTGTACAATAATTGTATCTGTATTGTATAGTGACATCCCTTTTCAGGATATTTCAAAATAAGTAATTTTTTTCGAAGCAGTGCCTTAATTTCTTATCAGGATCATCTGTCTGTGCTCTTTTTATGACAATGTAAAACAATATTCCAATAATAATATCATCCTTAACGTGAGGTTTTTCCAATATTAATATCTCCCTTGAAGTAAAGATGTTCCAATATTAATATCCCCCTTAGTGACTGGACCATAGAGTTTCCTTATATATAATCCATGTACTATTCATTAAATATTCTTAATTAATCCTATTAATTCAGGTTGTGGACATGAGATGGGGCGTGCCTGAGCAAGCCTCTGACAACCACAGCACCACTGATCTATGTCTGAGTGAGATCAACAAATGCCAGGAATTATCCATGGGACCAAATTTTGTTGTAAGCTTGTGCACCAGCTAGGTGCCTATATATTTGTCACAATCAGTAAAACAGTTATTTGTTCCTTTGAAAGTATTTATCAGAAATATCGCAATAAACATATATTACGGGGATTGAATAGCTCAAAATTAGTATCCTATTCCATCTGAAGCAAAATAAAAAACAACAAGTAAAATAAATAACGTGCCCTTAAGACAATGAGCTTTTGAAACTAGGTTCTCGGGTTAATTGTTCTTCAAAGGCTATCTTCAACTCCGTCGCAAAAAAGTGACTTGAATTCTAGAGAATAAGCTAAATTAATTTCAAAGCTGTTTACTCCATATATTCCAAAGCAAGTTCTCTTTTATTTCATCAATCTGATGACCAGTGTGATATCTCAGGTGACTTTGTACAAGATATATGTGTGTTAAGGTAAACAATATTCAGAATCTTAAGAGAGAAATGGTGCAGTACATTAATGTTCAATCATAAATTTGAAATGGATTTTTATGTTGTATACGTAGGTCATCCTTGGCCATAAATACGGCTATAGACCTCTACCCAATCAAATTATTGAAGAGCATTTCAAGATGATGGAACAAGTTTCTGGTGGAATGGGTGTCGACCTGAGTCTGGTATCTGCATGGTACCGTCGGGATGAGAATGCAAAACCGCCAGTATATTTACTACAGCCGGTCAGCTCAATGATAGAAAATTATGGACACAAGGTATCTCTGATTCAGAGGAAGTCGACAAAATATGACATTTCGTTAATTTTTTCTATTAAAGAAACTTTCTTACTCTTAAGTTGAAAGTACACATGAAGTGATAGCCATTTCTAATAAAAGTACGAACTTTACACACAGATATGACGAAGGAATTATTTTTTTTTCAATATAAAATTGTGACCGTGATTTTAGGCTATGTGTCTGATTAAACACGATTTCTCACAAATGTCTAAGGTCACAACGTCATCTTGCAGGAAGATGCAGCATTAAGACAGGAAGCTTCAAAGAAATGGAAGAAAATTGAGACAGAGCTTCAGCAAACAATCAGGAAATTGGCTTTTCAAGCCAATAAACTTGGGAAAATGTCAGACCTTGATACCCACATGTTCTTCATGTCAGGTTCGTTTAACAAATATTTATACCAGTATGGAAATCCTTATTTTAATAACCCATGAATAATTAGTTTCAAAATAATGCTCATAAACGGGTGAATGAATGTTACATTCATTTTGTTGAGCTGCTCATTGTATGCAGATTTTTCACGTACACATGAACAAGGGAAAACCTGCATGACAGGTAAACAGGATGCAGCCTGCATCCTTTACATATGAGTATGAGAAGTAGGAAAGAGTGCGAAGAGCAATCATCAATGAACCTCTTGTTATCAGTACTTTTGCCATAAGTTTTCGAAATGAAAACTAAATGACTTTGAACACTGACAGTAATGTCCTGCAGATGGAGCACCTCATTGTCTCTGCTCTACAAAACGTTGAAAGTTTTATATTGAATTAATAGTTTTATTTTATAATCAAAGCCCTTGTACCTTTACTTAATTACTTAGAGATAAACCTAAATATACTCCTTTCTTTTCTTTTCAGTGACCGAAGCAGAAGTTACCCGAGGAGTAGCAGGTGCAGGGGACAAGAAAGAGGAAGCCTGTGTTTGTTTCTTACGAAACATCCCAGATATAACTAGTCATCTGAAAGAGCAAAAGGCACAGAAATTTATAGACTTAGAGGCCACTGGAGATGAACCTTCCATAGACAGTAATGCTCAGAAGCTCCTGGAAGAACTTAAGGAGCACAAGATAAAACAATTACTGCCAGAGGAAAAAATTATTAAGTGTGAAATTGGTTGGAATTCTTCAGGTGCTGCCATCCAGGATGTTGACGCTGTTGAGGACATAGCTGCTGCAGTAGCATCCCAGAAGTGGAGGGATAGAGTAATTGATGTAGCAAAACACAAGGAATATTTAGATAGCTTCTGCAAAAGATTCCATGATAAAGTAAAAGAACTAGTCAATACAGCCGTCACAAAAGGAGGCGATAGGTCTAATAATCTTTTACTGCAAGTATGCCAGCACTGGGAGACTGCAAAGACACGTTGCCAAGTCTTCGAGGGACGAGAAGATGTGCTTGAGAAGATTAAAGATTATACCCTCGGAACATCTCACCTACCCTTTGTTATCTATGGCACCTCTGGATGTGGAAAGACATCAGTGTTAGCAAAAGCTGCTGAAAAAGCTCCAGATTGGTTTGGCGGCTCTTCAGCAGAATGTTTAACAACTGTGGTTGTTCGCTTTCTCGGCACAACTGCAGACTCATCAAACATAATGCAAGTGCTGACAAGTATTGGGAAACAATTACACCATGTCTACAAAAAAGCATGGATTGAACCCCAAAATTTCTCTGATGCTGTTGCCTTATTTACTGAAAGTTTAAGCTTTGCCACTGCAGATAAACCAACGGTCGTATTTATAGACTCTCTTGACCAGTTGTATCCTGCATATCAAGCGTTTAAACTGAGATGGCTGCCAAAGAAACTACAGGCTCACACCAAGCTTGTTCTGTCAGTCCTTGACAAAGAGTACAATCTCTTAGAAAGGTTACAGCAACTGTATCCTGAGGATAAAGCACAATACGTTGAAGTGCCGCAACTTGGACTTGACGTTGGTATGGTTGTGATAGCCAAGTGGTTAAGCGATGCAAACAGGACTGTGACTAAGCAACAAAATCAAGTCATACACGGTGCCCTGAAAGCGTGCAGTTTGCCACTGTATGCAAGGATTGTTTTTGATCAGGTGTTGAGCTGGAGGTCGTTTGATGAAATAAATCCTAATCAATTACAGACAACGGTAAAAGGGGCAATTAATAAATTGTTTGAACAGCTTGAAATTAAATTTTCAGTTTCGCTGGTGAAACACTGCTTGAGCTATTTAACAGCTTCGAGAAATGGTCTTAGTGAGGCAGAAATGGATCACATTCTCTCCATCGACGACACTTTGTTGAGTAAGATGTACAAATTTTGGAAGCCTCCAATTAGAAGAATACCTCCACTTTTGTGGTCGCGTGTACGGGCCGATATCAACAATTATATTGTTGAAAGGTCAGCGGACGGTGCAAATGTCCTTTACTGGTACCATCGACAGTTCATCATGTCTGCAAAAGAACGTTACCTGGCAGAGAAGGAATTCTCTTGGTACATCCATGGCACAATGGCTGATTATTTTCTTGGTAAATGGGGTGGGGGAAAGAAGAAGGGCTTTCAGTATACACAGGCACAGCTTGCGCGGTTTGGTTTAACCGACGCCAAGTGCAGTGAGGACCGAAAAGTTCCTCTTCAGCCGTATGTCTATGAAGGCTCAAGTTCTGATAGAGTTGATCTTCGTTTTAACTTGAGAAAAATGTCCGAACTGCCATTTCATTTGATCAAATCAAAAGATTATAACGGATTGAAGAGTCATGTGATATTCAACTATGAATATTTGCATGCTAAAATGGCCAGCAGTTCAGTACATGAGCTTGCACAAGAGATCGAATTTTTCAGTTTAGATAAACGAGTTCGAAAGGACAAAGAAGTCAATGTAATTCTGGCGACACTGAGGCTTGTTCAGCCATATGTAGGTCGTTTCCCAGAGTCATTCCCACTCGAGCTGAGCGCAAGGTTGTTGTCTTACATGGAGAAATCTCTGTACGTAAAAACTTTGATTCAGCAGTGTGATACCATAGCGACCAGAGTCTGTCCGTTGGTGCCTCTGGTGTCATGCTTTGAGACTGCATCGGTTGGAATTCAACAAAATATCACGATACGCAGTAGTCAACCGTGGCAAAAGAGTGGGACGATAGTGTGTTCCAAAGATTTCCAAACCCTGTATGTTCTGGATGTTAATGATGAAGGGAAATTCCACATCTCAAGCTGGGACTTGTCAACCAATGAGAAAATACGTGACCTTCCATTTGAAATGGATATAGCTCAAGATATTGTGTTCCAGGCTACTTTTCATCTCCCTTCCAACACACTGATGATATTCACATACAGGAAATTCAGAGACCATGGCCGAATCCAGATAGTGGATGTTGAGACTGGCAAGGTTCTCCACAGTATGGATGAATTTGTCTACAAGAAAGGATTTTTCAACCCGTTGGTGTTCACTACCCAGAATTTCATTGCCGCCAGATTTGGCTGGAAAGTCATATTATGGCGATTCAAAGACACCAAATCAATAGTCCACAACCGGCCAACAGCCCTGACACACAATGAAGAATTCTTTATCATTGCCCAGTGTGATCAGGTAAGGATGAGGCTTTTCAAGACCAAAGAGAATATTTCTGTATTCGAGGATAGCGCAGGAGTAACAGCAATAGCTATAGGGCCTAATGTCTCCAACCTGAAAGCCTTCTTAGGGTGTCAGGATCCTAAACTTGTCAAGATGTACAAAATAGGCAATCCTTGGAAGGGAAAGATTTTCAAGGCGAAACGATTCCTCTCTTTGGATAAAGTGAAGGATATACGAGTAACTGTACTGGAAGACGTTCGTCTGGAAAAAGAGAAACCTCATGTAAAGAAAATCATCCCATCCCCAGATAATGATCATATAATAGTTGTATACAGTGGGATCAGTGATTGGGAAGCTTTACTTTGGAGGACGGGTATTAAAACATGTACTCGGATCACTTTCCGCCGTGGAAAGCATGAGCGATACCCTTGCTTTTCTTTTGATGGGGCTCATGTTATTGATGTAAAGGATAATGAGGTGAAAGTAGTACAGGTAAAGAATGAAACCACAGTGTCGTGGCATGCAATGAAGACCGTTATTAGAGATTTCACCGTATCCCCTTGTTCCAACCAGTATGCACTTATGCTGGAGAAAGAGATTGTTATCATGAATATTGGGGGGACCGAGAACAGAGGACCACAGGGAAAGAAAGTGCAGCAAGGATTCGCGGCGCAGACTGGGCCACTTTTGAAGGTGTGTGACCCATTGTCTGTTCCCGGACTTCCCTCAGAACCAGGTCTTAATTTGAAACAGGAGTCTGACCGCCTTGAGCTGCAGTTTCAACAAAGTGGTTATGATGTTGGTGATGAAGACAGACCGTGTAGTGTGATGTCATTGGCAGGAAGTAGATCCACTCCTAGAGCAACATGGCTGACCCCTGACAAACAGACAGAAGTTCAACTTCACGCAAAGATACAAGTAATTGATGGAGTAGCTGAAGATATAAGATATACTCCGCACAGAGGGGATGTGGTGCAGAGAACTGTCCAGTCACAGCCAAATGCTGCAGCAACCATAGAAACCGTGCAGATCCGTGGTAATGAGATTTTCAAAGGCTTGTCAAGTTTACGGCTTGAGCTCAGACCCGGAGACAGAATAGTCCAAACGGAGACCATGCAGAAAACGAAGTACACAGTACCTAGAACAGGGCACCAACATGTGTATGTAGAAAAAGTTCCATCTCTGGTGCGAATCAAGAATGTTGACCCAGCAGTGCTGTCGAGAAAATTTACAACTTTCCAGGAATCCCACCTTTGCATTTCAAATAAATTCCTAGTGAACTCAAAGAGGAAGAAGAACGGTGAGTTTTTGAAAGTATATGATTTGAAAGATGGTAGTAACAAAGCCACCCATGAAGTCACGGGGTCATGTGCAGCATTCGCACCTCAGGAGAACAGGCTTTATGTAGTTGATAATAATCTGAATTTAAGAATATATCCGGGACCACACTTCAGCAACTGTGCAAGCACCATATCTCTTCAGTCGAAGAAATCAAAAGACAAAATTGCCAAAGAGATTCTACAATTTCCTAGCAGCCAGGATCTTGTAGTTATTCGATTAGCTTCGACAGGGTTGATGGCTACCGACCCAAACATGTATGTTTCAGTAAACGTGGTGTCACAAGTGGTGGCCAAAGCAGTAAGTGTGAAGGCACCAATGGAAGACATATCCAGCGATGGGCAACTCGCAATCAGCCATGATCTAGTGTTGTTTGATCTTGTGGAAGGGAAACAGGTCCAAAAGTTAGATTTTCCATACAGGGATGAAAACAGCCAGCTTCAAGCGCGTATCAGTGATGATAAATTCACCATTTTTGTAACAGACAAGCAAGATAACACATTTTACCTTCTTCAAGGAGAGGACTTCCGTGTTACGTTTCGATGTTACACACATGGGAATTCTTCTCCACTAACAGACCACTTTTTCCTGAAGTACTCTGGTCGTGCCGTTGTGACTGAAGGGTCCGGACTTAAAATGCTTATTTTGGCAGGAGAAAGCCTCTTTGGTCGTAAGGAATTACCAATGGTTCTTGATTATGACTCAGAACAGACCCGAGCGGCCTCGTTGGTGGACTATTTGCAACATGCTTCACACAGCAGACCAACTTCAGGGGCATCTGAAAGAACTGAAGCAGTTAATTAATGCACTGGACATTGTTCAGACAACCCCTTCGTTAGTGTTAACATGGGGGACCTATTTGTCATCTTCCACACAGTGAACTCATATGGATAAAGAATAAATTGTGAGGTTGTAAATTTCTTGGAATTAGTGGTTTTCCGGTTTTGTGGATATTTCAGAACATGAACAAATTTTGCATACTCGAACATCCAGCCTTACTTCATGCTCACAGTATAACCTTAGACCCCACTTAATGGAATTTTCTTGTGTTCATGTGTTGCTGCGACTATGTGGTAAAACAACAGTAACTTTGAAGAACACGAATGTTTCTGAATTTATATATGTAGTCGGTGATTAAGACTTCAGAATAGTTTATCAGTTATAGCTATAATTACTTTTGTGTTACCCAGTTTTCATTATGTTCAAGTATATATAGCATTGTGTATGACCTCAAAATATATGCGAGAGTCTTAGGTAAACCGTTATCATGTTGCATACAGATGACGTAGAAGTAGATTGGGGTTATTGTTTTCAGAAATGATGAGCAGATGAACGACGCCAGTATACCAGCTTTATGTTTGCATAAATTTCATACTGTTGTATCAGAAAATCAACAGTGTCCTTGCAAGTGGTCGAAATACACGCTGTAGTCTGCTTCGGATAGTAAAGATATGTCTGGCTCAACAGATGAGTATGATATGTTGTGGGTAGCCAATGGGAAACCGAGGCACACTGGTTATTTAAATTTTATTACTCTTATTCAGAATTTGTAGATCAGTTGAAACTGTGCAATACTAATTGAAAAAATCATAAACTAGTATGCAACATTTGTTTTACGTGTATGTGATATTGTAGAGCTATGCAATATTTTCTATGCGAAAAGGGTGGCTCATACCGTGTAAACAAGCTGGCCTTGGTATATTTATACAGAAGTTGATAGATGGGTATATATCTTTAAAAATGTAGATATTATATTATCATAATATATTATCCTACTT
The DNA here is from genome assembly GCA_026874595.1 of Sipunculus nudus. Taxonomy (NCBI): domain Eukaryota; kingdom Metazoa; phylum Annelida; class Sipuncula; order Golfingiida; family Sipunculidae; genus Sipunculus; species Sipunculus nudus. The sequence goes on along the minus strand of CM049318.1, from coordinate 23,597,930 downwards.
TGTTACACAAAGTAGGATAATATATCATGAACAGACCTTTGTGGTTAATGCTACTGTTCTGCATTTATTAACTTTATTTTTATATTTTACTTAAAAGCAATAATGCACTCAATAGCTTGTTGGTACATTCCATTTCACTTGCTCTTAGTATTGTGATTTCAGTTACAGATAAACATAATATGCTCTGCCAGAAAGATAAATAAGGTGTGCTTTACATTAAGCAAATGCGATTTATTTCATCATGCAGTAAAAGGTATATAAGAATAAACCTTATTAACAACAGGATGTAAGACAATAAAAATGATGTATTAGTGCACTGTTTTTATTACTTAACATAGCAGAGCTTGAAAGAGAAGAGGCAAGACTTAGTTATGTAAACAGTCATGAGACATTTCAAACTCCAGCATGGAGTTGATACATTGATATGCGCTTTTGTAGATATTTATGTACATTCATTTTAAGCTCAGATTCGTTTCCACGATTGCGTTGACCATTTATGGTGCTAGCGAAGTTGGAAATTTATCTTATTGTCTTGCTTTTCGTTATACCACGTGGCTGCCTCTGGTTAAAACCTCGCACCGACCATCATGCAACCCCCGCACTAAAGGGTGAAGCAGTTTCCATTTGAGCTCACATGCTTGAAAAAAAAACCCCAAAAAAACGCATAAGTGATTTTGTATCTGTGGTGTTCGTCAGCGCACTAAAGGGTTAAGCTGTTTTCATTTGCGCTCACATGCGTGAAAAAACGCATATATGATTTTGTATCTGTGGTGTCCGTCAGCGCACAAGCGTAAAAATCGCCACAGGAGGAATTTTCACGCATGCGTTGGGTCTGCGTGTGGTATGCCCGGTAAATGATTTCACCCCAGCATCTATTTGGGGAAAATCTGCACGGTCCTCTGTACCAATATATACTTTTGAAGATAATGCGTATACGCATATACACATGCACACGAAAACACAGCTAATTTTTCACGCATATACACGCACATGGAAACAGACGTATGCATTTGTGATGCGGGGAAAATGCAAAGGAAAGCCGCCTTCAAGTAACGTAACACGCCACGATTTTCTCATTCGAATTTAGACTGGTAATCATTTGTTTTCATATATCCGATACATTAAATAAACAACTGGCCCTTGGGCCATTACGCTCAGCTGAATTCAAGGAACCTTGAACAATGGGTAAAATGAACTCCAAGAGTGCTAAAAATCATGCATTTTGCCAACAGACATTAGATATAGGTTACAGTGATTTTATTCTACATCCAACTGCTACCATTTGTGTCCATATGACTAAAACAGTGCTAAAATCATGTTCTTTCACACAGCTTGCAGAATATAGGTCACAGTGACATAATTTCAAATTTCCAAGAAATTTTTACAGGGACCTCCCTGAATCTTAATCAAATCAGAAGTTTCTAGGTCGAACTGTAACCAATCTTGCAAATCTGTCCTATAGGGTGCTCAAATCATGTTGTTTCACATATCTTTCAGAATATAGGTCACTATGATCTAATTTCTAATTTCCCTGGACGTACAGTTAGAAGTTTCTAGGTCCAACGGTTATGGTTTGTGCCCTATTAACAGCCAGACCACTTCATTTGAAGGTCTCAACTAGATGACACCACAAATAATTAAGAAACTAATTTTGTAAGTCTCAAAAATTTCTCAGTCCAACCATTATGATTTGTCTGGTTAACAGATGACTACATCTTTGAAGGTTTCAAAATAGAGAAGAAAATTGGAATTAAAAATTGGAAAAAAAAATACAGGTAGTGCCACCATTTCTGCGGAAACTGAAAAAAGAGTCCATGATCAATTTGCATGCAAAGAATCATGCTGATCAATGCATTAGTTATTCACCTACTTGAGCTTCTGTATCAAATTTTTAATATTCTGAGGGGTACTTCCGAGCCCCATAGCTTGGAGAATATGAGTAACAGAAACATTATTTCAGGTTTCCACAGAGATATATTCATGAACCTCCTTTGATGTCAAGTTAGAAGATTCCAGGTCCAGCGATTAGGAATTTTACCATGTTAACAGTTGACATATTCATTGCAGGTCTAAAAGAAAAAAAAAAATCATAAAAAATGTAAAAAAATACAGGTGGCACCACCAGTCTGCAGGAGGTGATGGAACACCCCATGATCAATGTTCATGCACATAATCATGGTGATAAATGCAGTAGTTATTCAGATATTTGAGCTTTTCTATCAAAATTTTGATTATTCTGGGGGGGGGGGGGGTACTTCACAGCCCCATAGCTCAAAGAATATTGGTAACAGAGACCTAAATTCTGGTTTCAAAGAAGATTATTCATGGACCTTCCTAGATTTGAAGTGAGAAGATTCCAGGTCCAGCGGTTACGATTTGTGCCCTGTTTACAGATGACAGTTTCATTGCAGGTCTCAAAAAGATAAAACAATTCGTGACAATTGGAAAAAATACAGGTGGCGCCACCAGTTTGCCGGAACTGATAGAACACTCCATGATCAATATTCATGCAAAAAATCATGGTGATCAATGCAGTAGTTATTCAGATACTTGAGCTTTTGTATCAAATTTTGCATTATTCTGGGGGGTACTTTGGAGCCCCATTCCTCAAAGGAAATGGGTAACAGAAACCTTATTTCAGGTTTTCAAGGAGATTTTTCATGGACCTCCCTGGATATTAAGTTTGAAGATTCCAGGTCCAGTAGTTACGATTTGTGCCCTGTTAACAGGTGACAGTTTAATTGTAGGTCTGAAAAAAAAAGAGAAAAAAAATTGTAAAAATTGGAAAAAAAATTAAGGTGGCGCCACCAGTCTGCAGGAAGTGATGGAACATCCTATGATTAATATTCATGCAAAGAATCATGGTGATCAATGAAGTAGTTATTCAGATCCTTGAGCTTTTGTATCATATTTTGCATTATTCTGGGGGGGTACTTCGGAGCCCCATAGCTCGAAGGATATGGGTAACAGAGACCTAATTTCAGGTTTTCAAGGATATTTTTCATGGACCTCCCTGGATATCAAGTTTGAAGATTCGAGGTCCAGTGGTTACGATTTGTGCCCAGTTAACAGATGACAGTTTCATTGCAGGTCTGAAAAAAGAGAGAAAAAAATTGTAAAAATTGGAAAAAAATAAAGGTGGCGCCACCAGTCTGCAGGAAGTGATGGAACATCCTATGATCAATATTCATGCAAAGAATCATGGTGATCAATGAAGTAGTTATTCAGATACTTGAGCTTTTGTATCAAATTTTGCATTATTCGGGTGGGGGGGGGGGGGGGGTACTTCGGAGCCCCATAGCTCGAAGGATATGGGTAACAGAGACCTAATTTCAGGTTTTCAAGGATATTTTTCATGGACCTCACTGGATATTAGGTTTGAAGATTCCAGGTCTAGTGGTTACGATTTGTGCCCTGTTAACAGATGACAGTTTCATTGCATGTCTGAAAAAGGAGAAAAAAAAATTCGTGAAAATTTGAAAAAATACAGGTCGCGCTTCCAGTCTGCAGGAATTCACGGAACACCCATGAACAATATTCATGCAAAGAAGCATGGTGATCAATGAAGTAGTTATTCAGATACTTGAGCTTTTGTATAAAATTTTGCATTATTCTGGGGGGTACTTCGGAGCCCCATAGCTCAAAGGAAGTGGGTAACAGAGACCTAATTTCAGGTTTTCAAGGATATTTTTCATAGACCTCCCTGGATATTAAGTTTGAAGATTCGAGGTCCAGTGGTTACGATTTGTGCCCAGTTAACAGATGACAGTTTCATTGCAGGTCTGAAAAAAAGAGAGAAAAAAATTGTAAAAATTGGAAAAAAAATAAAGGTGGCGCCACCAGTCTGCAGGAAGTGATGGAACATCCATGAACAATATTCATGCAAAGAAGCATGGTGATCAATAAAGTAGTTATTCAGATACTTGAGCTTTTGTATCAAATTTTGCATTATTCTGGGGGGTACTTCGGAGCCCCATAGCTCAAAGGAAGTGGGTAACAGAGACCTAATTTCAGGTTTTCAAGGAGAATTTTCATGGACCTCCCTGGATATTACGTTTGAAGAATCCAGGTCCAGTGGTTACGATTTGTGCCCTGTTAACAGATGACAGTTTTATTGCAGGTCTGAAAAAAAAGAAAAAAAAATTCGTAAAAATTCGAAAAAAAATACAGGTGGCACCACCAGTCTGCAGGAAGTGATGGAACATTCCCAGGTTCAATACTCCGGCAAAGAATCATGGTGATCAATGCAGTAGTTATTCAGATACTTGAGATTTTGTATAAAATTTTGCATTATTCTGGGGGGTATTTTGGAGCCCCATAGCTCGAAGGATATGGGTAACAGAGACCTAATCTCAGGTTTCCAAGGAGATTTTTCATGGACCTCCCTGGATGTTAAGCGTGAAGATTCCATGTCCAGCGGTTACGATTTGTGCCCTGTTAACGGACATCTGGACAGCCAGACGGACGACGGACAAAGGGTGATCGCTATAGCTCAGCTGACTTTCACTCAGCTGAGCTAAAAAAGGATGCATGGAAATATAAGGATAAGGTTGACGAAATCGCATGCATGACGCAGCCACATGGGACAAATTGCTGCATATAATGAGACAGCTTCGCAGAATATACTTGTATGTCTTTATGTATTTTACATGTTATTGTCTGTCAATTTGATGTTATGGTGATGCACAAGTACATACCGGCTGAAACACAGTTCTATAATATGGTTATCTGTTTTAATGAAAACTAACACCTCACAAATATGTTAATGTGCAATTAACTATGTTCTTAAATACACCGCAGCAGAGTTAGACCTAATACTAACACAATAAATGGAAATGAAATGAATTTTATTGACTTCTGGTAATTTTTTTTTAAATAAAGATATTTCTACACTTCCTTTTGTGGTTATTAAATCCTGGAGTTTCATGAAGACATGGGAACTCTGGGTAACTAGTTTTCCGATGAAAGTCGTTACTTGAATCAATCAACGTTGTTTCCTGAATTTTACAATAAATTTTTCCAAATCATTCTCAGGTGGATAGATCTGTATCGGTGTATATATACACACTACAAATGCACGGAACACTGAAGGTTTCACAATCTCTTGATCACAAATACTAAAGAAGTATTCGTTGAAAGTGGAGAACCTCCTATTTGGTGATAATGCTCGTTTTCTGTGGAGTGGTTTAATGTTTTTTTAGCATGTACTGTTTAAAGTGTTTTTTTTAAAATAAATTATAAAAGATATTTTTCGTAAATACCATGTTTTAAATTCATCTGGGTGGATCTAACATGCACATAATACAACTGAAATGGAGAAAATAACTTTATCAATAATCCCTGCAGATTTCCCTTATTTATTGGAAAATACATTCGGATAAAATTAAATTATTCCTCTCCTTCAAATACAACCTTATATATAAGGGGTTCTTCGAAGAATCATTCAAGGTTCCCCGTTTAGTCGACTGTGAAGAACCTCTAGCGGTTTATCCATGAACCTTTAGAGGTTCCAAATGGAACTTCTGTAAGGTTCCAGAAAAGGACCCTCTGGAGTTAAAAAAATAACCATGTACTTAAAGTTCCAATCAAAACCTAAAAAGGTTCACACTCAAGTCCACTGAGACTGCACGTTTAATTAAAGAGCTGTTGCATTAACTTATATATAAAATTTATTACTATCGAGTTGATTTCTGAAATTGTGATGTGGAACAGTCCAAAAAACTCGCTAAATAAAAGCATTTATCTGTGCCCGTATCGAAGAACATCATACTCACTCATTCACAGCCACTCTTATAAATATAGGTCATTATTAATAAAAAAATATTTAAAAATTGCATATTAATGATTACAAAGGTATTTCTTCTCGATTTCTTTTAATGTAATCTATCCTTTTCCTCCCAGCAGCTGCATGAAATAATTGATAATTATTTCATTATTTTTATCATATTATTAATACTTCTAGCATATCACCCGTTCTTGCGTATAGGGACAGGTCCGGACAACCTCGCCAAAGCCTGGATTTCCATGTACACACATTTGGCGAAGATTCTAACGGATGGTGCTGTGATAGCCCCTTCGCGAATTAGGCCTAATGTAAATTATCTCAATATTTAAGAGAAATATGGAAAACTAGATATTTCTTGGGAACGCAGGTGCCATATGTCCCCAGACAATTAACCCCCCCCCCCCCCATCTTCAGCAGCATATACTGACAGTTGTCAAGCGACTATGGTTTCTTCCATCTATCAACTTGAGAAACAATATTTTCACCAAATACGGGGGCCAATACGGTGAATCACTCTTGAGAAAAGACCATTAATTTATTTTATGGAAACGGCAAGGTAGGTGGCACCACCTGTCTGGTTAACGAGAAAATTTTTCAAGATGGATAGACTTGCCAAATTTAAGGCTAATACCTTGAACCACTCCAGAGATATGAGCAATTTTCACCCAAAGCACATGTACAGATGGACGCCACGGCAAAACGACTGTGTATAACAGCACTAGTCTTGAGTACAAGATGGAGGTGTCCAAGATGTATGGATATGCACAATTTCAGCCCATTCTGTCCAGTAATTTTAGACTTATAATGGTCACAGTACTGTCGAGTGGCAATGATAGGGTATTAAATGGCACAAAAACAAGAGGACAGGTGGTGATTTTTGGACCAATCCATGCATCCCTTATTGAGATATTTATGATTTTGTGTGATTTTCACCATATATGGCAATATTCAAGGCCACCAGTTTCCAGTACGTGACAAAACTATCCAAGATATTTGGTCAAGTTGATTTTTGGATCAATCCATGCAAGATTTCTTGAGATATTTAAGAATTTCTGTGATTCCCCCAAAATGGGCCTATTCAAGGTCAAGGTCACTCTCCTAGCAAAGGTCATGACCCCATTTCAAATAGGCTTCGTCCGCTCACTCATATCCATACACGTCAAGTTTGGTAAAGATTCTTAAAATATTTTTTGAGTTATTACATCCAAACAAAATCTCTACGGCGGCAGTGGCGCGACTGTGCTTTAAACATAGTATCCTGACTTTGTCTGGGGATACAATAACCTCCCCCGCCCCCCAACACACACACACTTTGCATCGTTCCTGACAGTTCAATGTAAAAAACGGGCATTTTCAAGGCTTGTCACAGATAGGCCTAAGGTTGAGTGTCATAATTGACAATTATATTGAAGGTTATTATTTTTATTATTTTATTATTATTTAGCCGAGTGTTGGAAGCAATTTTTCACAATGGGGTGCTGGAGCTTTCAAATAAATAATCCGTTTCTTTGCAGCGGCAAAAATTATACAAAACAAAGAATTATAGAAAATGTTTATTACAAGTGCATATATACAGTATAGAACAACCCCAAACATGAAAAGTGAATTCCAAATATGTTGTCAGTTGAATTTTATCATTGTGCAATTCACAGTGAATACATGCTGATGTGGATATTAAATACAAAATGGTAAATGAAACTGCTGATGATTATACTTTCCCTCATAAGTGAAATATCTCATATTACAATCATTATCCCCAGCTTACCAATATCTCTTAACTATCAGAACGCCTTATGTGATTAATAACACCTAAATACATGCAAAAGACATGAATGGACACCAAAGGTTCCTGAGATTAGATTGAAATAAAAATGGGGCAATCATCTTTTTTCCTATACTGTGGCTTTAACTTCAGACGCTCAAAAATTCAAACCCTTATCAATCACTTAAAGTAGAATATTGATTAAACTATAACACAACATACACTTAAACCTATTTATCAGTTAGAATTGCAATTTATACAGAGAGTACAGTGTTTGCCATAAACCTATAACATCAGCTGTAATGAAGTCTCCTCTAAAGAAAAGAACTTGGCACTATACATTTATATCATGATTACAAAGTGGTGTATGCTAGATACAACACAGTGTAAATCAAGCGTGTGGATACAGCACTCTGACCTTCAGCATGACTAACGGCTGAAGCAGCACACCAGTAACATTCCAGGCACTAAATCATGAATTATAAGCAGCTCCTATCTGAAACAAGCACACATTCTTAATGTTTTCCTTTAATATAACTATACCATAGCAACTACTTAAAATTTTCTTGAATAAAAATAGTCTTTAATCCTGTGTATTCTACCTGACATAAACCTGCAGAATATGGTATATTTTAGTCTATTTTAGAATACAAGTCAAAGATCACTGATGCATAAAAATATGCTGGGAGAAACATTACTCTGATAAACCGTTACTCTGAGTACACACAAACACAGAAATCTTTTAGTTAGCATCCTGGTGGAGGTGTTTGTAGGCTCTGACTACAGTTCTAATTGTATAATAAGTGGCAATATATTGGAGTCCATACCTTTCAAGTGCAAATTCATGTTCACTACTAGAGTCAAAAGTCCAAGTTCTTTGGGAAGTCCAAATCCATGATCCCCGAGTAGGAGTCTTTTGGAACTCAAGTCCACAAACAATTCCAAGTGAAATGCCTTTATTAAAACCCCTATAAAGATTAAAGTTTAGCTTATAATGTGATTTTATATATTACTTTACATATTATACTTAGCTGTGAATGTTGAGGTCAAGCTTGGTGCATTCATTTTTGTTTTTACATATTATTTTAATGGTTCACATGTACCTCTCTGTATTGTTTTTTTCTGGTTTCTAGATGGACTCTGGCTGATTTTTTTAGTTCTGACCTCTGAGTCTGAGTTCTGACCTCTGAGTCTGAGTACAAGTCTGAGTCTTGAACTTTTGAGTCCCAAGTCTCTGTTTGAGTTTCTGCAAATCTGGACTCTAGTACAGTCAAGAATCGAGTCCTGCATCACTGATAATAAGTTCTATTCCACTCCAATCATATTCCCTTACCTTAAGCCCCCCTGAAGGAAGGAAGCAAAAATAGTGATATATATATGACACTAGATTTAATATCACCGATACAGTAGCCTGGTAAAAAAAATAACCATCATAGAAGACTGCATGGGGACATTGCTATCAAATGCAGTCATCAGTTACTTGAAAATTGAGAGAATATCTCATATCAGTACTTCATGGATGAAATATGACTGATCATTTACCTGACTGATCCAAAAGTCCCTTCCCCCACCAAGTCAACATTAATTAACTAAAAGAGAATTCTTATTTACATTACAGAAGGAAACAAGAGATTAAGGCACAGTGGGAAGTCTGATCTTTTAGGAAAAATACTAAACTGAGAAAAAATTTGTCTAAAGGACCATATACCCTACAATGTTGAAAATATGAGAATATTTACTTTTTCTTTAAACAAAATCTTATATTGAGCAGACCAATGAAACAAAAGGATTCATTTATTTTTTCTTAATTAAGCAATCAAGAATGAAAAATAATCAGGCTGGGAGACCCACAAAGTTTATCACCCGATGTATATTAGAAGTGGATCGGTGCAAGAGGTTTTTTTTTTAAGGCAGCTTACCTGGCAAAACCCTTTATATAAAATCAGTACAAAAGTTTTAAATTCATACTAAACCAATGAAGCCATAAAGTAGACAAATTTTTTAACTTTTGTTCATTTTTATATCTTTTTAATTTTTTTTTTATTAAATTTTTTTAAAGCTATTTTAAGAGTAAGAGTAAGCCACTAATGTTAAAGTTCATGACAATATCTAAAGACCATTTTTCCTCCTCTTCTGTGTATCTTCCTGATTGAAGAAGATATCTTAAATTTTTTATTGAATCATAATTTTACATTTCAATTTTTGGGTGGATAGAAACGTGGCAGAGGGACAACAACAAAAATGTAATTTAATCATGTAGTGTAATATTAGTAATCTAGAAAGTGGCTTGCTGTTAGAGGGTGTTTAAAATAAGAGGACATTTTAAAAAATTTAAATTTGCAAACATTTTAAAATAAATTTTTAATATGAATGGGAAAAAAAGAAAAGAAAAAGATAAGATAGAAAAGAAAGAACACTGTACAAGGTTTAAAATAATGTATACTTTTTGGGGTCTAATATGAATTTAAACCATTTTTTAACTGATTCTAGATATAGCCTATTTATTTGAAGTACGCTACTTTTGGTTATTGTATCATCTATGAAAATGTAATTCATTAATTTAAAAAATATCTGGAAAAGAAGCAGTTTTAGAAAATTAGAAACCAAAGAGCTTTGCATCACTTTAAACCTGGGTAGATTTCACCATATTTACAGCTATTTATGTTGCTCTTGTGCAAACAGATACAACTGGACATACAAAAACCTACTGCAGAATATTCAACATGCTAGTTCAATGCCTATACTAACTATACACACAGGTTTCATTAAATACATGTATATATATATTCAACAAAGCAATAAAATTAGAAGGGAAAAGCCTCAGCTCTACAAAAGCCAAACATTTGTGTATCCCCTTTCTGGCACTGGCACTATATGAAGCATAATGCTCAATCAGGAACCATACTGTTCATTTAAACCTATCTGGTTAAGCAGGCTAATATTAATGTACATGACAATATATTGAAAATGTTTGTCCTCTACCATGTCTCCATAGGAGAAATGACCATTCAAAATAATGGCAATTCAGCACTTGATCAACTCTTGTAGCACATACCAGCAGTTAGTGATGTCACTAATATAATCATGAATCCTGAAATAAACCATTAGCACACTTTACTGCAAGAATGTTAATATCATTTATAATAGAGAAGGCGCAGAGTGATATCTCAATATATCAACTGATGCAGGGGAAACAATCATTGATTTATCAAACAAAATGACGCCATTAAATTGGCATATTGCATTGCATACTGCTCAATCTGGAACCACACTGATCATTTAAACCTATCTGGCTAAGCAGCCTAATATAAATGAACATGACAATATCTTGAAAGTGTTTGTCCTCTATCATGTCTCCATCTACATAAAACTGAAATTTTAAATTTTAATTCAATAAAATAATCTAAAATTTTTATTATTCAACAAGAAGACGCATTAGAGGAAAAACAAAGCAAATAACAATCTTTTAGATATTGTCTTGTAGTTTAAATATTAGCCTGCTGAAATAGTAGCTTACTATTGTATGGTGCTTAAAATAGTGTACCTATTAAACCTTTATTTTATGGTTTTGTGTCAATGTAACAAAACCTGTTCAAATAAATGAAAAGTTCAAAAATATGTATACCATCAGAAAGGACACTGTGCAAGGTTTAAAATGATGTAAATTTTATGGGATCTATAATGAATTTTAAACATTTTGGACTGATTTTAGATATAGGAGTTTATAACAGTTTTGCTAACAATACATCAATATACAGTGATATCTGTGTAATATCTGTGTAATAAGACCACCTGTGGGACTGACCAAAAGTGGGCTTAATTCAGAAATGGTCTTATTAGACAGGTCAATAATAAAAATGTGAATGCTTTCAGTTCACTCATGGGAGGTCTTAATAGACAGGTGGTCTTATTTAATGGATGGTCTTTCAGAATGGTTCCACTGTGCAGAGCCAACCTGTCCCAATACCAAGCAGTAACCTCTTTTTAAAATGAACTGTACACAAGAAGTTCATTGACACCAGTCTGTTAATCTATATTCTATTAAATTTACCTTAGATAGAATTATTTTTTAGCCTTTTCCTTTTCCTGTATAGCATGGAAAGCACTGAGATTCTGACATAGTATCTTAACAAATTTAAACCCAGTTAAAACATCAAGCTGGACTCGTGTAATTTACATATTTAACCAGCAGAGCTATAATTGTATAAAATAATTAAAATGCTGAAATTAATGGAAAAATTACTCTCATTTTTAAGTGATGGTGTCACTTAACCAGACTCTCTATTCGGACAAGTACTGAAATTCTTAAAAGGTATATAATTGAACCTGGGAAGAAGACTTATATAAGCATTTCTCTTACCTCCAAAGCCATAGGAAGCCCCCACTGGGGCCAGTTAATATCAACACTTAATCAATACACACCACTGACAGCACCAACACTAAAATAGCAAAACCAACTTTTTGCCTTCTCGTTCTAGCACGACTTTGTTAACTGTCTTTGGTACTTTTATTGACAACGTATTTTCTCCTTCATCTGTTTCTGACTCATTTTTGTTTTCATTAACTTTTGCGGGTGTCATATTTGTGACATTTTCCGTCGTGGTGATTGGCTGCATCACTTGCTGAGCGTACTCTATGGCCGTGGAATACTGTGGCTGCTCATTGACTGTGTTGAAAATCAAGTTCGTGTTTTCGATGTTCCCAGCCGTTTCAACATGGCTGTCATTAATGCTTGATATAGCTTCGACCAGCACAGCCGCCTGGTTCCACTGACCATTCTTAAGTGGTGACCCGGCATCACTGTGGTCATCAGCAGCTTCCGGACCTTCAATAACTGATCCCATCGAACTTGCATATTCAGATGGTGTACCAAAGTCAGGAGGCATCGTCGGTGAGGCGTCACTCCCTGCTCCTGTACCAACTGACGCTTTCTTTCTTCCACCCTAAAGATACATATTTTATTTTAACAGCTCTGAATCAGTGGTCCAAAAAAAATTTGACACCTGCAATGAAACACTGTGAAATATCTTTTGCTCTTCACAAATATACACCAATTCTAACATCAATGGATATTATAAATAAATGCCTGTGGCATGATCTTAATGGACAAGGAGTTTTGTGATGTTATGAAACAGGTGCCCAAAATGACAGTGTTCTGGTTATTTCTTTGGACAATTTACATAATCCATAACACAGCAATAGATTAAAATTAAATCAAATCCAGTATTGACTACGTATCCTCCATAGAAATATCATCATGTATCAAAGATTCAAACTAAAAAAACTAAGACAAAATACTGTTTTAAATCTTTTTTAAATAAGCTAAAAATTCAGACAAAACTTAATTATAGCTTACACTCCCTTTATCCAGACAAAATTTTATAATAACTTACTCTCCATTTTGAGCATATTATCAGACAAAACTTAATTTATAACTTGCCCTCCATTTTGAATATATTATCAGACATAACTTAATGATAACCTACCCTCCAGTTTGAGTATTATCAGACAACCCCTATTTATTACCTACTATAGATTTTGAGAATTGTCAAACAAACCTTAATTATAACTTATCCTCCATCTTGAGTATTATCAAATAAAACTGAATTATAAGCTACCCTCCAATTTGAAAATATTATGAGACAAATTTCCATTATAACCTACCCTCCTCCTAGGTCTGACCTGGCCCTCAGGACTGCTGACTTTCTGTAAACGCTGCGCTGTTTTAACGAGATGTAAGGGATTCACCAGTGACGAGCAGGTGTCAGGATCCTCTCCGTTCAAGATCTCCTTCACGATCGTAGACGCAGACTCCATCGGGTTCTGCATGGCAGTGGCTCGCACCTGTACAATCCATAACATAAGCATTATTAAAAGTCAAACCCTGTTCAAGAAGAATATTTCTTGACATTTTAATGAGTGATAAGGAACCTTTAGGAAGAATTCAGCACATCACCTTATTTTGATGAAGTTCATTTGTCTATTCAATAATAGAAATGAAAGAGGTTAAGGCGGGGGTTTATAGTCTGATATCATCAACCATGTCAGTCTCATCTGACCTCACAATTGGCCTTCTTGGTCTTTCAGGCCTGTTCATGCAAGTAGATTTATTGGCTCCCTGGGAAGCATACAACCCAAGCAGCCATAACAGGCACAAGAAGGTTATTCATTCTCCATTTGCCTGCCATCTATGACCAGCACCAATTCACTCCTGGGCATAGAGAGGGCACCCTTGTGGTAAAGACTTTGGCTAGTAGTCTTAGCGCAGATTGCGGTCAAAAGGGGACATGAACCAACAACCTTGTGGTCACAAGTCCACCATCCTACCCATAATGCCTCCACGCTCCACAAGGAGTGATCTATAATGAAAAACACTTTGGAATGTAAAAATTATTTCAAAATTAAGTTAAATTTCCTGCATGATGTATAACAGCTCCTTTATACCCGGAAAATCTTGGTCAACCTAACTAAATATAGTGCAACTAAAGTTCATAAAGTGGGGCAAGTCACCATTTGGAGTGTTCTAAACTAAATATTGAGTTAGGCCTTTCAAACAGCTCAGCCCAAATCTTGTCATGCAATGAAACAATGGCTTAGATAACACTGTACACACTCTAAGCTGGTTCTTTTGTTGCACACATACACAAAACCCATTTCTTTCTTCTCTGCATTGTGCATGTTTTCATGCTGTCAAAATGAACACTGCTATTCATGATAACGACAGAGTTGCTCATAACTGTATTTTTTTTATTTTGGCAGGAGCGTCATTTCCTGAAATACCTTACCAGTACATTATTAGCTGAATGAAGGTTTGGGAGGAGTCAATATTGTCAATGGATGCAGCCATCTTGTCAAATGCTTTTATAAATATTACATGACTGTGTAATTTTAGGACATATTTTAAAATTTCGTGAAAAATGAAATAGTGTAACAAATGTTGTTTTTATGATCAATGCACTGGATTTACCAGACTTTTACACAGCACTTTTATGCAAACTTGAATATTGTGCATGGCTGACCTGCAAAATTTCATATGGCACTTTTGAGACCATATGTAACATATTAAATTTGACTCTGACCTTGGCAGTGACAATTTTCTTGGCAAGTAGGCCTGGAGTAGGTTTATGTACATGCTTGGCCACGCCCCTTTTGAACACATCTCCTTGTTGGATGACTGTAGCCTTGCAGTTAAACGTCTTGTTCCTTAACGTGCATGCCCAGTAGGTGCCTGATCCTACTGAGCGTTTAAAACTGTACGCATAACCAGCTTTCTCTACGAGGATGGTCTTTCCTCGCTGAGAACCAGCCTCTAATATCACAAAGTCCTCACTGCTAGCTTCCTCAAGTTGGCTTCTCCACAGCTGAAAATATACAAAAATATTGTAATACTGTATTGTCAAAAGTCAGAACATTTAAAATATGTTAATGAAATGGATATCTGTTTTTTGTGTTAATTATGAAATAACTATAATTTTGTTCAATATATGACAAACAGAGAACAAAAAGAAAGCTTAAATGATAAAGAATTAAATATATAGGCCAGAAACCATCAAAAAGGTTCATATGCCATCCATATTCAATTAATTCAGTAAATCTATCTGATTTTTACATCCATCTATTAACTAATTTTCAAAGAAATGATTTTGCCCCATGCCTGCACTCTTGTATGAATCCTTAATTACCATACCACACATCCTTCGGAATCAGCGTTAGTCAGTATGATTTTTTTTATCAAGTCTCAACAGAACACAAGTGACCCACTGGTCATGGTGCTAAGTTCATGATTGTGCTGTGTATGTCACATTAGGGTCTTGACATCAAATGAGTATGAAAACTTTTGATCCCTCTATCAATTATTATGTATGACAGTCTAAGCTTTTTTCTGTTATTCTTTTTTTAAAAGACAAGTTAACTGCCAGTTGGTGGCACTGTATATTCATTGAGGATGAAGGTAATGATATAATAAAAATGAAGTTATTATTTAACCTCACTGATTTAAGTTTTAAACCTACATGAGGACAGGAATAAACCAGGAGTTATAACCTGTGGTTAAGATATCAGAGGTTCTCTTGAGATTTCACCGTTTTGCCTCTGCGACCCTGTCAGGGACTTCCACTCCTCAGTCCAATGCTGTTAACACTATGGCTATGTCCTACCCAAGGACAGAACAAATACCAATAACAAGCTTCAAAGGACTCAAAGCCGGGAGATCCGGGAGTTTGAATCTCAGCTTAGGCAGCGAGATTTTTCATGGTTGGCTCCACCAGAGGATGTGCGCACTGTGGCCTTAATGGGGAGACGGTGCCCTACAGTCATGTTTCACTCACATACAAGTGTACCTTCCAGGGGTTCCTCATTGTTATGAACCAGCATTTGGGATGAAACAACTAGAACAGGAGTGGTACACCAAGCCTAGTTGACTAAAGAGTTATCCCCTGTTAGCCCATGTTATGTAGTCTGAAATTGGATGTAATTCTGCAGATCTACATATTACTTAGTTAGAAAGCATTTAAGCAATAGAGGCAGTTACCTTCAAAACAAGTAAATTTATGGAATAAATGTCTCCTGCTTCTGCCTCTTGTTGTCTTTCATGCTTGCCTAATCAATGTGCTTTAGTTTTTATGCTGGCCTGAAGATTTCTACACATGTCATACTGGCTCTGGTTAGTTTTTACGGTGCCCTCAAAATGTCTCCACATGTCATAATTTCGGGTGTGAAATATGACCAAAATTTGATAATTCTGTTTTGGAGCTGGTGAGAATAATTTTTTAGACAGACACTCTACAACAAATCCCAACCAAGGTATGCATAAGAGCAATCAGTGACCCAAATTTGAATGAACTCTGATAATAATTTGGAAAGTTATCCCACGGAAACACAAGTGACCCATGGGTCATGACGCTCAGCTGCCAAGCATGAACTGCAACATCATGAGCTGCAATTCACAACTTCTAGTAAAATTGTTGCAGAACCTATATGCCAATTTTGTTTAAACTTTCTACATTGCCATAAATTCTTATCATATATGTCTGGTTAAAACATAGTGAATGATGGTCTAAGGCAAAATGTATGGTTGTTGAGCTATCAGGAACTAATCCCACAGCTTGCTCGATACCTATCAGTCTCAAAAGGAATACCACACAGGCCACATATAAGATCAAAATATAGCAAAAGATCAAGGAAATCCATGCAAGAATTATTGTGAAACGGGTGCTTCCATATTAATTTTTATTCAATACAAGCCAACTGTACTGAGCTTTCATAAATGATGGTCATATTTATTAAGAAATCTTTGACCCAATGCAAGATTACATTAATATACATCCCACTGCATTCACTTTAATAGTTCTTGAGATAATATGTTCTAAAGGAATTTAAAGATGGCGTCCTGGTGGCCATATTGGATTTCTGACAGGTCGGAAATTGAACAACAAACATCCTCTAAAAGGGACCAAACATCATTAAAAAATCACAGAAACTGTCCTGGCAAAAGGATTTCTAAAATGGCTACCTGGCAGACATAATGGTTTTCTGACAAGTCACACATCCTCCAATAAGACACTAAACTTGTAGCAATTGCTTCAAAGAATGTAACAGTTATGAATGTCCAAAAAGTTTCAAAAGGCATGATCAGGTTGGAGAGCTCTCATATCAGATGTATGAACATGCAAATGTAAAAAGTGCAAGTCAAATTTGTTTTAAATATCAGCTTGCTATTCAATGGGGTCAGCAGGGTAGGTTAACTGCAAAACCAAAAAGAAAAGAAATGCAGAAAGCATCACTAAGAGTCTTGTTATCAAATAAAGCCATCCTAAATCCAGGTACAGACCCACATATTATCAGAACAAACACTTGCTGGTATATCTGATGATTTGTATAATAATATTCAGATATCTAGAAAACTAAGTTTATTGCCATGATTCCATGATATAAACTGCAAAATGTTCCCATCATTTTATAAATCAGTAGCTAAACTTAACACTTAACTCTCATAGTCTTAATGCCTGGCCAAAGCATTCCGGCAACAGTGTTTTTGTTATGCACTAATGATATATCCTTATCACTCCATGAGCTGATACAAAAGGGAGTCATATATCACAAGTGTCACTGACAATTATGGGCACATAGTGAGATGTACCAGTTGTGAGTGCCATATGGTTATATATACAAGAAAACAAGAAAAATAGAGATGGTCTACAAAATAAGTTATTGTGAACATCCCTGACCTATGACCTTGGCCTTTTGCCCACATATCAACTCGATTCTTTCTAAATGATGGGTAAATACTAACCACTTACATCTGGCCGGGTGTAATTACTTAGCAACCAATGAGTGAATAACTTAGACCTGCAACCTTGAACCTCCTGACCAGCTGACCTCAAAATCAATTAGTTATTTCTTCATGCAAAAAGACCCATAAATATGAAGTTTGAATCAAATTCAGTGATGCATAGATGTGGCATATGTGAAAGACTGAAGGTTTGGGTTGAACAGTTTCACTTGAAATATGTTCACAAGCATTTAGAACAATATTGTGACCTTGACCTTTGACCTTTTGAACTCAATATCAATAGGCTTCTTCTCCTATTGGTAGGTAAGCCATATATGACAGATGGAAAGTATAGATTGAAAAGTTTGCTGAAAATGACTCCACACAAGAAGAGGGTGCTGTGAACTTGACCTTTGACCTCAAAATCATCAGGTCTTTTCCCCTGTTGGAAGAGAAGCGATATCAGTGCTGAAAGGTTTGGAATGAAAGGTCTAGCTTGAAATGTGTCCACAACCTTTTCAAAGAAGTGGATCCTGTGACCCTGACCTTTGACCTTGTGACCTCAACATCTATAGGATTCTTCTCCCACTTAGTAGGTGAGCTATATGTGAAAGATCAAAGAATTGGGATGAAAGGTTTGGCTAAAAAATGCATCCTCAGGCTTTTCAAAGAAGTTGGTTCTGTGACCTTGACCTTTGACCTCAAAATAATTATAGTTCTTCCCCTGTTGGTAGGTGAGCTGTATGTGAAAGATGGAAGGTTTGGGATGAAAATTTTGGCTAAAAGAATTATTTCTGGGGGGTGCAAACACACCCCATAACTTCGAGAATATAGGTCGCAGTGACCTAATATCAGGTTTGCAAGGAGATCTTTTTAGAACCTCTAAGACTGCATAGGGTTCATGGCCCTAGCCCCTATGGTTACGATTTGTGCCCTGCTAACGGCCGGACGGCCGGACGGACAGACGGAAGGACGCCGGACAAAGACCCATCGCTATAGCCCAGCATGACTGAAAGTCAGCTGAGCTAAAAAACCTGACGTACAGAAAAGCAAGGGACAGACAAACCAAAATCAATGTCCCCCATTCCTTCCAAGGAAGCAGAAGACTATAAAGTGGCAATACCTTTCTAGGTTTAGCGTTAGGGTTCTGTATTCTCCGAGCTGTCCTGATGAGATCGGAGAGCTTTGGTAATCCTGGGCTTGCTTTCAGCTCTTCGTCATTCAGTATTTCATCAACAATATTAGCTGCAGACTGGTCCTTTTTTTCCTTGGCAGTGGCTTTAACCTGTCACAAAGAGATATATGATGTAAACTATATGATACAAAGCTCCTTAATTTACATCTCCTTTTTTAACAATAAGTATTTAAATTTCATTTTGAGTGGTATTCAAATGTAGCTGACATGGAAAGAGAAAATATGGTATTGTCAATGCAATGGCAAACTGAAATGAAAAGAATGTTTACAGAGTGACATTTTGTTTTGTAATTATACTATAAAATCTTCCATGGAATCTTTTGAGAATGCAGTCAAAAACTCATCCATTTTGAATTGACTGATCGACTGACATCAAAAAGACAAATAACTTAGCCTGTCACATATGCTGTTGACAATTTCTAAAAAAAGAAATATGTGAAAAGCAAGTTGTACTGATCTTTTCATATAAGTCATATTAAGTCAAAATTCAAAGAGAGCACTTTGACCATGTACCAGATATCGCATCCAGATAATGCTCAGCTGCATGTCTCCAAACTCTCCTTGTGGAGTATTTTGTGTTACAATGGAACGCCTCCTTGCGACCACCACACAATTGCGACCACCGTACACTTATGACCACTTTTCTTGTTCCTAAATATAGGAACTAGGTGACTTAGAATTTCACCATACGATTCCCCCCCCCCCCAATTAAGACTTCTTTGATGATTGTGGGGTTCCACTGTAATTTGATACATGTATTATTGACAGTTAATGAATTGAACTGCAGACCAGAGCCATTGTACATGTTCATGGTAATCATTTTAAGTCATTTGCGGGGATGCCAGTTCTTACCCTTTCTAAACATTTTTTTTTACTTTGAAGGATGGGATCTGGGAGGATGGGTGATTTTTCCTGCAGTGAATGTGTTAAAACATTACATATAATTTTAAATTTATTTTATCTAGATGACTGGTGTAAAAATTCTTTGATACTGACACAAAATTTTGGTTCCTGGTGTTAAACATTAGCAACTACCATGCATGTTATGACAAGGAACAATTATATATAAATATATATATATATATATATATATGCATACAGAACTGACCTTTTTCTTGACCTGTACTTTGGTCAGTAATCCTGGTTTTGGGGGGTGAATGTGCGGCTTTGTCCCTCGTATAAACTTGTTTCCTCTCTGGGTAATTGTAGCAAAACAGTTCAGTTTCTTTCCCTTGACAGTACAGCGCCAGTACTTGGTTCCGCCCATTCTGCGAGTCATGTTATAGCCATATCCAGCTTTCTCAACTAGAAAGTCTCTACCTCTTTGTGATCCACCTGGCACAAACACAAATTCTGAATCGTCAACCACTTCACCTTCTTCATGTATGTACCTTTAATAGAAGAAACAAACAGAATAATTAAACATAGCCAATCAATTGTATCCACCTATAATAAACCAAAATCAGCTTTTTAAAAATTTATGGCATGGACCTGGCAGTATTTCCTTGGACCTTGCCCAGACTTGCCCGCAGGTGGGCACAGAAGTTGGAGATGCCCGCAGCCAAGTTATGAACATGCTCAAAACTTGGTCCTGGTAAGCTGCACAAGTTTGTTGTTTCGCAGAGGTCCACACAGAACACCAGCAGGAGGCCAATTGTGGCAGCAAGTCACAGGCAGATAACCTGCTTAAAGAAAGTAGGTTGGCCGTGGACCTGTGGCAATTTTGCCCCAGCGCGCATCAGATGCAGGCATAGAGCGTGTTTTGCTGGCAAGGAACAGTGTTGGTATTGCCAACCTGCTTGTACTCCGACATTTCTGCGGGCATGGAACATTAGGTAAACGAAGAAAGTAATGGCATGTTGAGGGCCAGTTACTGCCTTCCTGATTAGGTTATCTCAGGGCTGGCTGCAGGCAAGTTGTTTGCATTCTGCAACTATGAAATCTGGCTGAGAAATGATGACCTCTCCACCTGACCTGTATTTATAAGCCCACTACCAGCACATTTAATCCACACACCTTGCAGGCAACTCCCATGCAGTTGTCACTTAGCTGGTATAAAGGTAACTTGTAGTGCATGTATGAGGCCAGGAACTAACAGCACCTGTCTTTAAGCTCTCATGCGCCTGGCACCCATGTCAAACAGAGCACGCGCAAGGCCCACACAGGTACCAGGAATCCAACAGGCAAGTTCCACAAGAAACCTACCCAAATCTTGTCCTGCCCGCAGAAATTTTCTTGCGTGCAACAAAATTTATGCACACAACAAACCCGTGTAGCAAGTCGGGAATAATGTGACAGGGCCAAGACTCTGGTACCAAACATAAATGAAAATCACTCTTGCAACTGTACATTAACAAATGTCCAGACAGAAATAACTATAGTTATAAATTTTTTAAATCAGGCAAAGTCAACTTGAATAAAATCAACAGGGGTCAGCATTTCATGAATGTATACCACTGTGCTAGACAAAAAATAAATTGTGTTTGCAATGCGTGGAATGTTTGTATATATGAAGCATGTACAGGCGAAACAGTACATCTGTGAAGATCGACCAGGGTTAGAGCCAGGTACATGTGACAGTACCAAGGTATAACTACTTGTAAGATGGTCGGGTTCAGGATATTCATAGTGTTTAGGTCCACTTACAGGTGACTGTACTTTAGACATAAAGTACCTAGGTTCTGGGAACAGGCATATATAACATACAAAGCAAATCAATGCAAAGACATTTGAACTTATGATAATAGCATACATTTCACCTATATTACAATAAACTAACCTGTCCACTGCTGGTATCAACCTGACAATGCTTAAACTGATATCACTAAGTGTCAGCTGCCTAGATGTGTGACATTCTAGACCTAGTAACTATTTACTTATTTGTACTTTTATTGTACAATATATATATATATATATATATATATATACATATATATATATAATATTCATAGCATATATCACACTGAAATATAATATGGTCTGGTTACAGTAAGGTAGTGCCCAGGACTTATTAAATTACTAAAAATTGATGTTTTTGCAATAAAAGGTATACTTAATATTAAAATTAAATTAAAAAGATTATAAATGTTCCTCCAAAACAAAGTTTATATTTATCAAAATGTAGAAAATCTCCTTAGCTTTCAGAAAATGTATACTTTAATGGGTCCTAAGGCATTAAATTGTTCAATGCAAAGGAAAAACTGAAACAAAGTCAGGTCAGGACCAGTCCTGCTACCTTAAATCAGAATGGACAATATTTTTATATTTGCGGCCACCATGGACACCTGCATATGTGTACAAGGGATGTGTATTTTATTTCACTGAGTTAAATGAGCAGTTTGTGAACAAATGATCTGTACTATTCAATTGAACATTACATGGCTTTTTATTTAACTGTTGACATTTTAGTAGTTTACACATTTGTTTAATTCAATCTATTTTCTTTATAATATATATTATTAAATATATGTATTTTTTTATTTTATGAAATGTATACAGTTGAAATATAACTAATGTCCCCAGTCCACAGATGAAAGGAATTGGTGGTGGTGGCTGGGGGGGGGGGGGGGGTGTGGAATGGTGGGAGTTACAACATTTCTGTATTATTATAATGTATATACATAAGATTTTCCATTGATTCAACAAAGCTTACATGATAAAAAAAAACATTCATAATTACTTAATAATTAAAATAGGACAGACAGACTGGTAGACAAACAAAGCTGATAATATATGAAGTTTCAATTATTTCTTAATTTATTATTATATCAAATTTTTTTAAAGTTTAACACCTGCAATAATACACAACTGAATATATAATTTGCTTTCAAATTTCAGATTGATATAGCTTAATTCCAAACACATACAGCATATGAAAGTTATTTCAACAGTGCTTATAGGAAAAATTTCATAATTAATATGTATTTAACGATAATGGAGAGATGATGGACACAGCTGATCACTTTATGTTCCATTCTGCTATGTTTCAATAAGATCTTAATTTTTTTCTAATCCTATTATTTTTTTAATTAAATAAATTTTACACATTTGCAATAAAAACTTGTGGCCCAGTGCACAGGAATCAATGGCAGCAGAGGTGGGGGGGGGGGGGGGGGGGGAGATGGTGGAATAATCAACACATATACATACAGGGCAAACAAAGCAAAGCCTGATCTCCAGGAAAATAATAAAACACATGTTTGTTTTAGATCCTCATTTTTTTATCAGTTTTTTTTATTATAAGTTTATATTTCTATACATTTCCAATATAACATATATATATCTGAATATAAAAATTAATTCATAATTCTAAATTGCATCATCATAAATCTCAATCTTGTCAGACAACACCACATCATGCATACAAATATTTATTTATTTTTTACCACAAAAATAAATTTGCAAAATAATAAATATATAAATATAATACTTGATTCAGATTTAACAATTTAAAACAAGGGACCTATGGGTCACGGCGCTCAGCTGTTATATATGATAAAAATATGATTTAGAAATGAGGCACATGCTGGTTTTGTGTGGTAATAAATATAAGCTGTATTATGAGTTGTTGTTGTTTAGCTTATGTATGATTTTGATAGTACCTTTAGAGACAAGGAAGAGGATTGATTTCATTTATTTTATAAACAAATGGAGTACTACTGTCACACAGATTTTGACTTGGCCATATAACTTATAAGCAGAACATATAATATAAGAGTTTAACTATTTATTTAAAAAATTACAAATATTGTCCCAAATATAATTTTTATTAAAAATTATTTAGAGAACGTATGATTTTTTAAAATGAAATATAATTGAAATGATTATTAAAATAATATTAAAGAATATATTCATGAATGCATTCATGAATACATTTTGAAAGTATTTGCACTGGTATTCATATACTTTCATTTTTACCTGAACTCCCATTCTTTTTGCAAGAAATTTTATAATGGAGTACATATGCATATTCGTATTTAAATACAATTGCAAAGTATTCCCACCATGTCTGGTATTTATTCAGTTTTCACCAAACAATGATGTTGAGAATCCAGAATATACAAAATTCACACATTTAAATAATGATCATAAAAATCTGGTTTTATGGCTTTTATTTATATTAAAAAAAATAAATGTTATATATTTATTTTGGACTAATTTCACATCAATGTACACACTAGACACAGTAGGAATCTAGATTAATATTATCAACTGCATCTTTGTCTATCATTAATTTTCTTCATATGATCCCTAATGATTAGTAATGAATAATATGATTTACTTTTTTATCATTAAAATTGAACTGAAAAATACCATAGGTAACTGCATGGTGTTATTTGGAATACGTGACATTCTATCCATCGATACAAGATTCTTATATCAACAGTAACTGCAAGTTAATTTCCTGTTATTATAAACTAACAAATTCCTTTTCTATTTTCTTTAATCTGTTATTAAAAATCAATAAAAATTTATTAATTTATTGTTTATTGTTATGTTGTTGGTTAAAACTACTAGATGAGTTGGGTTGGACACTTGGATCAACTGTGGCTGGCCATAAGCTGCCTGGCTGCCCAAGTGAATGCCTCGCCTCAAGCATGCATAATCTGATGAAACTTCATCAAGGTCAACATACAGGTGACTCAAGAGGGGCTGAAGAGAGCCAAGGTCTAACATGGTCTCATAAAAACATTAATAAAAGCTACAATTTTTGGCCGATTTCTTTCAGCTTTCTAAACTAAAAAGCTGAAATCATTATGTGTGCATAACATGAAAATTATATCAACAGTGCTCATAGGAAACAAACGTGCCATGGTCAAAGTTGGGCAAAATTTAAGGTACTAATTTTATATTTATACTAATAACTTATAAAATTTGAAAAATTCAGAACTAATTATGGGTATTCAATTGAATCTTGATTAAATATTGTTACATCCCTGACAAAAAATCTCCAGCTTCAGCAATCCCCTTGTTAAGGGAGTAAATATATTTCTTGATTTTTTACAAAGAGCATTATGTTTGGACCCATTACTTAAATCAATTACGCAATACTGACATCATTTCTGGCATGTGCATAGAGAATGTATAGAAAAATATGTATATTATATATGATTGAAGTCAGATCAGTGGTTTTGATATTAGGTAGTCTTAAAGTGTAACAAAGGGTTTTTAATGGAAAAATTAAGTTTTTCATTAATATCTCGAAGGTATTAAGTCCTTGTGACCAAATTCTTGGCATGGTAGGGGATTTTGGAGACATCTAATTGTATGCCAAATTTTAGGAACTGAAAGCTGAAGCTGGGGAGCTGAGCTCTTTCAAACTGCATAACCCTAGCTTGATGTAAACAATATGTTACATGGTGCTTGAAAACTTGCATAAAATCTACAGTTTTTGATCAACTGGTTTCAAATTTTTGGTGTTAACAGACAAAATGCTAAAAAAAACATACTGTGAAAATTAAATCCACAGTATTTACAGGAAAAAAACGTGCCATGGTCAAAGTTGGGCAAAATTTAAGGTACAAATTTTTTATTTTTGTTAATATTTTAAAAAATTTAAAAGATTTTGATCTAATTTTGGGTATACAATTTAATTTTTATTAATTAAAGTTATATTACTGGAAAAAAAGTCCATAGCTTCAACATGTTTTGTTATAAGTGATCAAATATCTTTCCTGATTTTTTACAAAATGCATTATGTGTGGGCCCATAACTTTTTTAAATTATAAAATACAGACATAATTTCTGGCATGTACATAGGAAATATATAGAGAAATATTTATGGTAAATATGAGGAAAAACAGATGAGTGGTTTTGATATTAGGCAGTCCTGAAGTGTGAAAATAGGTTTTTAATAAAAAATTGAGGTTTTTCCTTAATTTCTCAAAGGAACAAAGTCACAAAAACCCAGTTTAAGGCTTGGTAGGAGATCTTGGGGACATCTAACATTATGCCGAATTTTGGATTCCTAGGTCTTACGGTTTCAAAACGTGCCACATCTACGGACGGACGGACGGACAGACGGACGGACAGACGGACAATGGACCACGACTATAGCTCAGATGACTTATAGTCAGCTGAGCTAAAAATGCCTTTATTTATTCATAATTTACTTCATATTTTAAAAATTCAAGCATACTGATGGGTTTAATTATATTTGTTACAATCATTTAAAAGGAAATTGATTCCTTAAATAATGCTATATGAACACAACATGGCATCATCTGGATTTCACCTTGAATTACTTTTTCAAGGAAAGTTTTTGTATATTGGAGTGGAAACAGCATTACAATTAAGGAGATACAGTGAAAACAATAACAATTACTGCATAACACTTGATGGGTTGGGTTTGCTGAGGGGGGGGGGGGGGATGGGGTGGTGATATGACAATAATGTTACACCTGTCACAGCAGGGGATCTCCCCCAGTGACTGTAACAAATCAGAAACCCTGGCATAGCTGACTTCTAGTGACCCGAAGTGGGACCCTGCATCTGTAATCAAAGCAAATGACTACGATAGAGCCTCAAGAAAAAAATCAATAACTTGCCTAATTTTCAAGCTTTTATTTTCAAATTTCAGATTGCAACAAATTAAATACTTATGTTTACATGCTGTGAAAATTTAATCAATAGTACTAACAGAAAAAAACTTGCCATGAAAATCAGATAAGTGGTTTTGATACTGGGCTGTCCTGAAGTGTGATAATAGGTTTTTAATGGAAATTTGAGGTTTTCCTAAATATCTCGAAGGAACGAAGTCATATTGACCAAATTTTTGGTATGGTAGGAGATTTTGGGGACATCTAACAGTAAGCTGAATTTTGGATTCGTAGGTCTAACGGTTTCAAAACATGCCAGTCTAACGGATGGACAGACGGACGGACGACGGACAATGGACCACGACTATAGCTCAGATGACTTACAGTCAGCTGAGCTAAAAAGGGAAATTCATCCCCAACAGAGATGTTGACTGCCATGGTGCTGACAAGCCACTATTAACTATCCTTGATTTCAACCCTTTATTCTATGTGAAGCCTTAAAGACCAACATATATTCAGTATCTACTCACTAACTACTCACCAGGAACTCAGAATCTGCTCTTCACCACTAGTGATCTATGAAATCATTGGTGTACCTGATTGCCAAACCAAATGGCTCATAAATACCCACAATAACATCAATGCATCATCAAAGGAGTCAAGTGCAAACAAACACACAATAAACTGTGTGCAAAGCATAATTCATCTGACCTGGTCAGTCAATGAAATGCAAATACATGTAGTGTACCGTAAAATCTCCACTTAAAACCGCACTTCCAATTAAAACCGCACCCAGACTTCGCCGAAATTCCAGGTGAGACATCGCGAGGGGCTCAAATATTAAGAACCCCCCTTTAAAACCGCACCAACTTTTGCTACGGAATGATTTGACAAAAGACACAATCAAGCTATCATCTAGAAATGAACACGCATAGGTTGCGACTCGGCTATTCCTGTCCACTTTTAAATTCCTTGGGCATTTTATTTAAACACATCATAACACTTTTTTGCAGGGTCACTCAAGCATGAAGTTTGGGAAGACGTAAGGGCCGATGAACCTCTGCCTGTTTATACAGATTTTATATTCCCAACCGTATTCTTGTTTGCTACCGATTTGTCATTATATTTTGAAAAAAAAATATTCTGCTGATCCATTTCAAGTCACTGTATATTTTAATTCTAAAATTTTTTATGAAAATTCCATTTTCTGGAATTACTCGGAAGATTCAAATCATTTTCATACTGGTTACTTCGGTATTATCATTGTCACATCGTACGTTGACATCGCTCCATGTCACAATTTGCTGGCGCGTTTGAAAACATCGCTGCTCAACTTAACTAAATATCAAAGTAACTGAAGTTACCTTGTCGAGATACGCACGTATAGGAAACATGACGCTTGATAACGAGTGATTTTAAGGTAAAATTAAAGTGGCCAGTCGGGGTAAGCAAGTTTTTTTTCCTGAAGAAAGTTTCCGTGTGGGGAGCCATTTTGTCAAGGCAGTGTTCACGCAAGGCACGCTGGGACGAAATAGGTGGCTGTTCTGTTTACCACCCACCGCGTACAGCCGTTCAAAATATTCTTAGCAGAATAATGGGGCATTTCAGCACATGGCGGCACTAAAACTTGATTTTAAAACGATCGTCTGCCATTGTGTGACTCTTTACGATGTCAGTTTTTATACATTTTACGTTTTAAACAAATAATCATTGCTAAATAATGCCGCAAATAGGTTTAAAGTAGGCTTTTATTTCATTTTGCTTGACCATGCCCAACGAAGTGGGCCGCTGTGTGTTACAGTAGGGTTGTTGTAAACGTATTATTTGGTGACAATTACCAAAATTTTATAACAAGTTATATATCACATGAAAAACTAATCAGCAATATTTAATTTATAAATAACAAATAATCGTTAATAATACTTTTACACATGGCTCCCATGCATGCGAGACTACTGCTAAGAACGGCCTTCGAAAGTTGCAATATTATCGCCCACTCGCCGGCCCCAAAACGATGTCTGTCAGGAAGATATTCAGGAAACCGCACAGTGCTTTCAGGAAATCAACCTGATTTCAAGATTTTGAATTTTTTGATTAAACCGCGGTTTTAAGTGGAGATTTTACGGTAGGTGTATGTATTCTAGTGCACAAGAATTAAATTTTTACCATATTTTTATACTTAAATTACATGAAATGTTATGCTGCATTTAGTGTTTTCATTTCCAAGTTATAAATCCAACCCTGTTATCTTTTTTCTTAATTTAGCAACATTTTACTAACTATTACTACTAGGTCTAGAATGTCAAACACCTACGCAGCCGACACTTAGTGATATCAGTTAAAGCATTGTCAGCTGCACAGTGGATGGAGTGTGGACTGTGTAGGCAACCGACATTGTCGGATGCCTAGAAAGCCCAGGGGTCTGTCACTCAGCAGCCGACATTGTCCGCTGCCTAGACACTTCCAAAAATTAAAACCCCACTAACAAAACCACTTCCACAATATAATATAATTTACATACTCATCTTGATTGTTGCTATCAGCATCCTTTATCTCCTCCTCCACCTCATCGTCTTCTATCATCTCATCATCCACCTTTCCTTGGTCTTCTTTACAGACTACCTCTGTTTCATCCGTTTCCATGGCATCCTGTGCTTCCTGTTCAGACACCTCCTCCACAATCTCCCTTTTCTACAAAAATAGAACAAAAATCATCAAGTCTTCTATTGATTTCAGTCTATACTTTATACATCACTAGACAGCATAATCCATTGGCTGGGTTGCCAGCAGCCAACTCTAAAAAAATTAGATAAAAATCACCACTTTTTTGTTTTGTGAGTTAAATTTAAAAATTTCAATTTACAGAATATTTAATTTTGCAAGCTGCAAATGGAAGTGACTACCTTATATGGCAACAAAACTTTTAAAATTATCTCAAGTCTATGTTATACAACTTTTTGCACTCTTTCCAATGATATGACTGATCAAATGTGTTCTTGCATGAGTGGCCATCTTTGCTTTGGCTGTTTATTTTTTAGACTGTTTACATGACATCATCCGATCAGCAGCTGTGAACTGAAGCTGTTTTTGCATTCAAACTCTTCGGCCAAATCCGTTGACTTCTAGCCTCAGATGTAATGGGGGCTGCCATGGTCAAGTATTCAGGCAAGGTCATGGCAGGTCAACCGCTCATCTATAGTGCACTTTACAAGAGTAAAACAATGTATTTTATGTTAAGATACTGCCAATCCTCAAATATTCTACATATAAAGCTATAAGACAACACTGATCCAGGAAACAGAGAAGAAAAATCCCATGTGATTCGAGGATACAGTTCACGCCAGGAAGCCCATCCCGAGTGGTTGACGCATGAGGCATTTGTTATAAACTGAAGTTTCTACTTGAATAACTGTTGGAACCTGGTAATAGTTGATGTTTAGCTACATATCAAGCTCATATAATACATATATGATTATGTCAAATCAATCTATTTTGTGTGGAAACTATGACCCTCTATTAATCAAGTCAGTAGAAATGGCAACCCGGTGAATTTCAGGTGAACTTCTCCAAAATTGGTGGAGAATCATTGGGCTATAGTCATAATTAGAGGCTAAAAGCCAATGGATTTGGCCAAGGAGTCCCGAATGACTGTTTTTGCATATGAAAAATGACCTTGACAGCCATAAGTGAGACCAATATGTTGTAAAATGTAGACTGATATCTCATATTTTAAAATAATTCTGTTTTTTTTTAAGTACTATGTAAGGTAGTTGTTTATTTCCCTCACTGAAAATTAGGTCCATTTATCTACTATCCTTTATTATCATTTCAGTGTCAAAACTGTAACAAACACAACTTTTCTTGCAAAAAAAAAAAAAAAAAAAAAAAAAAAATGCTAGATTGTGAGAAGGGGATGACAAAATGTCAATAAAATCTGTAGGAGGAATAAAATCAAGACATATACTATTAGCAGTTTTAAGCTGAAAGACCTGGTATGTGTGGTCACAACAACATTTGTCAATAAGCAACAAAGTACAGATCTGTTTCACTTAATGATGATTTTTAAGCATTTTTTTATCAGTTAAGAAATGTATATAATTTCTTAAAGTAAAACTGAAATAACGGACTTTGAAATATTCCTGTGAAATTGTCTTTAAAATGATCTTTTTCTAAAATGGGAAAATTAATCCCGAGTTCTAGTGATTTTCATAATTTGATTATACCAATAATTTTTTTTTAAACAACACATTTCTATTATTATTAAATACACTAAAATGAGACCTGCTACCAAGCAATTTGACATTTTGAAAACTTACACTTTCGGTTACAGTACCATAGAATAAAGCAGTAAAAGTGCAGTATTTATATTATTCACTCAATGAATAAATGAAACAATGGCATTTGTGGTCTTTTCTTGTGGAATATACAAGTAATAATTCAATGTCAGTGAGACAGGAAACTGTTAAGTGTGGGTTAAAGCATCTCTTTACAAACATCAGATATTAAACACATCTTCCTGTGCATCAAAACTTGGAAAATGTGACAATTAACACCTGGTGTAGACAGTTGCCAAAGTGGGTGTGGGGACTTGGCCGTTTTGGGTCGGCCGTTTTTTCCTCATCACAAATGGCGTATTTTCAAAAGGGATGAAACGGTGAGCGATAAAGCCAGTTGGTGGCAGGCAAAATATGGCTTTATTACCAAAAGAAAGTGTTAGATCGTGCAAAAATACTTACCACAAACTCTTGCTTTTTCATTTTAGCCACTGACAGATGATGTAAGGGTGACGAACTCCGTGGCAGTTAAAAATGGACGCGAAAACTCGCTAGCAGGATTGCGCGGCCATCATAAGAAAGTGTATCAGGCCGAAAGTGTTTCCGTACGTTTTAATGAGAATATTGTGTCCGGCTGTGTTCGTCCATAATACAATTTAGGAACAGTAAATTCCAATGGGGAGAAACGTGTCATCCCGGAAACCCTTATCAGTAAAATTATATGACCTCAGGTTCTTAATTTTTTGTATCTATTTCTTGATTATGAATAAAATATAAATTTGTGTGTAGATCATATATTGTCGATTTGGAATATCTGGTCTCGGTGATACTGATAGGCCTAAATGGATAGTGAATCATTTATTTTATTTTTATGATTGATCGCGTAGACTACATTCGGTAATATTTAAGTTCTATAGACGTTTAACGGATTCCCACTCAAGAGTGCCCCCACGATCATGTTAATTATACAATAAAACATATATATATTTTTAATATTGACCATCCACTGAAGAACTTAATTCTATCTTAAACCTTAAAGTTTTGGTTAAATGATTATACTTAATATATACAGATGGCTTATTATAACCAAATTCCTGTGTTTTATTTCCTTTTAGTCACATTTCACAATTAATTTTAGGTGGTCCAAAAAGTGGGACCTACATTCACTAGGGACCCATGGGTCTCGACGCTCAGCTGTATTTGTCTATATTAGGATATTTTTAAATAAATTTTTATGAATGACGGTCCTGTGACCTTAACCAATCCCTTGTGACCTAAAAATCTGAGAACTTATTATCCCTGAACTTGCAGTATTTAGAGTATTGTAACATTTTTTATTGTAACATTCGTGTCCAGTAACCTTGACCTCTGACCAGGTAACCTCAAAATCTACAGATTTCTTCCACTTTGGGCAAGTAAGCCATGTGTGAAAGATGAACAATTTGGGATGAAAAGTTTGATTTACATTGCATCCACAATCATTTTAAAGATATGGCTCCTGTGACCTTCACCTTCGACCTCTGGACCCTGAAAATCAAATTGTTTTTACTTAAGTGGTGGGTCGATCATTAAAAAATTAAGTTTGAAGCCAATCTATCTAGCCAAAGCAGAATTAACATCTAAAAACTAATTTGTGAATGGATGGGCCCTGTGACCTTGACTTATGACCCTTTGACCCCAAATCGAAAAGAATCTTCCCCTTTGGCAGGTAAGTAATATCTTGAAGATGGAAGGTTTGTGATGAAAAGATTGGCCTAAATGCTTACACATTACTTTTAAAGGAATATGGGTCCTGTGACCTTTACCTTTGACCTTTGGACCCTAAAATCGACAGGGTTCTAACTTTAGTGATGAGTCATATATAAGTTAAGTTTGAAACCAATATGTCAGACTACATTTACTGGAGTTATCATGTAGAAGCTAATTTGTGAACAGACGTACGGCCCCTGTACGTGACTTTGACCTCGTAACCCCAAATTCATGTATGCTTTCCCTATACTGGCAAGTCAGCTAAATATGCAAGATATAATGGATAGTTTGGGATGAAAAGCTTGGCTTAAAATGCAGCCATAATCTTTTTAAATAAGTGAGTCTTGTGACCTTGACCTCTGACCTTATGACCCAAAAATTATACAGGTACGTACCATCTTTCTTTAGTGGTGGGCCATGTGTAAGTCATGTCTGAAATCCATATGTCAATCCAACCTGGAATTATCATCTGGAAACAAATTTGTGTGGATAGACGGATGGACAGACAGACAGACAGACAGATGAACAAACACAGACAGGGTGATTACTATAGGACATCCACCTGTGATCAATAAACACACCAGGTTTTGGGACACTAGATGGAATCGTAGCTGAGAAACTGACATAATTGTTGTCATTTTATAGTAAAAAATATGGAAAAATATTCGTAAAAATAAGAAAAAAATACCGATGGCACCACCACTTTTCGGGAACTGACAAAACTAGTCATGGCCAATATTAAAGGCAAGTTTCATGACAATCCATGCATTAATTATCAAGATACTGGAGGTTTTGTATCAAATTTTTGATTATCCTGGGTTTTTTTTTTTACAAGCCCAGTAGCTCGGAGGATATCGGTCGCAGTGCCCTAATTTCAGGTTTCCAAGGAGATTTTTATACCTCCATGGATGTTCAGTAAGAAGTTTCTAGGGCCAGCAATTACGATTTGTGCCCTGCTACCGGATGACCGGACGGCCAGACGACCGGACGGACGACGGATAAGGCGCCATTCCTATACCTCAGTTGACTTGCGGTCAGTCGAGCTAAAAAACGCTGTTGACAGAAAAAAAGTAATACTCTCATCCTTTAACTGAGGTTTGTTGAAACAAAGTGATGTCAAAGAATAAACCCATATATTAACCAAATATAACATAAAAAACATATTTAAATACTATATATATATATATATATATATATATATATATATATATATATAACATCAAACAGCTTCAAATTCAAACAGCTTTTGGTCCCAGTTTGTACGTTTGTGCAATAATTTGTTATCTCTGAAGAACTATTTTAGATATTTAAAAGACATTTTCAGGATTTACATAACGCATTAATGGTCACAAACGTTTTGTTATTCTAAATGTACAGCCAATCTCCCGCCACCATTTGAAAAATAATTCATGTGATTTCTGGCTTCCTTTGTGTATATATTAATGATCTAAGGGTATTTTTGGAAGTGGAAAGATCTTATAAGGCCTTCATGAATGATGTGTGAACTTGCTGATCAGCGACATGTTTGTAAACACAGCAATGTTGACAAACGGGAAAAACATGTAACCTAAGGTGGCAGGTTGCATATATATGAGGAGGGGGAAAGATCAATTTTTAGCAAAACGCCTTTTGCAAATCTCTGGCTCTGACTTGCTGCCAGCTTGATGCCTTTGTGCAATTTGATTTGATTATTTTGGCGGGCCCCCACATATTATAAACACGGTGATATGAACAAAAACAAGCAGCCTGTGTGTGTGGTGATTTCCATGTTTTCTGGCCTATTTTGTATGAAAGCTCCAAGGGATTACCTTTAGTTTATCAAGGTCAGATAGGTGATTGGGCCCGTTTTCGTTTAAATTAACATATGTTGACAGTCCCAGAGCCTGAATCGCGTCATGATGCTT
This sequence comes from Sipunculus nudus, assembly GCA_026874595.1. Lineage (NCBI taxonomy): Eukaryota > Metazoa > Annelida > Sipuncula > Golfingiida > Sipunculidae > Sipunculus > Sipunculus nudus. The sequence continues at coordinate 23,563,453 of CM049318.1, read as the reverse complement.
TTAAACAACTCCAGGCTGCGCCATTATAATAGCCTAAGGTTTCAAAAAAGTTTATAAACTGTGGGAGTGGGTGTTCACTAGCATACCCACCCCCTCCCCATCCCTCACCCCTTTTCAAAAGTCTTGTATCCTCCCCTGTGCAATACAGATGGATCGATCTACCAAATTAGAGTGGACATTTTTTAAAGTGTTAATGAATTTTCATTTTATGACTTATGGGAGTCCAGAAATATATAGGTTAATATTGTCCGGTACAACAAAAATAGTAGTGTGTTGATATCCCGTCCCTGAAGTTCACTCTTTGAAAACTGAGGGTGTACACAAGCTGTATTGCCGAATGATAGCCACTGGACATCCACACTCCGAAGTACTGGGTGCTCCACCGTGATCTGAACAGGCGGGCAGTTGACATACGTGGCGCGCGAGGCGGGACCGTTTTTGCACTAACTTTATGGCCCACATTCCAGTTTCATTTGTGCATATGTGACTGCATATTTGTGAATATTCCTGGAACCCTTACTGGATCCAGATCATGAGCCAGACTTACACCAAAATTTAATCGATTCTTCAATGGCCCATTCCCAAGTTGCCCTGAAAATTTCATGGGATTCCGTCAATTCATGACAGCACGAGGAAGGACACAATCGGGAGTTAAGCATTCCCACCTGGCGGAGGTTAACCTTTTTTTCTCACAGAATTTCAGTAATCATTGATGCAGCTTCCACTGCCAATCTAACACCTGTCAAAATATGTGACAATCTGACGCATCTGCAGTCGCCTTGGCTGATGCGGCACGCGTTGATCTGTCAAACTATTTTAACCCCTTGTATTATGTTCCTGTAAATATTTTTGTTTTAATTTTCCAAGTTTCAATTGGATTTTTCGTTATTGTGATAGTATATTATTGTTGATAATACATATAGCATGAGAGGCACAGTCTTTAGTGTCCACGGGTTACCTCGTGTATGTTGCTTGTCTTGATATTATGGGAATTCCTGCTAAGACCTCCATATAATTTTTTTCCCAGTTTATCATGGTGGATAGAATGAATTCTGTTATATAAGATATAAGAAGTAGATAACATCGGGATTAAACCGAATAAAAGGTTGATTAAATCTGTAAAATTTATTGGTTACTATAACGAGAGAAGGGGAGGGGCCCGGAAGCAATTTTGTACCGCCTTAAGAAGTTTCACTCGGAGGCTCTGTGTCTGAGGCATTTCTAAGCAAGCTAGTTGCAGATGAAGGCCACCAGCTGGGTAGGGTACTTTACAGGCTAACGGAGGTTTCTGTGATGCGCCATTTATGCTGTTAACTATTGGCCCTGGCGGTGTAGGTTTGTCAGCAGACCGTTCACAAAGAGAGCCTATATAGATGAACGGAAGGCTCTCGACGCCAAGGCCACTCACATTGTCTCTGTGACCAAAAGTGATCACTTCCTCAGCGTGATGCACGGCCTGTAGAAATAGGTTTACCACCATGCAGATAGATGCCGCAATTAATGGCTGAGAGAGCTGCAGCTTACAGACAAAGATTGGTGCCTATAATGTTAAAGGCATACTATTTTGCGCAGGCAAAACATCGCTCTTTTAGACCCTAGCTATATCAAGCAGACGGACGCTTCGTATCATTAATGGCCCACCGCGGCAACTTTAGAGCTATACTGGAATTCCGAATGGACACAGGAGATCATGTTCTCTCGGAGCATCCAGCCACAGCAGGAAAATATGTCACCCACACATCTACCATTATCCAGAACGAACTTGTCCGCATTACTGCATGCATGTGTAACACCGGGAACTAAACAGCAGCACATAGTCCAGCTGACAGTGTGGCTTGCCAGCCATGCCCATTAATCTCGCTGATGTCCCCTCAGAGTTTGCCAGGGCCTGGCGCCTGGTATATCCACTTGACCAAGACAGGGCTGCTGGGGTATTAATGGCAGGGAGGGGTTAGTTTAGAGGGGAAAAGTTAGTCTGGATCGAGCGTTGACTCTGTGTAGATGTACAAGTATGGAATAAAGGACATTGTGAGATTTTTGTGTAGTTACAAGTTTACACATGAATGAAACTGAATCGACTTGTCCATATATATATTAATTACTCCTACATTTTAAACCGAAGAAGACTATATACTTGTTCGTATAGAACTATATATTTGACAGTGTATAATTCAATTTCAATGTCTCGCAGTCTGTTGTGTGTCTGTGTGTGTGTCTACGAGTCATCTTCCAACCCTGGAAGAAAAATTAGCGCCAATGGGTATCTCCAGACACACACTCTTACAGAGAATATTTATATTTAGCCAGTAAGTATTATTATTATTATTATTAATAATATTATTTATACTTATTATTACTATATATATATATATATATATATATAAATGTCTGTGTGGGTGTGTATGTGTCGTCACATTGTCGATCATGAATGTGAATGATTATATAAGCTGTTAAGCCGTTTATTATTTATTTATTATGCTCGCATTAATAATTGTGTGATGACGGTAACAATATATAATTATACTGTCCTTCATATATATATATATATATATATATATATATATATATATATATATATATATATATTACTTCTTAGTTTAATTCCAAAAGATATTGAACTTTCAATAACATATTTACCAGGGGGAGCATTTCTTCTGGTTTGTGATCCTCACCATGCTTTCCCCTAGTGTCTCCAAATGAGCTACTCGGAACAGGGTCTGGAACAGGGAGGGATGTTTACAAATATAGACATATTGTTCTCTCTCATTGATTCTCTCTCTCTCTCTCTCTTTCCCTTTTTTCTCTCTCTCAACCGGATCACCTCACCTCCCCTCTCTCTCACTCTCAACCGAATCACCTCCTCTCTTTCTCTCTCCCTCTCTCCCCATATATATATATATATATATATACATATATATATATATATATATATATATATATATATATGTATGTGTGTGTATAAATATTACATGAAATGGACATCAGTACCTGTTTCTTCTTGGAGTTGCTGTTTTCTTTTGGTAGCCTTCTTTGCAGATACTGACGACTTCTTTCGGGAAACCGACTTCCTTTGATGATAACAGTACTTATAATCACGTGGAGGTCTACTCACGTATCGTATTGTATCAGTATTGTGCATAATGGCGGTAACGATGGTAATTAAGTATAGTATCTTCTTGGCGTTAGCGTGCAGATGTATTTACGGCTCTCGAGCTGCGTCGTCCGCTTCTCCCTGTCAAGTGAAATACGATGCTACGAGAAAAATAAAGTGACCTATATCTACGTAGCGGGAACCGACCACATGGGGTATAGGGTTATTGCGGTTGGTTGGCTGTACACGCTCTGTGACAAGAATATGTAATTTGATACTTGCAACAATTGCTTAATGATCGATGCATTAAATCTACACACATATTCAAATAATTATATATATGAGTGTGTTAATATATATATATATATATATATTATATTTATAAATATGTATATATATATATTGCTTTAGGGTGACAGCACCCTTCATTGATTTATGGAAGGGCCAACAAACATTCACCAGCTGTAACCCCAATATAGGGGCAGGGTAAAATTATAAAGTAACAGGACACCTAGATGTCAAAGACCCAGCCAGAAGATAGGGCTGAAACGGGTACAAATTTTTGGACTCGAGTACCCGATAGGCATTACCCGACTCGGACTCGAGTACTCGTTACCATGGCAACGCTGTAAAGATAAAACGGAAATCTGTTTACCGATGCAAAATATGCATATATTTGACTTCGTGACGGTTTAACTTCTCAACGAAGGAACAGATATATGTCACAACAAGACCTGTGTTAATTTGACTAGCATATGTTAAATAGAGCCATATGCCAGGCTACGATAATGAATAAATAGGCCTACAGACTGCCCGTAAATTTACAGTAATATTCAGATATGCATGTACATACACGAGTACTCGAGTCCAAATTTTGGACTCGAGTACTCGGTAAGTATTACCCGGACTCGAGTACTCGAGTACTCCTTTCAGCCCTACCAGAAGGGGTCAAGTAGGGGGCAAGTAGCGTCGATATATACTGGGCAGAAGCGGATCAAGGGGATCCCTTTTTTCTCCAGCCGCGGCAACCTTTTTTAAGGGATTCATGCAGACCAATTTTAGGCCTGGACACACCCCCCTTTCGGACATGTGGACCTTTTTTAGTTTTTTTTCATGTAAGTACTCCAGGCTTGGACCCACCCTTTTCCTAAATCCTGGATCAGCCCCCTGCTGAGCATGCAATATCCTTTGTCTGCCAGCATTCAATGAAGTAGCATCCAAGCATCAACACGTGGATTTTCTATCCCCCTCCCCGGGATAAGCCTCTTTCATGACAGCTGAGTGGCGCACTCTCAGATAAGTGTAAAAATTCTCTGGCATATACCATGCAGTATTCTATATATATATATGTATTCGGTAGTGTCTATACTTTGCTCACATATATGTTTGCACCATAGTACCAGTCACTTACGGGGCGGATCCAGGATAAAGGAAAACTAGATGTGTCGGAACGACACGAATGCCCCCGCCTGGGGCAAATTAGAAACATTTGTTAAATTTTGTAAATTTTTAAGTTCAGGAAGTTTTGTATGGTCAAAAGTAGGTCAACAAGGGCAAAATGCAAACTCGATCTGTAAAGGGTCATTATCAAGCAACACACCAAAAATCAGGCCAGTATCTGCAGGCATTGTGAAAAAAAGTCCATATATGTGCATTTTTCATGAAAATTTCTGTCTTTCATGAAATTTTCTATGTTCAGGATCTGTCATATGGTGAAAAATAGGTTAACTGGTACGAAACGCGAACTCGATCTGTAAGTGGTCATTATGCGCCCACAGACCAAACATTAGGCCAGTATCTGTAAGCATTGTATTGCGAAACTAGAATATTATCAAAAGTTGAACATCATTTATAAATTTAAATTGGAGAGGTATATACCATGTTTCATAACAATACACCAAATGCTTCCTGAGAAATAAGCTCCTAAGCTTTTTTCTATACTAAGCTCTGTGATATTGAAAAGTAGGTCAAGATCACCCATCTTTGAACTTGACCAAGATTTTGTAAATATAATGCAATAGCACTGAAGAAATGAAGTTCCTGTGTTGAATACCTTTAGAGATAGGTAGAGCCGTAAAACGGTCAAAAGTAGGTCAACCGGGACGAAACGCGAAATCCATCTGTAACTGGTCATTATTTGCCCACACACCAAAAATCAGGCCAATATCTGCAGGCATTGCGAAAAAAAGTCCGTACATGTGTATTTGTCATGAAAATTTCTATTTTTCATGAAATTTTCTAAGTTTAGGAGCCGTAAAACGGTCAAAAGTAGGTCAACCGGGACGAAACAAGAACTCGATCTGTAACTGGTCATTATCTGCCCACACACCAAAAATCAGGCCAATATCTGCACTTTGTGGCGGGGGCATAAAAAAAGGGGGGGGGGGGGGGTCCAACTAGTGGTGGGCCGATCATCGAGTTTTATCGAAAGTCAGTCGGTTTGCTGCCACTTTCAAGCGCTCGATTACCAAAGGCAACTTTCGATTATACATCATAATAATGATTGCTTTCTTTTCAGGATGTCTTTATGTTATAGGCAAAAATTATTCTTCCATTTTATACCACATTCCGCGCTTTATATAATGCGTCTGTGTTCCCAAATAACTTCTGTATGTAACTGAGTATGACACGGTAGATGCGAGAACGGAGGACTTATTAAACTTATTATCTGTTAACTCGCAGGGAGCTGCAGAATTAGCGAAGAGTTTTCAAACCAGATGGCGTTAAAATACTCCAAAAATTCTCCAGGTCTGTGCCAATTTGCAAGATTCTCTAAGAATAATCTATTCAACCGATATCAGGTGCCCTCCTTTAGGCCGCATTGAAAAATTCTTTGTTGGGGCTAACATGGCCGGTCAAGTATTTGGATCTTGGACTTTTTTTGGATTAGTATGCAATTTTATCTTTGGTATGATCTGCCCCAAGCGCACCTGGGCCCGTAAAATCTGCCTTCATGTGCTAGAAAAACACCCCCTAATAGGCCTAACATTCTTAGATGCTCTTAATTCCCATAATGAAAGATATTTCCCGACGTTGCCGATCGTTTAATTTGATCCTTAAAATTAGTCTGATTGTACGTGTCTTTAAACGTGGAAGGATCGTTATATATACACTCGTGCGCGAGAGGAGAATACCTGCCGGGGAAACGCAGGTACAGTTTCACAGATAACTGCACATTTCTTTAATAATTGCATATATTTGTCTGAACCGATTAATAATCGATAATCAATCGGTTTGCTCAAACCGATGATCGATTATGAAAAAGGAACCGACTCCCACCACTAGGTCCAACCCAGGAGGACTTTTGAAAAGCCTAAAAAAGGTCATCAGGTCCGGAAAAGGGGGGGGGGGGGTCTCCAGGCCGCAAAATTTCGTCTAAAACCCTTTAAAAAAAAGGTTTCTTCGGGTGTAAAAGGGGGGGGGGGGGGTCCGGAACCCCCTGACCCCCCCCCCCCCCCCCCCATGCGCTTCTGACTTAAGGATATTATGACAAGTGGTTTGCTACGTACAACAGAGATGTATAGACCTATTTCATCGCGCTCATTGTAATATGACCTGACCTCATTGATCTGCACTCTTTCATGACAGCTGAGTGGCACACTCGGTGGTGTCTATACTTTGTGTACATATATGTTTGCAGCATTGTATCGAATCATTAAAAGGATATTATGTCCAGTGGTTTGCTACAACAGAGATATGATATTATTGTAGTTTTGCTGGAGTGCTGGAGTGATAAACAAGCAAAGGCTGGAGGCAAGGGGCTTCCCAAGCCTTCTGCCTCCACTGAATATTAATGAGCTACGTCAGAGGAGCCTCGCTTTGGCTCGAAATAGGTATTTAAGTAACGACCCTAACGGGGTCAATTACAGTTGAATGGAAACTATTGATGGTGGAAATTTACACACCCAGTAAGCCATCGCTTTCGGGGCAGAACTCTAATAATTTTGTATATAAATATTTTATTGGAATTGTATAAGGTTTATTAACCATGGTGAATATGGATGAATAGCTTACACGAGTAATTAGTTCATGTAGTTCATACATGTTTATAAATCGTTCGTCATTTAGGCCTAAATAAATGATATATTATACCACATATCTGGGCTTTATGTTTCGTTGGACGCTGATTATATATATAAATAAATATATATATATATATATATATATATATATATATATTTAGATTTATCCAATGAAAGTTTTCTATAATTAAGTTTGAGTTGAAACCCATTTTAGTACCAAGGAAATTATGTGGAGTAATAAGTCTATTGTACATATAAATATTAAATTCATGGGCAATTTCATATGAAGCGTTATAATTATGGTGATTATTGGGCCAAATAACTATAAATTTTTGTTACTTTTTAGTTTAGCTTTGTATACAGGTTCACTCGGAACAGGCAAGTAAGTAGAACCCTTTGCTCCCTTCAGTGCAGATACCCTTTGCTGGATAGCGGCTACTCACCCTGTGTCACATTTGAGTGATAGTCGGTGTTCAGGATTGTTTAACATTGCTCCTCCACCGAGCAACTTGATCCATAGATTGTCAACTTCACTTATCAACCAGATTTGTCATTTTATAAAAGACTTTATGTAAGTTTATTATGTTAATATATTTAGATGATATGGATGGTCAAGATTTTTCTTAGGTCTAAATGGAGAGTATTGTTAATGCTTGACTTAGGTCAGTATTATAATTTTCAGTAGCTTAAATCAAGTATCTGGTTGGTTGGTCTGGTTTAGGGACATTTACTTAAGGGCTTTACAGGCCTCGGACAGACAGGCACTTTTAGGCATCGCAGGACTCTGTTCAGTTACTATTTAAAATTCATAAAGTCTCATATTATTATATTAGAAACTTTTTATAGGAAAATCTTATGATCATTTTGTAGTTGTCAACATTCAATATTTTGTATATATATATATATATATATATATATATATATTAATTTGTGAACTAAGAAGAGAATTAACTTTATTATTACCATATGGACGGACTTTATCATGATTGATCATGATTGGTGAGAGAATGTGAGCAAGAAAACATGGCTGTATATATAAATCTACGTGGAGCTAATTCCCCCGTTTCCCTGGATGTCCAAGGAACGTAACATGCATTGTGGAGAAACCGAAGCAGTTTCCGAACAACAAAGAAACATGCAGGCAAGTAATTATTTTCAAATATTATCATTAAATTTCGGTAGACTTCTGAATGACTCTTTAAACGACCCTATGCTGACAACAGACTCATTTTCAATTTTTGAAGTGCCGGCTCTTAATCTCCCTACAATAGAAACTCCTTTGCCTGAAGTACCTGCATGGGGAGAAAATATGTCTTCACCAGTTAAAGTGTCAATTAAAAAAATTCAAGGACTTTCTAGTGAGAATCCTCAACAATCTATTAGTGAATTCCAGTCATATGCTATGTTGCACCAGTTAGATGGACATGATGCCAGGAAAATTGCAGCTTTTCTCCTTCATATGGCAGGCCCAGCCTTAGTGTGGTTTAAATTCTTGCCAGAAGAGTGTCGTGATACATGGGAACATTTGTGCAATGCATATAATGTCAATAATTTTTAATATTAACGCTGAGAACAACCCAGCCCTCCTATCTGAAGCCGAAGCTTTTGATAAACTCAAATTGATCCCAGGTCACCCAATAGAGGAGTACCATGCTGATCTGGTCAGCAAAGCAACCAGACTGCAGAAACATCCCAGAGACATTCTCCTAAAATTTGTTGATGGTCTCCCAGAAAAATTAGCGTTCTTTGTCAGGGCCGGGAACAATACTGTACAGACCATAATGCAGCCCTGTAGTCCGCCAAGTTAGGAGAGGCCCATGGCTACAGATTATAATATACATGTAGCAACAAACAGTGCTTTGCCTCAGATGTCAACTGGAAACACCAGTCATCCTGCACAGACATTTAACGTGGAAATAAAAACTCTGCAACAACAGGTAGCCGAGTTGACCAAGGCGGTAAGCTGTATGTAATCAAGAAGACCAAGTGCACTCCCTCAAGACGCACTTCAGCTGGTCAACCAAGGTCACGCTCAGGATCACCCCGCCACAATAACAGAGAACAGCGATACCAGCCCATGCAGGCCCGGCCCAGTGTGCTACGCATGTCAGCTAGGGAATGGGACATGTTTAAAAATTCTGCAACAGGATTGCTGATGAACATCCAGCAGAACCTGACCAGTAATGTCAACTATGTTCTCAGCTGTGTCTCAGGACACCGAGCCAACAAGTGCCGGCCTTGACCCAGCAGCCACCAGGTCAGCAAGGACAGGGAAACTAAACAACCCCAGAAGAACAAGGGCACAATCTTTTGGGCAAAATGTAAGTAGTGTCCACTTGACTTTAAATGATGGTAGGGAAGGAAATGATTTTGTTAAGATGTAACCTCAGATACAGTTAGTGATGATGAGGATAATTGTCATTTTAAATTTTTATCATATCTACCAGTTAAATTTGGTACAAATCAAAGGTGAGCCCTCTCAAAAGGCAGTTTGGATTAAGCTGCCAAGTTTGGATAAAAGAGGGAGAGAATTAGTTAAGGAAAATGCTGTTCCGAAAATAGATGCTATGTGAATATATATTGTACGCATAAATTCTATATGATATCTTTTGTGTTGATTGTAATAGGTCTATTTTTATTTTAACTGTTAGAGCGCATGCTTTTGAGGGTGATAATGGCAGCCCAGATAAGTTTCTCTTGGAGAAACAAGGAACTATACGTGATGGTTAACTAGAAAAAACCCAATGTAACATGACATTTCTGGGCCTGTTAAGGAAACTGATTAGAATATTAGATTGTATGAATGAGGATTGGCCATCCGGACTGGCCATCCGTTTTAAGTCTGTTGTATGTTATGTGATTGCTTTATGATCAGATAATCTTATTCATTCCCAGTCATGATGTTATTTTGTATATAGGTGTCATGGGTCACCGCAAGTATGTTCCTACAATTGCAAAACACGTTTAATTGTGTGTATATATGGGTAATTGCCTAGAGTATCATATTGTAACATTCTTGCCCTTTGACCTTGCCGGGGAGGGGCATCAACACTGATTGACAGTCGATATAGAGATGCCCCAGAGCCAATCACAGGCAGCTAAGGACTTTGCCCTCTGTCCCTCTGGGATAAAACCCCCTTGCCCTGGCGATTCTCCCTCTCTTGGATCATCGAGCAGTGGACCCCTATGCCTGCCCTCTGTGGCAGGTAGAGGGTATATGGCTTCTTTTTCACCTTGGGGTTGGTTTTACGACAATGTCGGCTACCCAGGTGAAGAGCCACCCACTACCAAAGAGCAGTCCTTTTATCTAGTCTGGTAAGTATCTTTCTGTTTCATTTATAAGTCTAGATAATAATATGCAGTCCTGATATTTTGAAGGTTTAGGCTCTAAATTTTATTCCAGTAAAATGTGTTATTTTATCTCTTTAAATTGTGCGAGTGCATGTGGCCCAAGCCCAATTTCCTCCCAGAATAAATAAGCAGCTACATCTGGCGAGCGATGCTTTTTTTAAGCTGTTATTAACAGCTAGGAGACGAATTCTGGTAAATAAATTGCTTATTCTGAGTTAATTCTGGGTTTTTTAGCATCAGTATATACTTAAGGAGCTTAGGTTGTAAAATTCTGCTAAATAAAGGCTCTATTCAAATGGAAACATAGTAACAGCTTTTAAAATGCCTGACTTTCATTTCTTAAGGAAATTCCTTTTATTTAGTGCATCTTTTTTGAACTAGAATAGGGGCTTTTTATCAATGTAGGCCCGTCTCTGTTTAAAGGACAACGCGCATTATTTTATTTGGAAAGGGTAGTACTACATTAGATTCCTATTGATAAACCATTATAGTAATTTGCCTTTCTTTGGCTATGAAAGGCGTATACATTAGAAAACAGTGTATGCTTCAATAATCATCTTCTAAATTCAAAATCATTGGTAGGTGTATACAGTAATCCCACAGTACTGACCCTTTATCTGTACAATTTACAGTCAATACTACGGTTATTGGGAATTTTTATTGTGGATAAACCAGTCATATTAGTTTTACATTCTTATAAAATGAGAGCCTTAATATCAATGTATTTCTAATTACTTCAGTCGTTAATTGAAATTAAATCCCACAGTGTTAAACTTGAATTGTGCGTTCCCACTAGGAGGTTATATATAACAGAAAAAGAAAAAAAAAAGTGTCCTATAATTATGTATATAAAATATGTGTAACTAGGATGTAAAAGCAAGAGAAATAAAACGTGCTATATGTACCATTAGGGGATGTGTAAAAACTGTAACACACATCTTCTTTGGGCATAAGTGTAATCCGCAAATATTTCATGCCCCCCATGCAAACAGCCAGGCAACTTGTGCCTGCAATCGTATATATGTCATATTTTACTTATAATGAATGACCTTTTCCTTGCAAAATTAATCAGTTGATCAGATTTATGTATATAACAATTTTCAGGACTTGATCTAAATTAGCTGGAATATACTGAAATAAGAGTAACAGCTCAACCTTTTATTATGCGTAGCTGTCTCTTGAATAGAAGTAACATTGCTTCTCTTTTGTACAAATGTGTAGATGCTGTAGAATGGAAAATATTTAAACTGTTATGTTATGCATGTACATATTGAATGAATACCACTGAACTGGTTATTGAGAATGTATTTGATAGAAACATCAATTAAATATCTTATTATTCCATCTGTATTGTCAGTTAAAAATATTTTATAAGCCTGATCTACATTCAAATGTTATTTTAAAACCCGATATTCAGTGATCTTTATGTTTAAACAAAATGGGTTTCTTGTGTAAAGAAATTTAGCCTAAATGCTATTTTTAAAACAAGGCTGTATTTCATTTACCTTAAATAGCGGTTTCAAAAACCTGTGCACATGTAATTCAAAGGAACGACCGTTAACCAAATGTAACAAGGGTCACAAGTTATTGCATGATAACAGCTGTGTATCGGTTCTTCCAGTTCTGATAAACCTGGGGTTTAGATTTGGGGTCTAATATTAATGGCAAAACCAAAAGGCCATGCCCAAGGGCTATTGCATCACAAAGGGCTGAACACCCATCACCCCCATGCAGGTGTTAGAGTTATCCATCGTCACAGGGCTTACCTGTCATCTTATTTATCTCCCTGTTAGGAGTAAAAACAAACCGGACACTGACCCTTAATTCCTGTGCCCCATATGGGGTTATATAACATCCCATGAGGCTGATATATCAAACAGACCAGCACAAATTATCTTAACACCACCTGCAGGTACTTGTGTTAAGCGGATTATACACCTGGTCACTATGTCATGTGTAATGTACCTTATACCCAACTTGAAAATTTGTACCTTTAACATGTTTTCATGTGCTGGTAACCCATTTCAAATTATAGTAATAATAAATAAATAAAACTAGTAAACTAATTTCACCAATAAAAATAACATTTAAATAAAATATTATTAAATAATTGGACCTATCTTTCTGTTGGTCTCTCTTATATGTCCAACTGATACAAGCTGATACTTTTAAGGTATTTAGCCCTTGCCTTTAGAAAATCCTAATAACTTGTTACAATTAATAATGAATTATGATGTTAAAAAAATATAACAATAAAAACAGATCAGTACTTAATAATCTAGATCAATCTTTAAAGGAATATTTAGTAATTCTTAGAGGATTACCTCTGAGGTATACTCATATTTTATTTACACTTTGACTAAATTCATTTGTTGATTTTGGATTTGTTTTTGCATTTAACTTTAACACAAATGTAGACTATTATCTCAAAGCTATTTAAACTGTTCATAAACATTTTATTATTAATTACATTTGAATTATAAAATTCTTATTTTAATTGAAACTTTTACAAACTTAGTTATTTCCAATGATAGTGATTAACATTTATAACTCTACTTGATTAGACAAATTCAGAAGTAAATAGTATGATACTTATCAATTTAATTAAGGCATTTTATTCTGCCTCACATACTGCTGGACTAGAAATGCATGAGTATTACTTTGAATTTCTCTGGTGAAATTAACTACCTATAGGCTGGATGTAACATGTCTGACACACCTGGAAGGTTATTTATTGGTATCCTATTTGCCTAGATCTCAGTGTCTGGCATAGTACCATTTATTCTTCCTCAACCTTGAGAGTTTTACTAGTTGCTTTTTAGGGTTCATATCCCGGCATAGTATGTGCTTTTCCTGGTTGAGTTTTTATATAGTTTAGCATATAAGGGCATAAAATATATACCAGTTGCCTTGGGTGTTACCCGGCGTGGTTGTCCCTTCTTATGCAGTGTTTTATTGTTGGCAAAGTTCCGAGTCGCTTTTTAAGGAGATGTTCTCCGGCATGGAAACAATTTTTGCCCAGTGAGTTTGGTGTCTGACATGTCTGCATGTCTGCCTTGTGGGTTTTGCGTATCGCCTAGAGAGTTCTCGATTGTGGCAGGGTACCACCTTTCACCTAGAGTATTTTGTATCTGGTATGGTGGCGCCACTTGCATACGATTGTACCTGCTATTATATCTAAACCTAGCTATAACATCAACCAGCACAAATTTGTTTCTCTTAAGTATTGGGAGTAATTTAAATAAATTAGATAAGTGTGCATAACTAACACACCAGTTAATCTGGCATCACTCATTTAGAAGTTTTACTTGTTTAATTAGGTTAATTTCAGTGAAATCCAATCAATAATATTAATAGGTGAGCAACAAACCAAAATACTAAATAAATTGAATAAATACACGAATAAAATGAATAAATAAGCTGACTTCAAGTTTATGTCCACTCTATATTGCAGTTGAGAGTAATGATATTTAAAATAAATAACAAACCACATATACATTGCTGGATGGGTATAGAAGATTTTTTTTTGTCACTAAAATACATATTTCACTGAGGATTCGAGTGAAGAAATGTTAACGTTTTGGTATAAATCTGAGAACTTCAAACTAAATTAGCCAATACACATATTATGAATCTACAAAGCTTAATAAAAAGGAAATAATATATGATAATAATCAGAATGATAATATTGTTGATGATAAAATAATGATGTATTAAAATATAAAGAGTAAACGGTAAATGCTCAGGCAAATTAAAGAAGGAAATTCTGATTATTCAAATAAATTAATTAATAGGTAACTAACCCTGATATCTAATTTAAATGTTATATTCATAGATACTTGTAGGGTAATAAATAACTCTGATTTAAAAAATTCTTGGGCAGCATTGCTTACCATTTTCCCTCAATTAAAGTCATGTATAGGTGTTGTATATTACAGCTAGACTTTCTTTAACTGATTAAAACTACTGTGCAATCGTTGAATTATCTGGTAATATTATTTGATGTATTACTATGCTTAAGTTCACATGTAAATATATAAGGTGATCTTACATTTAGCGAGAAATCTCGCTGTTATTTGATTATTATTACTTGGTCAGTTGTAGTTCGTATTTTAGCCCAGTGAGAGGGCATATTTCAGCCGAGCGGGGCTTAAAAAAAAAGTCTAGATTTTGAGGCCAAACAGGGCACAGAATAAATACTGTTTATGAAAAGCTTACCTGAGGGTAATGCATATACGTCTAAACACTGATCAGATGATGATACAGTGTGTGAGCGAATCTCGCTGTATTAGTAGACCAGTGGTCGAAATATTAATTAGCCCAATGAGGGGGCATGTTTCAGCCAGACGGGGCTCTAAATAAATTCCGTTACAGTCGTGAGGCCTGACAGGGCACAAAGAAAATACTGTCCATTAAATCTGATACGTAGGTTACTTTTGCCAATCTTGTATCTTCGGGCTATACAACTTTTGGGGACCATAGTTACCCCTAGTTTTATATACTCCATATAAAACGGAGAAATGAGCCCAGATTATGCCTATTGGAGGGTCCCTTTATGTAAACGCTGTCAAATTTATTTAATAATGTATAGTTGAAAACTTAGATCAAGTGTTTAACTGTTTTAATGTTTTACCAAGGGGCCGCTTATCATCATTCTTTATGTTTGATTATGTATAATTTTTTGTGAGAGCTATTTTTTTTAAAAAGTCATGTCTAGGTTATTGCCGCAAAAATTATACTTGTGTCATAAGGACAGATACTGCCGCTCTTGAATTTTATTTACAGAGGCTCTATTTTCGCATGAACCAGTTGTCAGCCATCAGTGCAGCCTTCCCAGTGTGGTCCGGCTCAGCTCTTCTGCTACAGCAAGCTGCAACCTGAGCCAACATTCCACTACAGCCAGATAATGGACGCTTTTACAAATGCAGCACTCCTTGAGTAAATACTGAGGCCTGTGGCGCCACCATCTGGACTGATATTTTATTAAATCCTTTATGGCCACCAGGCTCACTAATGGACTGTAACATCTAATAACTTATTGTACCTGGTGCATGTTGAATGTCAGTGATGTATCTTTGAATATTTTATATTGTTTTTGAATGTTCAATAAAAATTACACAATCCCTGAACCTTCAAAACAACTATCAGACTGCAAAATCCCTAATCACTGGAGGTACTGTGTGGGGAGAGAACACTCCCTACCCGCTGTTGTAGCATTGGATAAACCTACCTCCCCCCTCCCAAAATGGGAGTTAGGGGTTGGGTAGCCGGCTAACAGCCTATACACAGCCTGCCAGCCATGTTTTGGTCATATAAGAAACAAACAAAAACAAATTCTCCTCTCCATAGGCTAGATATCATGACTGCTATCGAAAAATTTTCCACTGTAGTGAAAAATTTTTCCTATAGGGGGGAAGGATGTAACATTCTTGCCCTTTGACCTTGCCGGGGAGGGGCATCAACACTGATTGACAGTCGATATAGAGATGCCCCAGAGCCAATCACAGGCAGCTAAGGACTTTGCCCTCTGTCCCTCTGGGATAAAACCCCCTTGCCCTGGCGATTCTCCCTCTCTTGGATCATCGAGCAGTGGACCCCTATGCCTGCCCTCTGTGGCAGGTAGAGGGTATATGGCTTCTTTTTCACCTTGGGGTTGGTTTAACGACAATGTCGGCTACCCAGGTGAAGAGCCACCCACTACCAAAGAGCAGTCCTTTTATCTAGTCTGGTAAGTATCTTTCTGTTTCATTTATAAGTCTAGATAATAATATGCAGTCCTGATATTTTGAAGGTTTAGGCTCTAAATTTTATTCCAGTAAAATGTGTTATTTTATCTCTTTAAATTGTGCGAGTGCATGTGGCCCAAGCCCAATTTCCTCCCAGAATAAATAAGCAGCTACAATATGGTTTAGATCAAGCGTCCTTTTAGTCATTGCGCATATATAGTGAGCCAGAGTATTCATAAACATCTGTATTTGTTATGAGAATGAAAATGTTTGAATAGGTACTAATGTTTATTCACTGGATTATCCTATGTTTTTATCCAGTATGACACAGATTATATTAACTCAGTCTATAGAAACTATGTCATTCATTATGTAAATAAGATATATTTTAGATGACAATACTCGTTTATATAAACCTTGTGTTATGATATAATATACATGTACTTGCAATGATTGTATCAGGAATGCTGTCCGTTATCTCTGCATATACGAAACACATCACATGTTAGTAACCTTCCTTTATATAAGGTTTGACATGATTTCTGACTACTGTTTTGAAATGTTTGGTTTGTTTGTAATATTTAATTCTTTATATCCTTTGCATTTGTTTACCTAACTTGTATATTCTTACCCAGCTAGCACAAAAATATTTTAAAAAAGTTTTATAAACGTTTGGCAAAATGTTTTGAAAATGTTTTTTCGTGATATTTTTATAACATTTTTTTGTATGTTCGAAAAAACGTTTTTAAAACGTTTTAAAAATGTTATTTTAATGTTTTTAAAATGTTTTTTTAAACATTTTAAAAACGATTTCATAATATTTTATTAACATTTTGTGAGTTACATTTTATTTATACTTTAGAAATGTTTCCTTCAAAATATCCAAGAAACATTTTTATAACATTTTCACATTTATCTATATGCTGAAACATTTTCCCCACAACCCAATTTGTATATTTTGAATTGACAGGGTTTATGTAATATGTGCAGGATATGGCAAATTGGTAACCAGCTTTTGTAGTACCAACATGGTTAAAAAATCTGCATGAATATAAAGGTAGAAAAACACTTTCCCCGTTATTTTATCGATATTTTGATCATATTTGCCAAAAAAAATGGATTAAAACCATGGAGGTAATTCATCTCTGTTGAACCTACAGCTGCATATTTTATATCATTTCTGCTTACAACTTCACACCAGATAACATATTCTCTCGTATCAACAAAGAAAAGAGTCGCTGGTAAGGCACAGAGATTTATTTAAAAAACACCAGTCTGAATCAGAGTCTGTGATGCCTTCCACTGGAGCAGGCCCCCTTCCTTTTTTTTTCTTCTTTGCCTCTTCTTGTGTCTGTAGAAATAGATATGTACTTATTACCATAAATGAAATTCACCAAACAAAAACTTTAAATGGGAAGGTAATCGATTGACAGGAATTTATTTATCCAATTACATACAAGATGTAAATCAATTACTGAATGTCTACTGTATTGTATATTACTATATGATACCTGACAAATCTGATAGGAGAGTACAGTTATTTAATTTATTGATAATACAGAAAGTACACTTCTTTAAAAAGTGAATTTAGATGAGACAGAATGTTCCCTTTACTCTGAAAACATAAAGAAAACCACAATATTATTTGCGTTACAAGTTTAAAAATTCTTTAATAGTACATTATCTTAAGTACAATACATATCATTTTCTATATATATCAAGTGATTTCAGCATATTGTTTCAGGGATATCTTAGTTGCCAATGCAATATTTTTCTTTTATAATGTATATATACATAAATATATAATGTATATATTAGTGCTCAGTAGGATATATATATATATATATATATATATATATATATATATATATATGTGTGTGTGTATGATTTTTTTCCACAAATGATTAAGGAAAAAAATATCCAGTGAAACCAGTTTTCGCCTTATGTATATATATATATAGAGAGAGGGAGGTAGAGAGGGAGAGAGAGTTTACATAAATATATATAGAGAGTGAGTAAGAGAGAGTTTATATATATATATATATATATATATATATATATATATATAGAGAGAGAGAGAGAGAGAGAGAGAGAGAGAGAGAGAATATAGCAGACAGTGTCATGTGGTCTGTGTGTGTCATTTAATTGTACAGGAATGTCACAAATAAGGCTTGGCCTGATAGTGGTGCCCTTTGCACCTAATGCACCTCTGTAATGCATGCTTGGAGAGCTGGCATGTTACTGGATGACAGCTCAGGACTGGTGCAGACGCACCTAAACTATGGATAATATGTTGACCCCAAATTTTATTAACTTAAAACAGGTGAATAACCACACACACACAATAACAAGATGTATATAAAACAATCAATTTGAATGAAAATTTAGTAAACTTGATTATAAGAATGACCTGGAAAATGCTGGTGATGTTTATATTACAAATAATAAATTATATAAATGATCAATTATACATACTGATATAGGCAAAAGAAACATCTTCCTATGAGTATGTGCCTTTTCTGTCATTATTACTTCTATACTTTCTACCCTTAATAAATAAATGAGTGTGTGTGTTTGAAATGTCTTGTACAGCAGAATCAGTTGTGGTCATGATATTGTTGTATACAGGTTGGATGGCTGTCACCCCTCTCCAGCTGAATTGAAACCTTGTTTTAAGCTGCTTGCATCATGGCACAATAAGTTTTAATAAACAAATGTACCAATGGTTCTGCTACTTGTTAGCTATTTGGAAATTATAAATTATGAATATAAATGAAAATTAGGGAAAAAGGTAAATGAAATATACTCACAATAGCTTGGACACTCAGGCCCTCCGCTTCAACTGTTTAGTCTGGTATGCTGAATTTCCCGCCAAAATGTGGTCTCTACAGACACAGTAACTCTAGTCGATCCAATTAAGCCGCAATCCGTAAAAAAACACATGAGTTCGCAGGAGGGTTATATGATATTACATACTGATAGTTGTAGTGCACAGGACCAAATTGTGCTGATACTGTGGTCCTTTGCTGTACCTTTTGACATTTATTGCCCTGTTTTATTCTTGTTTTTTTTTGGTAAAGCTTAATTTCTGAAGTTATCATTTAATCTAAACAAACTGCCTCCTGGATTCCAGTTTCAATATGAAACGAGAAGCAGAATTTTGTTTTAATATAAAATGATTATTTCACTCTTTTAAACTTCAGATCTGAAGATGCCAATTTTATTAATAAAATATACACTACTGTGATATTTACTATATATAGAAAGTTCCTTTGTATGCAACATATTTACACAGATAAAAAATGTTTATATTTAAATATATATTAATATTACACATATTTAATTAATATATATGCGCACATATATATATATATATATATATATATATATATATATATATATATATATATGTGTGTATATATATATATATATATATATATATATATATATATATATATTACATCTTTTACAATCTAAATATGTCTCATAAATAATTGAAGTAAACATTTTTTATCAAATTTAAAAAAAAAAAATTTTTTAACTTTTTTGTTTTTGTATTTTTTTAACATTTTTTTAACATTTTTAACTATTTCATTCACTAGTATACCTAAGGAATTGACAAATGACGTGGTCACGAAAATCCCTGAAATGGGATTGGGTTATTTGAGTCATATTACATCTTGTACAATTTTAATATGTCTCACAAATGTTTCAAGTAAACATTTTTCATCAACATTTAAAAAACATTTTAAAAATGTTTTTAAAATGATTTAAAAAAAAAGTTTTGGGAACTCATTTATGCGCTCTATGAGAAAAATGTTAAAAAAATGTTTAATAAATGTTTCAAAAAAATGTTTTGTTATAACATTTAAGCGCTGTTTTTGAAGATGTTTTAAAAATGTTTCAAAAATGTTTTGATAAAAATGTTCTATTGTAACATTTATGCGCCATTAGTAAAATCATTTAAAAAATGTTTTTAAAACATTAAAAGATGTTCTGTTGAAACATTTATGCAACATATTGAAAATGTTTTTAAAATGTTTTGTGCTACCTGGGTATAGTGATTACAATGAAGGTAACATTTTGTTATTAACAGTAAGTATTACAATATAAGAAATTGTAATATTTCTTCATCTTTCTTAATAAGTCTTAAATTTATAGTGAATTGCCCATGCTGTAAAATTGTGTTGCCACAATTTTAAATAAGAGGCCCCATGTTATGCACTGACAAAAAGTGACAAGACCTGTGCTGCATATTAAATCAATAAAATTTATTTTATAAGGCTGTTGTTAAATTCTTTATAAATATTATAAAATTAACAATTTTTTTATAATACAAGTACATTTAGAAAGTTATGAAATATTTCTAAAACTACGATTTTTCACAAATATCTGACTTTAAACTGCAGATCCTAACGTGTTTGAACGCGGTATGTCTGATTATAATATCCACGGCTTAATGTCACAAAACACGTGCCATCCGCGACACCACCATCGCTTCCTGCCGTCAAATCTGTGAAACGGTGCTTTGTTGATAGTGCGAATGCTGCCCGGGCCAGGGGAAGGTAATACGACAAACCCAGGTTTATTACGATAATAAAACACAAACATAGAAGCATTAATAGTTCGGAAGATGCTCTACTCACCATAACTATAATTATTTGACTAAAGCCACCGAACAATTGATGAGAGCGATAATGAGTGAAATGTGGTCAACTGCGAGAAATGTTTAGATTGAGTTTATTTGGGTAATTTCTCTTTGACTAGTGCTTAAAAATTTCCTTGGTATCATTCTTTCGGACACTACCAAATTCAATATTTTTATAATCAAATATAAGATTAAAAAAAAAACAGATTTTGATATCCCCACAATTATTGTTTTAGAAATATATTAAATATTAAAAAAAGAATAATGATTGATATAATGAACTATAATGACTGCTCAATTAAGGCTGAAGTGGGCCACAAGTATAGTTGTGAGAGTGGTGAACAGTCGTATGAGCACTTGAATACTTCATTGGGAGCCTCGCTGACTTGAGGGACTGAGAGCCAAAATTTTGTTACACTGTGTTTAACATCCAACTTGGAAGACTGACTAGTGGCACAGGGAAATGGTAACACCTGTTGACTGGTATAAAAAGGGCATTGGGTGGTAATGCTTAGATTGCAGAATCTCTCACTGTATGGTTATCAGACTCCATTTGTGGTAAGGCCTAATAATATTGAGTCCAATTTGATTGAGATAGGTAAACACCACATCAGTACATCTTAATTGTATCCGCCAAAACGAATACTATGTTTTTTTACCGGGTTCCGCCGCAGCATTTGTTTCCGGAGAACTCCTCTGAGACTACTGGATGGATTTTTCCGATATTTACACAAATTATCAGGTCACGTGAATTGGTGCCTAACCAAGTGACCTTGACCTCTGACCTTTCCTCTCTGCCCAGCTTCTGTTTGTGCATCTGTTTCCACACATAAACCCACATATCTCGGGAACCATTTGACCGATCAGGAAAAAATTTTAGCGAACCTGTGAGCTTATGCGATGGTGTGGCGTCGTCTGTACGTTAACCCATACTAACTTGAAAACGGCAAGAGTTAGCATCACAAAATTTTATGCATAAAATTAGTCATCTAAAAAACTATACCAGATTTTGCTTATGTTTTTGCTAACTGCATTTTCTTAGATTTTATAGGGAAAAAGCTAAAAAAGCTTTAAAAATCTTCTTCTCCGAAACTGCTCAGCCAAATTGTCCAGTATTTCACAGAAATGATCCCTGGAACAATCTTTCTCAAGTTTGTTTGAATGGTTTAATTCAGTGATTTTTGGCTGAGTTACAGCTAGTTGAACTTAGTCATCTGTCAAAAAAAGCATACTAAAATTATACAATCTTAGAAACAGCTGGAGCTATAATCACCAAATTTTATGCCAATGTTGGTCACTTGAGTCATATCTTAAATTGAGGTATTGAGGGTGCCACCTGCATCGGCCTTTTTTTACGGGGGTCTTCAGTGCCAGTATCATACTGACGGCTACAAATAACTTCTTCTCTGAAACGATATGGCCAAATTGTTTAATATCGCACAGAAATCATCCTAGGGTAGTGCTTTCTGAAGTTCGTTCAAATGGTCTCAGTTTAGTGACTTTTGGCTAAGTTATGGGAAGCTGAATTTAGTCATATACCATAACAGCCCATTTTTAGCTCAGCTGACTATAGTTATCTGAGCTATAGTCGTGGTCCATTGTCCGTCGTCTGTCCGTCCGTCCGTAGATGTGGCACGTTTTGAAACCGTAAGACCTAGTAACAAAATTCAGCATAATGTTAGATGTCCCCAAGATCTCCTAACAAGCTGAAAACTGGGTCTTTGCGACTTTGTTCCTTTGAGAAATTAAGGAAAAACCTCAATTTTTTATTAAAATCCTATTTTCAGGACTGCCTTATATCAAAACCACTCATCTGTTTTTCCTCATATTTACCATAAATATTCCTCTATATAGTTCCTATGTACATGCCAGAAATTAAGTCTGTAAAGTATAAATTCTTTAAGTTATGGGCCCAAACATAATGGACTCTCACTTAACTCACTTAACATTGAAAATTTTGAAACTACAGTCTATTTTTTCAAGTATATAACTATGTTTAATTAAGATTCAATTGTTTACCCAAAATTAGATCTGAATTTTGTAAATTTTTTAAGTTATTAGCATAAAAAAAATCAGTACCTTAAATTTTGCCCAACTTTGACCATGGCACGTTTTTTTCCTGTAAGCACCATTGATTTAATTTTCACAGCATGTAAACATAAATATTTAGTTTGTCTAGATCTGAAATTTGAAAATAAAAGCTTGAAAATTAAGCTAGTTATTGATTTTTTTTCTGTAGTCACTTGCTTTGATTATAGATGCAGGGTCCCACTCCAAATCACTGGAAGTCAGCTATGCCAGGGTTTCTGATTTGTTACAGTCACTAGGGGAGATCCCCTGCTGTGACAGGTGTACAGTTATTCTCATATCACAACCCCAGTCACCCCCCCCCCCCCCAAACCCAACCCACCAAGTGTTATGCTGTAATTGTTATTGTTTTCACTGTATCTCCTTAATTGTAATGCTGTTTCCACTCCGATATGCAAAAACTT
The DNA here is from genome assembly GCA_026874595.1 of Sipunculus nudus. Lineage (NCBI taxonomy): Eukaryota > Metazoa > Annelida > Sipuncula > Golfingiida > Sipunculidae > Sipunculus > Sipunculus nudus. Next base: position 23,540,123 of record CM049318.1, on the reverse strand, counting down.
TCCTTGAAAAAATAATTCAAGGTGTAATCCAGAAGATGCAATGTTGTGTAATGTAGCATTTTTAAAGAAATCAATTTTCTTTTAAATGATTTTAACAAATATAAAGGAACCCATCAGTATGCTTAAATTATTATAAAATATGAAGCACATTATGGATAAATAAAGAAACAATAAAAAATTGTGAAATCTAAATCAAGTATTATTTTTAGATATTTATTGTTTTGCAGATTTAAAATATATATTTTTGTGGTAAAAAATAAATCAACATTTGTATGCAGGATGTGGTGTTAACTTACAAGATTGAGATTTATGATGATGCAATTGAGAATTATGAATCAACTTTTATATTCAGATATATATGTTAAATTTTAAATGAATAGAAATATAAACTTAAATTAGAAAATAATTGATGTGAAAAAAAAATCAGGATTTAATACAAACATTTGTTCATTATTTTCCTGCCTCAGCAGAATTTGAGATCAGGCTTTGTTTGCCCTGTTTTGTGTTGTTAATTAGCTATATTTCAACTGTATACATTTCATAAAAAAAATACATGTATATTCAATAATATATAATATACAAAAAAATAGATTCAATTGAACAAATGTGTAAACTACTGAAATGTCAACAGTTAATCGAAAGACCAACTAATGATCATGGTTATAGTACAGATCATTTGTTCACAAACTGCTCACATGCTTTAGTTTCAACATTAGGAAACACATGGTCAGGTCACAAAATATTTTTTGCAACAATTTCTTGCTCATCAATACAAACCAATCATAAACCAACCATGGCCTTTATTACCTCTTCCTCTTACACTTTATCTCCATTAGATATTATTTTAGATTTTTACCTTCAAGGTTAACGTCAGCTGAGCACAGTGACCCATAGGTCCCTTGTTAGCTAAGTGGCTACAGAAATCTTCTTCTCAAAAACCACTGGGCCAAAGCCTTAAATCTCACACATTAATTATCCTTAGATGTTGATAATTCAAGTTTGTTCAAATGGTTTTGGTTAGTGATTTTTGGCTGAGTTATTGGTAGCTTAACTTAGCCATTTTGCTGTATTTTCCCATATGGGTTATAAACCTGCAAAACATTTTTAGACTGACGCCACAGAGGCCAATTTGTTTAATATTTTACAAGAATAGTCCCCTGAATAATTCTTATAATGATTATCTTTTATGGTTCCAAAGAATGAATTATGGCTGAATTAAAAAGATTGAATTAAGTCATTTTACCATATATGGTAGCTGTGTAAAGCAGATTCATCTAGCCTAGCACCAGTTTATCAGCATCCCTTACATCATGCCTCTAGACCTTCAGATTTCAGGTTAACTATGGTTAATATTGACAAGAATGTTTTTTAAAAGCTTTTGAAAAATGTAGATTTATGATTTTAGATATTCTTCATACCAGGCAATGTTAACAATCACAGGTATACAGCTCTCTGTGGGTATATAAAGACGGCTATACATAGATTATAAATAATTGGTATCCATACTCAACTTAATTCAAGATTTTGCTATCAGTGAGATGTATCTGTATTATAATTTTGCATTCAATATGCATCTGTAGTAATTTTTAGTCAGCCTGTGAGCTACTTTGATGTTATGGCGGCGTCCATAGTCCATCTTCTGTAAGTTAACCCATACTATTCAAAAACGACTGGAGCTAGCATCATGAAATGTAATGTAAAAAATTGGCCATCTGAAAAACTCTGCATTTTCTTAGATTTTAATGAGAAAAAAATTTAAAAACCTTTAACAATCTTTTCCAACGAAACGGTCAAGCCAAATTGTTCAGTATTTCACAGAAATAATCTTTTATATCATATCTTACAAGTTTGTTCGAATGGTTCAAGTATGATATAAAAGATTAAAAAGTATTTTAGCCAAAGCCTTTCAGTATGTGTAAACAGATTTACCAACAGGCCAAGATTGTGTCTGTAATTTTAAATAGGTTGAGAAACTGCCAACTGTTTCAGATTTGGCAACAGATCAAGAGTTCATTCAGTGCAGCCAGGTATAGGTCAAGAGTTCATTCAGTGCAGCCAAGCACAAGGCATGTGATCACCTCATGGGTGACATGTGAACACCTCATGGGCACCATGTGATACCTCATAGGTAGCATGTGATCAACTCATGAGTATCATGTGATCACCTCATGTGTGTCATGCCCCTCAGGGCTGCATGTGGAGCTATTCTGAGAGCTTATGCAATGGTGTGGCTTCTATTTCAGATTAGGCAACAGGTCAAGAGTTCACTCAGTGCAGCCAGGTATAGGTCAGGAGTTCACTCTGTGCAGTAGCTGCATTCTATTTATAGCAGTGGTAGACTGCCCACTGCATCAGATTTGGCACCAAAGTTCAGCCTGGATCTATTTATAGCTTTGGTAGACTGCCAACTGTGTCAGATTACTGTGGTTGCCTTTTTGTTCGCGAGGGTTTTAATTTTCGCGATATTCGCGAATGGGAAATAATCACGAAAATGAAACCCTCAGGAATAATCGGCCAATTGAGAATGTCCTTCTTATTTAGTGTAATCAATACTTGTATGCTAATAGGTTAAAACAGAGAGAATTTTTATCCATATCCGTCATTCCGTCCTTCCGTCCTTCCTAAATCAAATAGTTGTACAGACTTTTTTTCGCAATGCCTGCAGATATTGGCCTGATTTTTGGTATGTGGGCAGATATAGACCAGTTACAGATCGAGTTAGCATTTCATCCCGGTTGACCTACTTTTGACTGTTTTACGGCTCCTAAACTTAGAAAATTTTATGAAAAATAGAAATTTCATGACAAATACACATGTACTGACTTTTTTTCACAATGCCTGCAGATATTGGCCTGATTTTTGGTGTGTGGGCAGATATAGACCAGTTACAGATCGAGTTCGCGTTTCTTCCCGGTTGACCTACTTTTGACCGTTTTACGGCTCCTAAACTTAGAAAATTTCATGAAAAATAGAAATTTCATGACAAATACACATGTACGGACTTTTTTTCGCAGTGCCTGCAGATATTGGCCTGATTTTTGGTGTGTAGGCAGATAATGACCAGTTACAGATCAAGTTCGCGTTTCGTCCCAGTTGACCTACTTTTGATTGTTTTACGGCTCCTGAACATAGCAAATTTCATGTAAAATATAAATTTTCATGACAAATACACTTGTACAGACTTTTCTTCGCAATACCTGCAGATACGGGCCTGATTTTTGGTGTGTGGGCAGATAATGACCAGTTAAGAATTGAGTTCACATTTTGTCCTTGTTGACCTACTTTTGACCATTTCACTGCTCCTGAACATAGAAAGTTTCATGAAAAATAGAAATTTTCATAACAATTGCATATGTACTGACTTTTTTTCCTCAATGCCTGCAGATACCACCCTGATTTTTTATGTGTGGGCAGATAATGACAGTTACAGATCGAGTTCGCGTTTTGCCCTTGTTGACCTACTTTTGCCCATACAACACCTCCTGAACTTAAAAAATTTTCAAAATTTAACAAATGTTTCTAATTTGCCCCAGGCGGGGGAATTCGTGTCGTTCTGACACATCTAGTTTTAATAAATTACATCCTTGCAGGTATAGGGAAATGTAAGCCTTAAATTTGAACTAAACCATCTATGTTGTGTGTGTGGGCCTATCATTATATATGAAAATGTCACAAACTCATGACTTATTCTTATTTAATAGTACACACAGGTATATGGCTTTGCCAAAGATTTGATATAGGTTCTTGTGAGATCGCGAAAATGAAACCCTCGCAAAACATTAAAAATGGAAAAATCGCGAAATTTCAGCCTCACGAATATGAAGCCAACCACAGTATGCAACAGGTCAAGAGTTCACTCAGTGCAGCCAGGTACAGGTCAAAAGTTTACTCAGTCTAGCCAGGTGCAGGTCATGAGTTCACTCAGTGCAGTAGCAATTTGTCACAGTTCACTCGGGGCAACTGCCTTTCTCACCTTAGCCTGGTCAGCCCCATGCATCAGACTCAAGGTAAGTTTGATGTATTGGCCTAATATAATGACCTGTCTATGTGTCATTGATGGCTTTCTCGCTCACAAGACAGGTGTCGCCACCTACAATGGCTTTTGCACAGTTTGTGTCCCTGCGTTTTCTCAGGAGCGGTTTGATATATCAGTTTGAAATTGGGCATATGTATATATCTCTGATAGCTTTGTTGTATACAAGACTGGTGGTGCCAGCTACAATCATTTTTGTGTTGTGTGCACCCATGCCAGAATTTCAGCAGTGATCTTTGTGTAATTGTTTCATATTCAAAATAGTTAGTACTTGCATTGTTCATATACATGAAAAGTAATGGTCCAGCATTGAAGCATTATACCTGGTGTATTTCCCAATGCACAGGTTCGCATTAGGCCTGTAGGCCTTGTTTTACTCAAATGTAGTCCTGTGATAGCTTTAAAACATACACAAAAAAAGTGGCGCCACCTGCAACCAAGTTAGCACAGTGTCCATCTGTTCATCTGCCTTGGGTTAAAATCACTCGTATCTCTGCAGTGGTTTGACTAATTCACCTAAAATTTGGCATGCGTATACATCTAGATAGCTTTCTTGATATTATGACAGGTGGCGCCACCTACATTCACGTTAATGCTGCAGACATCCAAGCTCATATCTCGGGAACCATTTTACCAATCGGGGGAAAAAAAATGTACACAAATGTGGCCCTTGGATAGCTTTATAACATACACAAAAATGGTGGCGCCACCTGCAGCCATTTTTTCTGTTTGTCTGCCTTAGGTTAAAAATCACTCATATCTCTGCAGTGGTTTGACTAATTCACCTGAAATTCGGCATGCATATACATCCTAGATAGCTTTCTTGATTTTATGAGAGGTGCCACCTACAGTCATGTTTATGTGGCAGAGATCCATTCTAATATGTAACACATGTAACTCTTATTTCCCCTTGCCACTCAATCCATGCCTCACTTCACCCGTCCTTCTCTGATTTTGGCGGATACACGTAGTCGCTTGTCGACTAACCATATCCTAGTTATATGAAAGTTTCTAGGTGCCTGGTGTTTTTCATAATAAAGATTATAGACATACCATATAGCAGGGTCAACAAACTTATCTGTTGAATGAGCACTCGTATGTCATATAATTTTACTGATTTTAGTCATCAAAGACCAGCTGCTTGGTGTATGGGGTGTTTTGCTATCTCATGGCTGTTGCTTGTTCTGTCCAGTGCAGGGTTGGGCGGGTATTACCCGGTTGGGTAAACCCGGGCGGGTAATACCCCTTATTTCACGGGCAGGCAATAAGCCTTAAACCCACATGCGGGTTTTTATGGGCAATATGATTTGGGCTTTTCTAGAAGCATTCTGTTCAATCTCATGCATAAAATGCATACATTCAAATAAAGAGGAAAAACTACAGTGATTGTCCATGAAATAAGTTTAGGTTTCATGGTGGCAGTCAGAGATAACACTTTGGACTGAAAAGACCTAACCAAAGATCTCTTACATGCCCTGGATATATATAGCAGAATCAAACCATAATGAAATCCTTTGTAACTCTTGATTACCTAGGCTGTACCTGCTAAAACCTCTCTTTTCTTGTAATAACAATAATTCCCAAAGTGTCAGTGCCCAGTGGATGCCATTGCTGCTGCAGCTAAGTCCCAGTCAGGTGTCACTGTGGCTTCACCTGTGTGGTATCTAATACATGTACTGCCAATCAGTTGACACTTGGTAGCCAGTTACCATCTTGTGGTGACCAGTAAGCCAGTTTTTGTACACACCCAATAAGTAATCCATCCACTTTTAATCTTTCATTGATACAAAGGAAATTATCTCAAAATTATTAAATAATTACAATAAATATTCAGATAGAAATATGATTGAAATAATGGGAGTTACAAAGTACTGTAGGTTTATACTCCATCTTAAAGACTCCTGATTTTTAGCTCAGCTGACTTTCAGTCATGCTGGGCTATAGCGATGGGTCTTTGTCCGGCGTCCTTCTGTCTGTCCGTCCGGCCGTCCGGCCAGCCGTCCGTCTGTTAGCAGGGCACAAATCGTAACCATAGGGGCTAGGGCCATGAACCCTATACAGTCTTAGAGGTTCTAAAAAGATCTCCTTGCAAACCTGAAATTAGGTCACTGCGACCTATATTCTCGAAGTTATAGGGTGTGTTTGCACCCCACAGAAATAATTCTTTTAGCCAAAATTTTCATCCCAAACCTTCCATCTTTCACATACAGCTCACCTACCAACAGGGGAAGAACCATAATTATTTTGAGGTCACAAGGTCAAAGGTCAAGGTCACAGAACCAACTTCTTTGAAAAGCCTCAGGATGCATCATTAGTGCATAACAAAAACACTGTTGCTGGAATGCTTTGGCCAGGCATTAAGACTATGAGAGTTAAGTGTTAAGTTTAGCTACTGATTTATAAAATGATGGGAACATTTTGCAGTTTATATCATGGAATCATAGCAATAAACTTAGTTTTCTAGATATCTGAATATTATTATACAAATCATCAGATATACCAGCAGGTGTTTGTTCTGATAATATGTGGGTCTGTACCTGGATTAAGGATGGCTTTATTTGATTACAAGACTCTTAGTGATGCTTTCTGCATCTCTTTTCTTTTAGGTTTTGCAGTTTACCTACCCTGCTGACCCCATTGAATAGCAAGCTGATAATTAAAACAAATTGGACTTGCACTTTTTACATTTGCATGTTCATAAATCTGATATGAGAGCTCTCCAACCTGATCATGCCTTTTGAATTGTTTTGGACATTCATAACTGTTACATTCTTTGAAGCAATTGCTACAAGTTTTAGAGTCTTATTGATGGATGTGTAACTTGTCAGAAAACCATTATGTCTGCCCGGTAGCCATTTTAGAAATCCTTTTGCCAGGACAGTTTCTGTGATTTTTTTATGATGTTTGGTCCCTTTTAGAGGATGTTTGTTGTTCAATTTCAGACCTGTCAGACATCCAATGTGGCCACCAGGAGGCCATCTTTAAATTCCTTTAGAACATATTATCTCAAGAACTATTAAAGTGAATGCAGTGGGATGTATATTAATGTAATCTTGCATTGGGTCAAAGATTTCTTAATAAATATGACCATCATTTATGAAAGCTCAGTACAGTTGGCTTGTATTGAATAAAAATTAATATGGAAGCACCCGTTTCACAATAATTCTTGCATGGATTTCTTGATCTTTTGCTATATTTTGATCTGATATGTGGCCTGTGTGGTATTCCTTTTGAGACTGACAGGTATCGAGCAAGCTGTGGGACTAGTTCCTGATAGCTCAACAACCATACATTTTGCTTCAGACCATCATTCACTATGTTTTAACCAGACATATATGATAAGAATTTATGGCAATGTAGAAAGTTTAAACAAAATTGGCATATAGGTTCTGCAACAATTTTACTAGAAGTTGTGAATTGCAGCCCATGATGTCGCAGGTCATGCTTGGCAGCTGAGCATCATGACCCATGGGTCACTTGTTTTTAATTATCATTATAACTGCAATATATCACCAATATCAGTTATATATTATATATATTTAAATAGTTATATATATTTTAAAGCAAAGAAGCATACTGATCACAGTATTTCCAAGCTGGTACAAGAAATTTTGAGTTCAGTCAGTTGCCATTTGAGACTTTATTGACCGTAAAACCCACAAAACCCGGATTTACCCGGGTTAACCCAGTAAAACCCACTGGGCTGGGTTTTATGCTTAAAACTCGGGTTTTGCCCAACCCTGGTCCAGTGCAGTGCCCTAAGTAATCACCTAAGAACCACTGGTCACCACATAGATCACATCTGGTCCAAGCAGACCAGATCAGCAGACCACTCCAGGCACAGGGAATTATATATGATAGGCATATCCTATAGGGTCACTGGACCAGAACGGGTCGCTTCAGTATGATCTGGTCACATGCCTAATGACACAGCAGGATAAAGGAAGTACCAGAAGGTAATAAATATTACCTTAACTATCCCTCCTATTATCATTACAGATATGGCTTGAAATGAAAATCATCCTGCTGAAATGGAAAAGTAATTACCCCTTGTTTAAAGGGACCTTTTCAAATATCTGACATCTATTAAAAGTGGATAATACCATTGACTTTACAGATTTGCATTCTTTCAGGAAGGTAGGTATTCCTTCCCTTCCCAAGAAATTATGGAAATGTCAGGGAAGTCCTGAAAGTTTTTATGGAAGAAACATTTGACATTTTCCTCAAACTTTTATTTAACATGTTACAGAAAATCACAGATTTATGTATTACAAATGTTCATTAATTACACATTGTTTTTCAATATTTACACTTTATGGTTTACTGAAATTTCATAGAATTAAATAAATAATCCTGACAAATTAACACAGACACTATGCCTCTACATCCAAAAGGTGTCCAAGTTTAAGGTTATTTTAGTGATTGTGTTCCAAAATGTCCTTTCACCTATTTGGGGTATGTCCTACAATGTCTACCAGATATCATCTACCAGTGATAGGGTGATAATCAGTTGTTTCCAACAATATCTTATACTGTTACTTCAACCCTTGGACTGTGGACCTCTGTGAAACTCATCTTAATTAACCTACTTCAGACAAGCCCCCAACCCAATCTGCCTGACACCCCTTGACAATATGGACTCATGGGGGGGGGACAGTCACAACCCAGTTTGATTCTCCCAGATGTTTTTTTTGCACACTATTTACATTATAAGGTGAAAACAAATCAGACAAACCAAAGTTATGCAACAAAATGACAAAAGATTATTCATTCTCACAACCATCAGCTAGTTACATTTTAGCTTACGCACATATGCAGTTGGCCACCACCAGTTACTATTACATGGTTTACCAGTGTGTATACATGGGGCACATGTATCCTTTTTACTAACAGCTTATGGAATACGGATAAACAAGCTGATACCACTGTCACAGGGGTGTTATAAAAAAACTTTCTTAGCAGGTATTACCTAGAGTCATTAATGTGTACACACAGAATAAACCTAAAATCACATAAATTCTACATAACTAGGGCAGGTGAATCACTGTGAATGGCTGGTTTTAAAGTACCTGAATGCGAGAAAAATAATACTATGTATCAATGAATGGCTTTATTCTTTTGCACATGTGACTTGTAAACAACAGAATATTACAGAACATCAGACTGTACAAATTACATTCAAGCTTTTGGGCTGTGCTTTCAAGTTCAGAGCTCTAGACACCTGTAGTCAACTACACATTCCACCACTGTGACACTGTAGACAGGTCCTGACTGAATGACCGTCTTCCTCCCTGAAAAGGAGTTCAGGTCTTACACATATGAATGATGTGAATCGAAAACAGGGTCTTATTAAGAACTGGGGCTGATGCCTAGACTGGTTTAACAGATTTTATTTGATTTGAAATATTGTTAGTCTTTTACTAAAAGTATAAGGTATTGTCCTATTTAATGTCATTTGTGATTTGTCCAACACTTCCCATTTCTGTATTCAAATGAACATGATAAATACTGGATTTTGTGCATTATGGAATCATTGTAGGGTGTTTTTTAAGGAATGTCTCAGTTCTTTTTTTAAAATGAATTTTAAACCTGACATGGTGTTCTTTCTTGTTGTGTATATGCACAGAGAAAATTGAAATAAACTCCAAATAACTTATTTAATGATGTACCCTCTATATGGTCTTATATGAATTAAAACAACTTTTAGATTGGTTTTAAATGAAAGAGTTTTTGCCAGGAATGTAGTGTGATGGCACAATGGGCTGGGCTGGACTGTCATAGCAAGGTTGTGGGTCTGAATCGTATTCTAACTGCCAGCTGCAATTTGACTCCTATGCTGCATTTGTTACCTCTGGGATTGATGGTAAATACGAGTTGTCATGTAGAAACTGGATAACGACACGTGGTCAAACTCCAAGTGTTATTTACCACTTGCAAACTGGTCATACTTTGAGTAGTTCCTTCCGTCCCACTGTCCCATTTGGCGAAATTCTCCTTTATCCACAGCTTTACAGGATCCAGGGAGCAAACAGTGACATCAATATTTTACTGATGTACATTAAAATTTTAATGACAAATAAAATTGAACGAATGAAACATGAATTATACTTTATTAATCAGTTTCAGTTAGGATAATATGACAACCTAGACATCCGGTCAGAGGGCCTTTTGTTGGGTACCGAATGGTTGCAAGTTGTTTACACTCCTTGACATCTGGTAATGACCATAAATCCCAGAGGTAGTGAACACAGCATATGCCAGAGTCTTTTTTCCATGCTTTAGGTTGTGCTCTCTCATACCAGGAGTAAATGGTTACTAGCTCACTAGTCATGTGTGGCAAATGTGGAACAAATAACCTTCTAGTGCCTATTACGGCTGATGGGTTGTATGCTCCCCAAGGGGTCGAGAAAAATACAAGAAAAAACAGGTTGGAAAGACCAGGAAGGCAAAGTGTAAAGTCGGATGTGAGACTGATATCGTCTGTGATATCATATGTGATATCAGACTATATACTCCCACATTTACCTTTTCCCTTAATATGTTGGTATGCTTCATGAACATACTGATTAAGTAGCTTTTTGTCAATGTTCAGTAGTCAGTTTAACCTTGCATGTTTTGTGAATATGCATGAACTAATATGTTTACAAATAAACAGGAGTGTCACATTTTAAATATTTAACAAAATATATGACTTTTAATGAAAAAGATTTTAATGGAAAAGTCATTATATTTTGTTTTTGTTTGAAAATCAGTTAAAAAAAGTCTTCAAGTTCACTGTTTTCCAAATTTATTTTAATGTTTGACTGCAAGCATGTTATTTTTGTTGCAGGTCGTAGCACGGAGGACCTGATGAGACATCCTAATGTAAAGATTCCAAGGAGCATTTCTTACCACACAAAACACGCACAGAAAAACACCACTGGATGATTGGCTGGAAGTTTGCTTGAGGCTTGACAGAATAATCAGTGATGTCGCTTCCGGTGGATATCAGTGTCGAGGCAGTGGCCGAGAATCAGATTCAGGAAGTGACGTTGGAAGGACAAGAGGTTTATGTCCAGCCCTTGTCTATGTCAGAAAACCTGACCAAACTAGCACACAAGATTGATTTCTCCCAGTCAGAGAGTGAGGAAAAAGGTAAGCCAACCACAGAGACTGAAGAACAGGTAGAGAAGACCAAAGACTCATTCCAGCCACCAACGTGGGTGTGGGATTCAGTCCATGCGAAACTCAAGAACTCTCTGACAGAAGTAAATGTATTGTTGGATTTACTGAATGTTGCAAAAGAGACACGGTACATGGTACTTGATCCTGTAGTACAGAGTGATCCTGAGTCAAAGATTGCATATTCACTTGTATCAAAGAAGAAATGTTTGGGTGCAGCAGGGGCAATTTTACACAAGGGTGCAGACAGATTGTTAAAATCACAGATTGAGATGAATACAAGGAGACAGCAGACCGACTTTCATTATGAGCTGCTAAGGCTTAGACAGGAATGGAAGTTGAAAAGGGTGGGATCAACAATCATAGGTGATCTCAGTTATAAGTCAGCAGGTTCCAGGTTTTGGATGAGTGGAGCTTTCGAAGTTTCTAAAACAAACAATGACGGGACAGCACCAATAGACCCTACGGGTGCGTCTGGGAATAGCACTCTACAGGTTACTGTGCCTAGTGCATTAGAAGGTGTGGCCTACATTCAGGTGTCAATCAAACGTGTCACTGACAACACTAACTTAGCCAGCGCTGAACTGATGCAACCCATGCCCTTAGCAGGAAATATAGGCCAAGACCGACAGCATTGGAAACCAAAATTGGAGAATGCACAGAATGTTATTTTCTGCAAAGAAGTCTTTGGTCAACTTGCTAGGGAGGCCAGCCAGCTCCGCTCACCAGTATCACACTTGGTCGTCAGCAATCAAATCTTCTCACAGTTGTTTCCTGGGATTCAACTGTGTATCGCTCTCTGTCACCAAACGGGGAAAGATAGGAAAGGACCAATGTCTCCGCAGAAGGCTGATCATAATCACGTGCTGGAGCATTCTCTCCACCAGCTGTTGAGAGAACGCCACTATCAGATGGTTCACCAGAGTATGCCCCACCCTGTCACAGCGCTGGTCGGTATGAGCAAGAAACGCAGACTTGCAGGACCTACTGCCTCTTCACTGGATGATCTAGTGCGCATGTCCCACAGTGAAAGCTTACTGGGGCAGATTATAAAACAAGCTAAACATGCCCTTTTGCAGCAAAGAGTGATACAAACTATTGACGAGATGGCTGCAAGTTGCTCCGATGCGCAAATCACAGTCCACTGGTGCAACATCAACTCGGCTACGGAGCTGTCAATCAAAGTGGTGATTACCGCCGCTGGGTATGAAAATGTTAGAACATCACTCGTATTTCACGTTGGGATAGACTCAATAAAGGCGGTCAACAGGGATGGCAGGGTCATGCATTTATCATACGAGGAACAGGAGCTTCGCGATCTCTTGCTAAGTCAAATGACCCAGCACCATATTATTTGTATACAACAGATGGCCAAGTTGATGGGGTGGCAAGTACTGACATTGAACCCTCACTTGGGTATCGGGGATGTTGAACCACTTGGCAATGTTGTAGCCACACTACTTGCTTCCCCTAATGGACAAAGGGTTATGTCGATTCGCGCAAGCCCAAACAGTGGTACCAGAGTATCAATACAAACCAGTCCACGTGAACCACCCATTCCGAATGACACAATTGTGGTCAACCCCAAGTGGCAGAACTTAGGAGGACCATTCAGAGAAGTTAACATAAGTCAGGTCCCTGGGAAAAACCTCATTAACAAACTTGAGTTACTTATGGCCTGTCTCACCAAGTAATATATATATATATATATATATATATATATATGTATATATATATATATATATATAATACAATATATAATATATATATATCAGTGTGTTTGGAAACAAATTATATCCAGTATATGGACTTATGCTGAGAGTGCAACCTCGGCCGCCAAAGGTTCAAAACGGCAAGCTTAATTGATGTTTTACAATTAACAACAGACATGTAAAGCATGGACAAGTGAATTTTCAATTTCGTTGAATCATGAAATGATGAGATCTTATCCATATTCGTTGTCATTAGATTAAGAATATTATCGTCCCAAAGCCACTTAAATTCCATTAATCATACGAGGAACAGGAGCTTCGCGATCTCCTGCTAAGTTTAAGAATATTATCGTCCCAAAGGCACTTAAATTCCATTAATCAGACGCAGCAATCTCTCATATAGAGACACATATCGAACTTTGAAGTTCGTCTGAAGAAGAGGGTTAGTTTTTACATAGTGAATGTATATTTATAAATAATGTGAATATAATAAATGAAAAAAAATATTACAGACGTAACTGTACATGACAATGCTGCTTTCCTGCATTTTGAGAGGCTAATGTTTGACCGTGTATTTCTTACTATGAGAGTTTGAAGAGGTGATTCACGAACGTTTCTAAAAACCAGCACTATATAATCCATTCCACGATCCCTGTCCGCCAGTTAAAAAAAGAAAGCTTGCATTTATATGCACCAAGGACAAGCGTAGCGATTTTCTGACATCAAAGCAATATTCTCCGATGTAGGAAATCGATATAATCAATTTTGAATGAAATTTGGAGAAAGAGTTGTTGGACGGCCTAAGCTAACGATTGACAAAAATTCATTTTACGACACATGACGTCAAAGCAGTTGATTTAGAACATTTGGTACCGTGTTATGTCACGCACATTAAAGGCGGGTGCGCCGCCCTCTTTTGTCGATCTAAAATTCTGGGACATAGAACACAAGCCGCTTTAATATATAAAAATCGCGGGACCTTGCATCAAGATGATTTTAATTACCAGTTGCACAATCCAGCCTAAACAAAGGCCTATGGGTATAAATAATACCCCGACGTGTTTTTCTAGGAAAGTGTGGCATCGATGATACCCGAATTCCCCCAAACTTGACAAGAACCCCTGGTAAAAATTAAAATACTTGCAAAAAAGAAAATGCCTGATTAAAATTTAAGTAAGCCAGCTGATCCTGTTTTTTTTTTATGCCCCCGCCACAAAGTGGCCGGGGCATACAGTTTTACCTATGTCCGTCATTCCGTCCTTCCGTTATTCCGAAATCAAACAGTTGTACGGACTTTTTTTTGGCAATGCCCGTAGATATTGGCCTGATTTTTTATGTGTTGGCAGATATTGACCAGTTACAGATCAGGTTCGCGTTTCTTCCCAGTTGACCTATTTTGACCGTTTTACGGCTCCTGAACTTTTTCATGAAAAATATAAATTTTCATGACAAATACAAATGTACGGACTTTTTTTCGCAATGCCAGCAGATATTGGCCTGATTTTTGGTGTGTGGGCAGGTAATTACCAGTTACAGATCGAGTTCACCTTTTGTCCCAGTTGACCTACTTTTGACCGTTTGACGGTGCCCTAACATAGAAAATTTCATAAAAAATATAAATTTTCATGACAAGTGCACATGAACAGACTTTTTTTTGCAATGCCTGCAGATACGGGCCTGATTTTTGGTGTGTTGGCAGATAATGACCAGTTACAGATCGAGTTCTTGTTTTGTCCCGGTTGACCTACTTTTGACCATTTGACTGCTCCTGAACATAGAGAGTTTTATGAAAAATAGAAATTTTCATAACAAATGCATATGTACGGACTTTTTCCACAATGCCTGCAGATACCGCCCTGATTTTTTATGCGTGGGCAGATAATGACCAGTTACAGATCGAGTTCGCGTTTCGTCCCGGTTGACCTTTAATTGTTTTACGGCTCCTTAACATGGAAAAATTCATGAAAAATATAAATTTTCATGACAAATGTACATGTACAGCCATTTTTAGCCCTCGGCTCATAGACTGATTGGCTACTGTCGTCACCCAAGCTGTCCGTCTGTCTGTCTGTCCGTCCCGCGTCCGTCCGTCCCGCGTCTCTTACCTTTTACCTTATGAGCGGGATATCTCATAAAGGATTCACCGTTGGAATTTTATTTCATCAGTGAAGATGTATATCGATAAAAACTCGGTCAAGTTCGAAGATGGGTGACCTTAACCCTTTTTTCTACATTTTAGAGCTGATTATAGAAAAACACTCAGAAGCATAAATCTCAGGAACCATTGTGTGGATTACCACAAAACTTACTATGATCATTGGGACTGATGGTCTGTACGTGCTGCACAATTTTGGTGGCGCCACCTACAATTTCTGATTTTTAATCAATTTTTATCGGATTTTACAATTTTGGCCTTGTGAGCGGGATGCCGTTGGCATTTTATTTCGTCAGTGAACATGTATATCAACAAAATCTTTGTGCAGGTTATCAACCATTCATGGTTTTTCTTGCTGAAAATGTGCCTGTAACAATTTATGTTAACAGCTTTTGTTGAGGGGATTTTGGTAATAGATTTAACATGTATGCAAACACTTGAAATTTTAAAATATTTTGATTGGTTATATATGGATTTGCATGAAGAAGCAACTTTGAAAACAGACCATTAAAAATCGCACGCATTTAACTTCCTTGATCTATATTACAGTTGACCTTGATATGAAACCTAAGTTTAAACATTTGATGACTAATAGAGGCATAAGTAGAAGATCCCATTTCATGTAACTGAGAATGAGCTCTCACAGGTTTTGCCATCTCCAGGCAAAAAAAAAAAAAGCAAATAGCAGTTGACTTACGCTCTTTAAGCAGCGCTTTCCCTTTAGGCCAACCACCTATATCGTAAACGTTGTATGTTTTTACCTCGTATCCTGAATCTCTAAACCAGAGGGGAGCACTGTATTTTGGTCCAATCAGATGAGCCCTGTGCCGGAAGACAAAGCGGTTTACCAGCCAAGCGAGGAATACACGAAGCTAATGTTGTTCATTTCGTTTTGAGTGACAGCTCATCGCCCCGGCAACCGTTTGAACAGGCCACAGGCTCAGAGAGAATGGCCACTCACGTGGTTTCTGGGCGGAGCCTGATGCCTGCCGAGTGTTTGTTGACTGGCATTTGGTTGGCTGCTAGTCACATCAGCAGTCTTTCAGCAGACAGGCCTAATACCAGGTGTTTAAGTGCATCTTAAACGGTCAAAGCAGGCAGTGGTTAAATCAGTAGCTTCTTTAGAAGCGCAAGATTTCCGCTGCCTCGGGAGCGTACAGTTTGCTTTACATGTCTAAAAGATTTGGTGATGACTTGACAGGTGTTCCAGTTGTTTTGGACAGGAGTGTATTACGTAACAGGTGTATTACGTGTTACATAGCTTCAGGCATATTTACTATTTTGAAATGTTTAAATTCACGATTGGTCAATAAGATAGATGACAAGATCATTATGAGTAAATAAAATACTTGATTTCCCGCGAAAGACCCTGACAAAAAATGTAAAAAACCTGCAAAAGGGGATGGCGCCAACTTTAACGTCATAAATGTCTTTCTTATAACAATTTTGAAAAAATATTTTCACGTGCTGCTGTGTCATGTGTGTCTTGCATGTCTTTATGATTTTGTTATATTTCATCTGATTTTCATTATGCCTTTACTTTAACAATAAGCCATCAATGAGCCACCTATAAAGCATGTTGAATTAACACGAAAGATTGCTTCTTATATTTGAACTAAATGGTACCTGCCAAAATATTGCCACGAAACCGTTGGCTCACCCCTGTACACGACTGTTAAAAAAGTGGACCTGGCGCGATCATAGGCTTCATCATAAACACAGTGCATGGGACTCGGTGCATCGCCCGGGCCACAACACCTGTCAATCATGAGATGCCCAAATGTTAACATATTTCTGCTGGCTGGAACATCGCGTGTTGCGGGGGCGACACAGACACCCTTCGTGGACTGCAGGTTTGCAGGCACGGAGAGCCATAGCAAGGTGTTAAACAGCCGTATGGGAAGTATGAAACTGTGTGCTCGGATTGTTTTTCAGGGACACATGTAAAAAGCAAAACTGTAAAAGTGTAAAAGAATAGGGATAATATTACTCCTAATCATGTCCCTTTAAATTTCATTTGAAACAACTCGCAAAGTTGAAAAATTGACCCGAACACAGCAGAGGACCACTAAGCAAATTGCGCATGCGCGTGGAAAAGGGTTGTTACATATATTTCACCATAATGATGTATACTGTGTAAAACCTGGATTTCGACTTGGTCTCGAAGTCGAAACCAGAATGGAGACAGAAGTTCCAGGGCCTCCAAAACCATGACCTGCAAACCTCCGGAACTACATAAAGGTCCAGACCTGTACAATGCAGACAGAAAAAAATATGTTCTTTGACAGTATTCATGACAGCATCAATATAAACTGATGTCAAGGTATTCATATATAACACAGGTTTCTATAGCCAAATGAACATAACCGCTTGAACATAACAATATATATGCCCGAAAGTGGGTTTACACACACATTGATTCCCATTAAACCTATTTAGTTCCAAAAAGCCCATTGTCTGTATCAATCAATATTTAGGAAGGGAAGTTTTAATGATAGACATTTTTCGTATTCCTGTCATGTCATGCGGGAAAATGTAACACATTTACCTATAAAAATTGTATTATATCAATATCAATAAATTCGTCCTTTTCTATCCATATGCGCAATTTATTTCTGACAGGATGGATTACTCTTTCCTTGTTTTTTTTCTGTTTGCAATACATACTGACAAATGTGACTAAAATGTGATTTAAAGAATACAATGCACATTTAACACCTTTCGCTTGCCGCAGAAATAAAAGTTAATAATTTTTATTGTACACTGTTCGATAGAATAAAGTAATACACAGACTGCAAGGAAAGTCGGCATCCAGAGCTACATTTAATTAGAAATGAACATCTATTATACTTCTATTGCACTAATGATATTGTAACTAAACGCACCTGCTATTTACATTTCACCAGACTGTGTGGCTACGGTTATTTACAGCACTGCAATACGTCTGTTGATCTACAATTTTCTTATCGTTCCTGCTGGTGGGAAACTCAGATGACTCCGATGAATAAATTGTTCACAGCATTGCTGCTAATCAGCTTCCCAGGTGAGATACTAAGTTGACAAACTCAATGTTTTACAGATCGCTCGACAGGTACATAATATTGTTTTCAGAACATTGATATCAATTGTCGAACAATCCAAATAAATCTCATTTGTAATCTGAATGGTCGCTCCGTCTCACACAAATAATTTTGTCCAATTAGAGAATGAATTTCTTCATTCATAAAGGAACGATTAAATCATATATTTTTGTAACGATTTTAAAGCGCTGGTTTGGCCAATTTTGTTCAAATGATGAATGATTTCCAGACTCTACATGTCAAGGATATAATTTAAAATGTTCTAAAAATTTGAAGTCCCCTGGTAGATTTTTATGCAACAGACCTTATTTACTCAAGACGCTTTAAGGCTTGAGACCAAACAGGGTGTAACATTCTTGCCCTTTGACCTGGACCTCAGTTGGTCATGCAGGGGCGGGGCATAAACACTGATTGACAGTAAACATAGAGATGCCCCATAGCCAATCACAGGCAGCTAAGGACTTCGCCCTCTCCCCTCTTGGATAAAACCCCCTTGCCCTGCCAATTCCGCTCTCTTGGATCATCGAGCAGTGGACCCCTATGCCTGCCCTCTGTGGCAGGCAGAGGGTATATGGCTTCTTTTTCACCTTGGAGTTGGTTTTACGACAATGTCGGCTACCCAGGTGAAGAGCCACCCGCCACCAAAGAGCAGTCCTTTTATCTAGTCTGGTAAGTATCTTTCTGTTTCATTTATAAGTCTAGATAATAATATGCAGTCCTGATATTTTGAAGGTTTAGGCTCTAAATTTTATTCCAGTAAAAAGTGTTATTTTATCTCTTTAAATTGTGCGAGTGCATGTTGCCCAAGCCCAATTTCCTCCCAGAATAAATAAGCAGCTACATCTGGCGAGCGATGCTATTCGGTTGTTACTAACAGCTAGGAGACGAATTCTGGTAAATAAATTGCTTATTTTGAGTTAATTCTGGGTTTTTTAGCATCATTATATACTTAAGGGGCTTAGGATGTAAAAGTCTGCTAAATAAGCGATCTATTCAAATGGAAACATAGTAACAGCTTTAAAAATGCCTGACTTTCATTTCTTAAGTAAATTCCTTTTATTTAGTGCACTCGTTTTGTGAACTAGAATAGGGGCTTTTTATAAATGTAGACCCGTCTCTGTTTAAAGAACAATGCGCATTATTTTATTTGGAAAGGTTATTACTACTTTAGATTCCTATTGATAAACCATTATAGTAATTTGCCCTTCTTTGGCTATGAAGCGGCGTATACATTATAAAACAGTGTATGCTTCAAACAATCATCTACAAAAATCATTTGTAGGTGTACAATAATCCCACAGTATTGAACCTTTATCTGTACAATTTACAGTAAATACTACGGTTATTGGGAATTTTCATTGTGGATAAACCAGTCATATTAGTTTTACATTCTTATAAAATGAGAGCCTTAATATCAATGTATTTCTAATTACTTCAGTCGTTAATTGAAATTAAATCCCACAGTGTTAAACTTGAATTGTGTGTTCCCACTAGGAGGTTATATATGAAAGAAAAATAAAATAAAAAAAAAAAAATTTGTCCTATAATTTTGTATATAAAATATGTGTAACTAAGATGTAAAAGCAAGAGAAATAAAATGTGCTATGTGTACCATTAGGGGATGTGTAAAAACTGTAACACGCATCTTCTTAATACATTGGGCATAAGTGTAATCCGCAAATATTTCATGCCCCCCATGCAAACAGCCGGGCAACTTGTGCCTGCAATTGTATATATGTCATATTTTACTTATAATGAATGACCTTTTCTTTGCAAAATTAATGTATTGATCAGATTTTATGTATATAAAACTTTCAGGACTTGATCTAAATTAGCTGGATTCTATTGAAATAAGAGTAACAGCTCAACCTTTTATTATTCGTAGCTGTCTCTTGAATAGAAGTAACATAGCTTCTCTTTTGTACATATGTATAGATGCTGTAGAATGGAAAATATTTAAACTGTTATGTTATGCATGTACATATTGAATGAATACCACTGAAGTGGTTATTGTGAATGTATTTTGATAGAAACATCAATTAAATATCTTATTATTCCAATCTGGCTTGTCAGTTCAAAATATTTTATAATCCTGATATTCATTCAAATGTTTTTGTAAAAACATGAAATTCAGTGATCTTTATGTTTAAACCAAATGGGTTTCTTGAATAAAGAAATTTAGCCTACATGCTGTTCTTTAAACCAAAGCTTTAAATCCTTAAATTACCGTACTACGTGGTCTATTGTTTGGCCAATTTTAAATTACAGAAAGGGCACAAACATCAGTATCCACCGCCTGGTAGATACATTTTAGTGTGTCATTCAAACAACCTGACCGATGGTCAAGTTTCATCTCCTGGTCACAGGTTATTGCATAATCCCCAGGTGTGTAAACATCACCATAGGGTTTCAAAGTTAGCTGTGTCTCACAGGGCCTGCTGGTAATCCCATTATCTGGCAGGTCAGATTAATAATCCAGGTGCATTCTTTGCCCCATATGGGGTTATATCATACTGAGTAGGATAAGTTGAGATTTGCTATCAACACTAAAACTCTGTCAAAAGAGCCCAGACAAGCTACCTAACACACCACAAGTATTTAGATACACCAGTGACCTGGTGTGATGTCATGTGAACCCATGTCATGTGTCATGTACCTTATACCCAACCTGAAAATTTGTACCTTTAACATGTTTTAATGTACTAGTAACCCACTTCAAATTATAATAATAATAAATAATAAAACTAGTAAACTAATTACACCAATAGAAATAACATTCAAATAAAATATTTAATAATTGGGCCTATCTTCCTGTTGGTCTCTCTTACATGTCCAACTGATATAAGCAGATACTTTAAGGTGTTTAGCCCTTGCCTTTAGATAATCCTAATAACTTTTTACAATTAATAATGAATTATGATGTTAAAAAATATAACAATAAAAACAGATCAGTACTTAATAATCTCGATCAATCTTTTAAATGAAAATTTAGTAATTCTCAGGGATTACCTCTGAGACATGCTCATATTTTATTTACACTTTGACTAAATTCATTTGTTGATTTTGGATTTTTTTTACATTTAACTTTAATACAACTGTAGACTAAAATCTCAAAGCTATTTAAACTGTTCATAAACATTTAATTATTAATTACATTTGAATTATAACATTCTTATTTTAAAATGAAACTTTTACAAACTTAGTTATATCCAATGATAGTGATTAACGTTTATAACTCTACTTGATTAGACAAATTCAGAAGTAAATAGTATGATACTTATAAATTTAATTAAAGGCATGTTATTCTGTCTCACATACTGCTGGACTAGATATGCATGAGAATTACTTTGAATTTCTCTGGTGAAATTAACTACCTATAGGCTAGATGTAACATGCCTGACACACCTGGAAGGTTATTTATTGGTATCCTATTTGCCTAGATCTCAGTATCTGGCATAGTACCATTTATTCTGCCTCAACCTTGAGAGTTTTACTAGTCGCTTTTAGGGTTCATATCCCGGCATAGTATGTGCTTTTCCTGGTTGAGTTTTTATTTAGTTTAGCATATAAGGGCATAAAATATATACCAGTTGCCTTGGGTGATACCCGGCATGGTTGTCCCTTCTTATGCAGTGTTTTATTGCTGGCAAAGTTCCCAGTCGCTTTTTAAGGAGATGTTCTCCGGCATGGAAACAAGTTTTGCCTAGTGATATAGGTGTCTGACATGGCTGCATGTCTGCCCTGTGGGTTTTGCGTATCGCCTTGAGAGTTCTCGATTTTTGCAGGGTACCACCTTTCACCTAGAGTATTTTGTATCTGGTATGGTGGCGCCACTTGCATAGGATTGTACCTGTCATCATATCTAAACCTAGCTATAACATCAACCAGCACAAATTTTTCTCTCTTAAGTATTGGGAGTAATTAAAATAAATTAGACCAGCGTGCATACTTAACACACCAGTTAAACTGGCATCACTCATTTAGAAGCTTAACTTGTTTAATTAGGTTAATTTCAGTGAAATCCTATCAATAATATTAATAGGTGAGCAACACACCAAAATACTAAATAAGTTGAATAAATACACGAATAAAATGAACAAATAAGCTGACTTCAAGTTTATGTCTACTCTATATTGCATTTGAGAGTAATGATATTAAAAATAAATAACAAACCACATATACATTGCTTGATGGGTATAACTTTTTTTTTGTTACAAAAATACATATTTCACTGCGGATTCGAGTTAAGAAACGTTTATGTTGTAGTGTAAATTTGAGTACTACAAATTAACTTAGCTATTACACATAATCTGAATCTACATATTTTAATAAGAAGAAATAGATAATGATAAAAATCAGAATGATAATATTCTTGATGATAAAATAATGATTTATAAAAATATAAACAATAAACTGTAAAGGCTAGACACAGATTAAAAAGGAAATTCTCGTTATGCAAATAAACTAATGAATAGGTAACTAACCCTGATATCTAATTTGAATGTTATATTCATAGATACCTGTAGGGTAATAAATAACTTTGATGTTACAAATTCTTGGGCAGCACTGCTTACCATTTTCCCTCAATTAAAGTCATGTATAGGTGTTGTATATTACAGGTAGACTTTCTTTAACTGATTAAAACTACTGTGCAATCATTGAATTATCTGGTAATATTATTTGATGTATTACTGTGCTTAAGTTCACATGTAAATATATAAGGAGATCTTACATTTAGCGAGAAATCTCGCTGTTATTTGATTATTATTACTTGGTCAGTTGTAGTTCGTATTTTAGCCCAGTGAGAGGGCATATTTCAGCCGAGCGGGGCTTAAAAAATCGTCTAGATGTTGAGGCCAAACAGGGCACAGAATAAATACTGTTTATGAAAAGCTTACCTGAGGGTAACGCATATACGTCTAAACACTGATCAGATGATGATACAGTGTGCGAGTGAATCTCGCTAGATAAGTCGACCAATGGACTTATTATTTTAGCCCAGTGAGAGGGCATATTTCGGCCGAGCGGGGCTTAAAAAACCGTCTAGATTTTGAGGCCAAACAGGGCACAGAATAAATACTGTTTATGAAAAGCTTACCCGAGGGTAAAGCATATACGTCTAAACACTGATCAGATGATGATACAGTGAGCGAGTGAATCTCGCTGTATTAGTAGACCAGTGGTCGAAATATTATTTAGCCCAATGAGGGGGCATGTTTCAGCCAGACGGGGCTCTAAATAAGTTCCGTTACAGTCGTGAGGCCAAACAGGGCACAAAGAAAATACTGTCCATTTAATCTGATACGTTGGTCACTTTTGTCAATCTTCGGGCTATACAACTTTTGGGGACCATATGACCCCTAGTTTCATATGCTCCATATAAAAAGGAGAAATGAGCCCAGATTATCCCTATTGGAGGCTCCCTTTATGTAAACTGTTGTCAATTTCATTTAATGTATAGTTGAAAACTTAGATCAAGTGTTTCACTGTTTTAATGTTTTACCAAGGGGCCGCTTATCAGCATTGTTTATGTTTGATTATGTATAAATTTTTGTGAGAGCTATTTTTTTTAAATAGTCATGTCTAGGTAATTGTCGCAAAAATTATACTTGTGTCATAAGGACAGATACTGCCGCTGTTGTATTTTATTTTCAGAGGCTCCATTTTCGCATGAACCAGTTGTCAGACATCAGTGCAGCCTTTCCAGTGTGGTCCGGCTCAGCTCTTCTGCTACAGCAAGCTGCAACCTGAGCCAACATTCCACTACAGCCAGATATTCGACGCCTTTTAAATGCAGTACACCTTGAGTTAATACTGAGGCCTGTGGCGCCACCAACTGGACTGATATGTTATTAAATCCTTTATGGCCACCTGGCTCACTAATGGACTGTAACATGTAACAACTTATTGTAGCTGGTGCATGTTGAATATCATTGATGTGTCTTTGAATGTTTTATATTGTTTTTGAATGTGCAATAAAAATTACACAATCCCTGAACTTTCAAAACACTATCAGACTGCAGAGTCCCTAATCACTGGGGGTACTGTGTGGGGAGAGAACACTCCCTACCCGCTGTTGTAGCATTGGATAAACCTACCTCCCCCCTCCCAACATGGGAGTTAGGGGTTGGGTAGCCGGCTAACAGCCTATACACAGCCTGCCAGCCATGTTTTGGTCATACAACAAACAAACAAAAACAATCCATCCTTTCCAATATGACTGTGATAGCAGTCATATTATGTCTGCTATCACAAAATTTTCCACTGAAGTGTAAAATTTTCCCTATAGGGGGGAAGGATGTAACATTCTTGCCCTTTGACCTGGACCTCAGTTGGTCATGCAGGGGCGGGGCATAAACACTGATTGACAGTAAACATAGAGATGCCCCATAGCCAATCACAGGCAGCTAAGGACTTCGCCCTCTCCCCTCTTGGATAAAACCCCCTTGCCCTGGCAATTCCGCTCTCTTGGATCATCGAGCAGTGGACCCCTATGCCTGCCCTCTGTGGCAGGCAGAGGGTATATGGCTTCTTTTTCACCTTGGGGTTGGTTTTACGACAATGTCGGCTACCCAGGTGAAGAGCCACCCGCCACCAAAGAGCAGTCCTTTCATCTAGTCTGGTAAGTATCTTTCTGTTTCATTTATAAGTCCAGATAATAATATGCAGTCCTGATATTTTGAAGGTTTAGGCTCTAAATTTTATTCCAGTAAAAAGTGTTATTTTATCTCTTTAAATTGTGCGAGTGCATGTTGCCCAAGCCCAATTTCCTCCCAGAATAAATAAGCAGCTACAAGGGTTTCCAAGGACATTATAGCATGACCTGGTATTTCTTGGTATCACGGATAAGATGTGCGCTGTGCTAACGGAAGACCGTGAATAAACTCCACTGTACTTTCGTCATCAAGTTTTTGGCAAATCATGACTGAGTTGAGTTGTAAAACACCCTTCGTTTTGGTATTAAATAGGTTACCGACTCTTTGCCACCATATTTGTTAACCAAGTAAGAATTCATTCTTTTAATAGTAATCTTCAGAAAAAAAGGTAACCCTCTCCGGTGTTTGCTAAGGAAGTTGTTCACATGTAAAAAATAGTAGTGAATGTTGAAACATTATATCACAAACCATGTTTTTGAGGTGAGCGTCATGATGTAATGTCCATTGTAATAAATATCCTCAGCAAATAACGCACGACAGAAAATATTAACAGATGCATCGTTTGTAGCTGCATACCGATGTGGGGAATGCAGAGTTCATCCTGCTTCGGTGATGAAGATTATACAGAAACCAGCTTTATCATTAGATGAATGTAAAGCTGCATGTAGGAGACAGACCAACCCATTGTGCACCAGTGTAGACCATCAGCCCGGAAAATGCATTCTGCAAAACAACCACTTGCAGGCACCCTGTTCTGATGTCCGGCCTAGCTTAGGGACGTGCACCATAGAAGATGCTAAACCATCACAAAGCCCAGAGACAAAGCTGACATGCAGTGAGCTATCTTTTGTTCATATTAACATTTAAGGATTTATTATCCTTATATTTTACAAATATCACTGCACAATGACATTAACATTTTCTGTGTGCTATCAGATTCCTCTTAAATGCATTATGATAGAGCTACGCTGCTATATAAGGGATGTGGGTGGACCGGGCGGTGGAGAGGGGTAACTCCGTAGACCGTATACACCATCGGAAAAAGGATACGTAGCGCAGTATGCAGTGTATACATATAGTCAAGGGGAAATGACACAAAGAATACCACCTACGATGCTTATTTGAAAACTTTCGTTTAAAATATATCGAAGGCCACTGGGTCTACAGATTGTACGGTTCATTTTACAGAGCTAGTTAAGTTTAACATTTTCTTCGGAAAATTTATTGGTCGTGACAAAAAGTACAAATATGTACATAAACTGCTGGAAGCAATAGAAACTAAGCACCAACAGATAGCATTATCGAACACTATGTGCTCATTAATAATAATAACAATAACAATAATAATAATAATAATAATAATAATAATAATAATTATTATTATTATTTTAATAAGCGAAAAGGAGGAGTAGGTATGCTGTAGGATAGTTTATTTTTTTTATTTCCTAAATTATGCGTGAATTGTATTTGAGATTTGTTGTTAATCTTGTTTATACAAAAAGGTATCGGTGTGGCTTTATTGTTTGAGATAACCGACGAGGTTAGACTTTTCAGACTTTTATACTTTGCCTTCCTGGTCCTTTGGGTCTGTTCATTCTTGAAGCTTTTCTCCGCTCCAAGGGGAGTGTACAATTAAAGCAGCTATGTCAGGCGCTAAAAGGATTTCGTTTTTCTTTTGTCTTTCGTCATTGACCAGCCCCATTTACTCCTGGGTCGAGAGAGCACAACCTTGTGGTAAAGACTTTTGGCCTAAGACTTTAGCTTGGTCAGAACGGGATGAAAACCCAAAACCTTGCGGTCACAAGTCAAGCGCTCTATCCATTTTGGAACCACACTCACAATCCACAACTTTCCGCCTCTATAAATAGGTTTTTGGGTCTTTATTAATCATTATTTTTCATTTTGGTCCTTTAACTCTTAACGTGAAGAATATTAAGTGAGAAGGACCACAAGCTTTTAGAGATATCACCTGCTGTATATGCTCAAGCATGCATATGATTTCATATGGGGTTCTGGGGGAAACAATTCATGTATCTAACTTGACGATATGCGGTACCTAAAAGGATTGAGATATCTAAAGACTTATCTGGAGAACAAAAAGAGTCACATGTTTTTATAGGTATCAAATAATGTGGACCAGTGTAGCAGAAGCTACCACATTAAAGGTAAAAGTGAAGATCATCAGTTTTCGGAATTGTTCGAACAATTTGTGAAACATTTTTGATTATCAAATTTGATTAAAAATATGCGATATTTCAAGAGTATAACAACTGATTTTATATTTCGGCTGATTTGACCCGGAAGATCAGGAAAGCGGTCAGAAGCCTAGGTTTCGTGCCTGATTTGACGTGTACAATATTTACGTATGAAGCTTGAGCAAAACAAGAATCGTTCATTTAAAAGTTGTCATACCACATATAGGACGACAGACCAGACAGTACATGTGTCCTCCAAAGCAGGAATAAACAAAATGTATTTATAGAATCCATGATTTTTGTCTATTTAGACTGCCCTGGGGAATTTGAAGGTCCCTTTATGTCTTACAAAAGGTCATCTCCCGTTACGAATGCGTCCTGCTACAAACTACTCAGTCCGGAGCCATGGTTGATTGCAAAACAAGCCTGTCTGAATCACGGAAGCAACTTGGTCGCCATAGAAACGGATGAGGAACAGAAACATATCCAAGACATGCTAAACAGAACAGGTAAGACGTCTGTATTTTTCCAGGTTTACATTTTTTATTTATCTGCAGAAGTAAAATATATTATGATTATAAATGATAATTTGGTTTGGGTATTTTTACCATTTTTACAAAAACTCTGTTCAGCATGCAATCACTGAAACATTAAATAAAGAGCCCTAATTTTAAAAAATGCTGATACTATATTTTGGACTGGTATCCCATAAAAAATAATTATTTAATAATAACACAATGCACAGATTTTAATGCAAAATGCTCATTGCTTATAAACTTGCTTGTATTAAATCTCAAAACGGCCACATATATCCTCGGATCAAACGAAAAAAAATATTTGTAATATTATAAAAAGTGAAATGGTCTTCAGTTCTATACTTATTGTTTTCGCATAAAAGTGTTGATTGTGATAATAGTAATTTGACTCTTCCGTATAACACTGTATTTAATTTGTCGCCGATGTGAAGTCAAAATAGTGAATTGTATTATTTAATAAATAATTTAATAATAACACAATATACATATTTTAATGACTTCCTCACCCACGGCACTCGAGCGCCAACTTTTTCTTCTTTAAAAAAACACAAACACACACACATATATATAAGTCTGTGATATCATAAGACATGAAAGAAATGGAGTAGACAATTCTTTTTTTTTTCCAGGAAATCCCGCACTTAACGTGTGGACATCTGGACACAGGGTAATACCTTTTGGTTCCAAAACAGAAAACTGGGAATGGCACAACGGGGCTATAGAACAGACCCAGTGGGATCAGGGCGAACCAAACAACGAGGGTTTTACTGAACATTGTCTCAGTCTATTTAGACGTATTGATTATCGTTGGAATGACTACAAATGTTTTAAGTCGTTATACCCACTCTGTGAAAGATCTAAACAAACTTTAACCTGTCACTGACTCCGATGTGGTTCTCACCTGTACGACCTGCCTAGGAGCGGACAGAGGACTTTGGAGAAGAGGAGACGTGCAATATCAATACTCCAGGTGAATTATTGTACCAGGATATTTAGAAGATTTTTCATACAAATCTGAATTCAGCAGAATTATGGACGTTACGCCAAATTCGGACTATTGTTGTTGACGAATAGTAGTTTGTTTTATAATTTTTCATATTTGTGATCGAAAAGGGCGGGAGCGCCGCGAAATTGCCTTCAGGCCTCGAGCCGATATTTTCTGGATATTCGGCAAATTTGTAGCAGATAGGAATATAAAACAAAATTGTGTATTTTGGAGTACTCACATATTTCCCAGGGCCTTTGTTCGTTAGCGGTTCAATTATTAGCGGACCATAAAGGGGTATAGGATGACTGTTGTTGTAACGTAAAAGTCAACGACAATTATACTGACCGCTGAAACACAACCGTTAATATTATATGTATTATATATATCTTTATTCGTACCACAACAGAGTACATTGATTGTATACAATGAAAAACAAACAAACAAACAACGAAAATGCAAATCAAAATACAGATATAGGACCATTCAGTCCAGAGACATCACCTCAACAGTAGACAACACATTAATCAGCACGTTCACTTCCTCAGTTGTTAAGTGTGACGTACTTAATCCGTCTTTACAATCAGTTAATTCCGATATTAATTCTATGTTAACAGACATTGGTATCTTTTGATAGTGACTCTTTAGGGTATTAAGATTACCAGTGTCACCCCATATTCCATAATTTTCCATATCACTTTCAAGCTGTTTGTTTTGACCTCTTATCCTGAATCTCTACACCAGAGGGGAGCACTGTATCTTGGTCCAATCAGATAAGACCCTGTGCTGGAAGACAAAACGGTTTACCAGCCAAGCGAGGAATATACGGAGCTAATGTTGTTCATTTCGTTTAATGTGACAGCTCATCGCACCGGCTACCGTTTGAATAGGCCAAAGGCTCAGAGAGAATGCCCCCCCCCCTCACGTGGTTTCTGGAAGGAGCCTGTCGAGTGTTTGTTGACAGGCATTTGGTTGGCTGCTAGTCATACAGCAGTCTTTCAGCAGACAGGCCTAATACCTGGTGTTTAAGTGCATCATAAACTGTCAAAGCAGGCAGCGGTTAAATCAGTAGCTTCTTTAGAAGCGCACGATTTCCGATGCCTCGGGAGCGTACAGTTGGCTTAACATGTCTAAAAGATTTGGTAATGATTTGACAGGTGTTCCAGGTGTTTTGGAATAGTATTACGTGTTACACAGCTCCAGACATATTTAATATTTTGAAATGTTTAAATTCACGATTGGTCAATAAGATAGATGACAAGATCATTCTGAGTAAATAAAATACTTGATTTCCCGCGAAAGACCCTGACAAAAAATGTAAAAAACTGCAAAAAGGGATCGGCGCCAACTTTAACGTCATAAATGTCTTTCTAATAACAATTTTGAAAAATATTTTCACGTGCTGCTGTGTCATGTGTGTCTTGCATGTCTTTATAATTTTGTTATATTTCATCTGATTTTCATTCTGCCTTAACTTGAACAATCAGCCATCAATGAGCCACCTATAAAGCATGTTGAATTAACACGAAAGATTGCTTCTTATATTTGAACTAAATGGTACTTGCCAAAATAATGCCACGAAACCGTTGGCTCACCCCTGTACACGACTGTTAAAAAAAGTGGACCTGGCGCGATTATAGGCTTCATCATAAACACACTGCATGGGCCTCGGTGCATCGCCCGGGCCACAACACCTGTCAATCATGAGATGCCCAAATGTTAACATAATCCCGCTGACTGGAACATCGCATGTTGCGGGGGCGACACAGACACCCTTCGTGGACTGCAGGTTTTACAGGCACGGAGAACCATAGCAAGGTGTTAAACAGCCGTATGGGAAGTATGAGACTGTGTGCTCGGATTGTTTTTCAGGAACACATGTAAAAAGCAAAACTGTAAAAGTGCAAAAGAATAGGGATCATATTACTGCTAATCATGTCCCTTTAAATTTCATTTGAAACAACTCGCAAAGTTGACAAATTGACCCGAACACAGCAGACGACCACTAAGCAAAGTGCGCATGCGCGTGGAAAAGAGTTACATATATTTCACCATCATGATGTATACTGTGTAAAACCTGGATTTCGACTTGGTCTCGAAGTCGAAACCAGAATGAAGACAGAAGTTCCAGGGCCTCCAAAACCATGACCTGCAAACCTCCGGAACTAAATAAAGGTCCAGACCTGTACAATGCAGACAGAAAAAAATATGTTCTTCGACAGTATTCATGACAGCATCAATATAAACTGATGTCAAGGTATTCATATATAACACAGGTGCCTAAAGCCAAATGAACATAACCGCTTGAACATAACAATACATATATATATATATATGCCCGAAAGTGGGTTTACACACACATTGATTCCCATTAAACCTATTTAGTTCCACAAAGCCCATTGTCTGTATCAATCAATATTTAGGAAGGGAAGTTTAAATGATAGACATTTTTCGTATTCCTTTCATGTCATGCGGGAAAATGTAACACATTTACCTATAAAAATTGTATTATATCAATATCAATAAATTCGTCCTTTTCTATCCATATGCGCAATTTATTTTTGACAGGATGGATTACTCTTTCCTTGTTTTTTTCTGTTTGCAATACATACTGATAAATGTGACTACATTTAGGTGATTTAAAAAATACAATGCACATCTAACACCTTTGGCATGCCGCGGAAATAAAGGTTAATAATTTTTATTGTACATTGTTCGATAGAATAAAGTAATACACAGACTGCAAGGAAAGTCGGCATCCAGAGACACATTTAATTAGAAATGAACATCTATTATACTTCTATTGCACTAATGATATTGTAACTAAACGCACCTGCTATTTACATTTCATCAGACTGTGTGACTACGGTTATTTACGCACTGCAATACGTCTGTTGATCCACAATTTTCTCATCGTTCCTGCAGGTGGAAGATCAGATGACTCCGATGAATAAATTGTTCACAGCATTGCTGCTAATCAGCTTCCCAGGTGAGATACTAGGTTGACAAACTCAATGTTTTACAGATCGCTCGACAGGTACATAATATTGTTTTCAGAACATTGATATCAATTGTCGAACAATCCAAATAAATCTCATTTGTAATCTTAATGGTCGCTCCGTCTCACAAATAATTTTGTCCAATTAGAGAATGAATTTCTTCACTCATAAAGGAACCATTAAATCATATATTTTTGTAACGATTTTAAAGCGCTGGTTTGGCCAATTTTGTTCAAATGATGAATGATTTCCAGACTCTACATGTAAAGGATATAATTTAAAATGTTCTAAAAATTTGAAGTCCCTTGGTAGATTTTTATGCAACAGACTTTATTTACTCAAGACGCTTTGAGGCTTGAGACCAAACAGGGTTTCCAAGGACATTATAGCATGACCTGGTATTTCTTGGTATCACGGATAAGATGTGCGCTGTGCCAACGGAAGACCGTGAATAAACTCTCCTGTACTTTCGTCATCATTACGAAAGTTAATGGTAATATTTAAAGAACAAGTTTTTGGCAAATCATGACTGAGTTGAGTTGAGTTGGAAAACACCCTTCGTTTTGGTATTAAGTAGGTTACCGACTCTTTGCCACCATATTTGTTAACCAAGTAAGAATTCATTCTTTTAATAGTAATCTTCAGAAAAAAAGGTAACCCTCTCCGGTGTTTGCTTAGGAAGTTGTTCACATGTAAAAAATAGTAGTGAATGTTGAAACATTATATCACAAACCATGTTTTTGAGGTGAGCGTCATGATGTAATGTCCATTGTAATAAATATCCTCAGCAAATAACGCACGACAGAAAATATTAACAGATGCATCGTTTGTAGCTGCATACCGATGTGGGGAATGCAGAGATCATCCTGCTTCGGTGATGAAGATTATACATAAACCAGTTTTATCATTAGATGAATGTAAAGCTGCATGTAGGAGACAGACCAACCCATTGTGCACCAGTGTAGACCATCAGCCCGGAAAATGCATTCTGCAAAACAACCACTTGCAGGCACCCTGTTCTGATGTCCGGCCTAGCTTAGGGACGTGCACCATAGAAGATGCTAAACCATCAGAAAGCCCAGACACAAAGCCGACATGCAGTGAGCTATCTTTTGTTCATATTAACATTTAAGGATTTATTCTCCTTATATTTTTACAAATATCACTGCACAATGACATTAACATTTTCTGTGTGCTATCAGATTCCTCTTAAATGCATTATGATAGAGCTACGCTGCTATATAAGGGATATGGGTGGACCGGACGGTGGAGAGGGGTAACTCCGTAGACCGTACACACCATCGGAAAAAGGATACGTAGCACAGTATGCAGTGTATACATATAGTCAAGGGGAAATGACACAAAGAATACCACCTACGATCCATATTAGAAAACTTTCGTTTAAAATATATCGAAGGCCACTGGGTCTACAGATTGTACGGTTCACTGTACAGAGCTAGTTAAGTTTAATATCTTTGGAAAATTTACTGGTCGTGACAAAAAGTACAAATATGTACATAAACTGCTGGAAGCAATAGAAACTAAGCACCAACAGATAGCAACATTATCGAACACTATGTGCTCATTAATAATAATAATAATAATAATAATAATAATAATATTTATTATTATTATTATTATTATTATTATTTTAATAAGCGAAAAGGAGGAGAAGTTATGCTGTAGGATAGTTTATTTTTTATTTCCTAAATTATGCGTGAATTGTATTTGAGATTTGTTCTTTATCTTGTTTATACAAAAAAGGTATCGGTGTGGCTTTATTGTCTGAGATAACCGACGAGGTTAGACTTTTATACTTTGCCTTCCTGGTCCTTTGGGTCTGTTCATTCTTGAAGCTTTTCTCCGCTCCAAGGGGAGTGTACAAGTAAAGCAGCTATGTCAGGCGCTTAAAGGGTTTCGTTCTTCTTTTGTCTTTCGTCATTGACCAGCCCCATTTACTCCTGGTTCGAGAGAGCACAACCTTGTGGTAAAGACTTTTGGTCTGAGACTTTAGCTTGGTCAGAACGGGATGTGAACCCAAAACCTTGCGGTCACAAGTCCAGCGCTCTATCCATTTTGGAACCACACTCACAATCCACAACTTTCCGCCTCTATAAATAGGTTTTTGGGTCTTTTTTAATCATTATTTTTCATTTTGGTCCTTTAACTCTTAACGTGAAGAATATTAAGTGAGAAGGACCACAAGCTTTTAGAGATATCACCTGCTGTATATGCTCAAGCATGCATATGATTTCGTATGGGGTTCTGGGGAAAACAATTTATGTATCTAACTTGACGATATGCGGTACCTAAAGGATTGAGATATCTAAAGACTTATCTGGAGAACAAAAAGAGTCGCATGTTTTTATACGTATCAAATAATGTGGATCAGTGTAGCAGAAGCTACCACATTAAAGGTAAAAGTGAAGATCATCAGTTTTCGAAATTGTTCGAGCAATTTGTGAAACATTTTTGAGTATCAAATTTGATTAAAAATATGCGATATTTCAAGAGTATATCAAATGATTTTATATTTCGGTTGATTTGACCCAGAAGATCAGGAAAGCGGTCAGAAGCCTAGGTTTCGTGCCTGATTTGACCTGTACAATATTTACGTATGAAGCTTGAGCAAAACAAGAATCGTTCATTTAAAAGTTGTCATACCACATATACGACGACAGACCAGACAGTACATGTGTCCTCCAAAGCAGGAATAAACAAAATGTATTTATAGAATCCATGATTTTTGTCTATTTAGACTGCCCTGGGGAATTTGAAGGTCCCTTTGTGTCTTACAAAAGGTCATCTCCCGTTACGAATGCGTCCTGCTACAAACTACTCAGTCCGGAGCCATGGTTGATTGCAAAACAAGCCTGTCTGAATCACGGAAGCAACTTGGTCGCCATAGAAACGGATGAGGAACAGAAACATATCCAAGACATGCTAAACAGAAAAGGTTAGAAGTCTGTATTTTTCCTGGTTTACATTTTTTATTTATCTGCAGATTTTAAATATGTTGAGATTATAAATGATTATTTGATTTTGGAATTTCTACATATTTACAAAAACTCTGTTGAGCATGCAATCACTGAAACATTAAATTAAGAGCCCTAATTAAAAAATGCTGTTACTATATGCTGGACTGGTATCCCTTAAAAAATAATTATTTAATAATAACACAATGCACAGATTTTAATGCAAAATGCTCATTGCTTATAAACTTGCTTGTATTAAATCCCAAAACGGCCACATATATCCTCGGATCAAACGAAAAAAAAATATTTGTAATATTATAAAAAGTGAAATGGTCTTCAGTTCTATACTTATTGTTTTCGCATAAAAGTGTTGATTGTGATAATAGAAATTTGACTCTTCCGTATAACACTGTATTTAATTTGTCGCCGATGTGAAGTCAAAATAGTGAATTATGATATTTAATAAATAATTTAATAATAACACAATATACATATTTTAATGACTTCCTCACCCACGGCACTCGAGCGCCAACTTTTTCTTCTTTAAAAAAACACAAACACACACACATATATATAAGTCTGTGATATCATAAGACATGAAAGAAATGGAGTAGACAATTCTGTTTTTTTTCCAGGAAATCCCGCACTTAACGTGTGGACATCTGGACACAGGGTAATACCTTTTGGTTCCAAAACAGAAAACTGGGAATGGCACAACGGGGCTATAGAACAGACCCAGTGGGATCAGGGCGAACCAAACAACGAGGGTTTTACTGAACATTGTCTCAGTCTATTTAGACGTATTGATTATCTTTGGAATGACTACAAGTGTTTTAAGCCGTTATACCCACTCTGTGAAAGATCTAAACAAACTTTAACCTGTCACTGACTCCATTGTGGTTCTCACCTGTACGACCTGCCTAGGAGCGGACGGAGGACTTTGGAGAAGAGGAGACGTGCAATATCAATACTCCAGGTGAATCATTGTACCAGGATATTTAGAAGATTTTTCATACAAATCTGAATTCAGCAGAATTATGGACATTTCGCCATATTCGGACTATTGTTGTTGAAGAATAGTAGTTTGTTTTAAAATTTTCATATTTGTGATCGAAAAGGGCGGGAGCGCCGCGGAATTGCCTTCAGGCCTCGAGCCGATATTTTCTGGATATTCGGCAAATTTGTAACAGATAGGAATATAGAACAAAATTGTGTATTTGGGAGTACTCACATATTTTCCAGGGCCTTTGTTCGTTAGCGGTTCAATAAATAGCGGATCATAAAGGGGTAAAGGATGACTGTTGTTGTAACGCAAAAGTCAACGACAATTATACTGACCGCTGAAACACAACCATTAATATGTATGTCGCATGTTAATAGTCCCTGGTCCGCGTAGGTATATCACGGGCGATTTGTGATGTTTCAAAATAATTGGATATTCGTAAGCTTTGGTGGTGGTTCTTATACTTAGAAAAATGCTTGTCTCTAATTGGAAAAACAAATTATTTATTTATATACGAATTTTATTTATGATAATCTTTTGTGAATAACACGGGCTGTTAGCAATTTTTTTATTTAAATGAATACACACTAGGTAGCACTGGAAGGGCAGTGCGATTACTCTAAATTAGAGCTGTAGTCTTAGCTTACAGGAGTACCTAGGCCAGATTAGATAAAAAAATTCCTGTATTAATTCGTACACACTGTTACGGTTCACCAACCTATGTTTAATACCAACTGAAAAGAAAAGTTTGAACATAAAATATATAATGGTGATCCAGATTACCTCCAAAATCTTATGGTTTGTTCCTTGGGTGTTAGCGTCAAACTGCAGAAAATTCATCCATAAAAATTCCTTTTAGGTAAAGCTGTTACAGGAAAACCAAGTATCAAAGTAACTTCGAAGGGAGATATAAAAACACGGCATCTGTGAGGTGTGGTAGAAGTAGTCAACGTCAACTAGTGCTGATGTTCTGAACCATAATTACGACGCCTGTAATGCTGATATCCAATATAAAAAAGCATTGTAGGCAATACCATTTTTTAGTGTAAAATACATGTTCATAATAAGTACTTATTTCAGGACCTTGACACAAATAAACAAATCATTTAAGATGCCATTGATCAAACTAAAGAAAAACTAATGAATAACCACTAATTGTATTGAATCGAAATTTTTGGAACTATTTTAGATCTGGTCCGTCAACTGTATTTATTAACCGTGGGGTGAGCGGATGTATTGTTTATGTTTTGTGTCATACACTATGATCTGTTTTTATTTTTGAATTTCAAAATTATAGCCGTGTGTTTTGTATACAGTCCAATAAACTGGTATATTTCGTGATATCTGTGTTGTGTTTTGCAAAGGATAATGTTTGTATTCAGCAATTTAGTGGGCAGCGCAACTGGTGCCAACCTCTGTTGAGGATATTCGGCTAATAGTGTAGGGGCATATGTAGCAAATTCGTCCTGAGTAAATTTTGTTTGTAAAATGTGACACCCCATGCATTTTTGTTCTTCACCTTTCTATGAAACCTTAAAATCATGGTGCCAAATTTTTTATTCAGTTTTGACATGTCTTTCAGCTTGTATTAAAATAGTATTTAAAATGTTAAATTAATAAACTTTGACCGAAACATAAAGTAAGCTGGGACAAGAGGATAGGAAAGGTTCTTTTTGGAATGTATTTACATACTAAACACACACACTTAGTTCTCTTACTAGTTTGGGATTGTCTAAAATTATTTTTTTTTGGTTATATTAAATGTACCTATTCACATACCAAGTATATTTAATAAACACATATAGTGCTATATGCTTAAAACACATAGCTTGATTTTTTTCTCCTTAAAATATGATGGTATCTGCTAATATTTCATTGTAAACCATTTGAGTACTCCTGTAAACAAGTGATGTTAGGTTTGCGAGATCAGTGGTACAAATGTAAACATAGCGCGCATGCCACCTGGCGGCCAAACCGCGCTACTTTACAAATCAAGATTTTCTCTAGCATCCCAATAGTGTATCTTTTTTTTATCTTCCATATCATTTCTCCTTGTTTGGGAGTTGTGCACGCGCAAGAACAGACGACCTCTAGTAATGGTCTTTTTAATGGTACACAGACACACGTGGACTGTGTTTACTCACACACAGAACCATAACAATGAATGAAACAGGTGAATTGGAAATTGTAAGTCCGTGTACAGGGATGGTTTTGCCAAACTAATGAACAAATGGCATGAGATAATTCACATACTGTTGCAAATGTTTATGTACCTTGACAGTTTTCTTCAGGGATAAGTGTTAATTTTTTTCTAAAAGCAATGGTAATTTTTAGTCATCCCATAAGGTAGCTCCCACCTGTGTAGTTTCTTAGACACTTTTCCTGTACATTGAGGTAAAAATGAATGACAGACACACACACACATGTGTATGTGTGTGTAGAGAGAGAGAGAGAGAGAGAGAGAGTAAGAGTGACGCCTTTTAGATTGTAACATGTTTATTGATTTTAGTCTATCTAAAAGGCATCACTCTTACTCCAAACCTACACTTCCACTACAGACTAACACGGCTATACCACTAATAATTATACTTAGTATATATATATATATATATATATATATATATATATATATATTTATTTATATATATCTAATGGTTTACTGCAATTAGCAACTGCTAGAGTGCTCAATGGTATGACATCAGAGCTATATAATCAATAAGACATTGATGAGTGCAGCACGTTGCACGAAACTACGTAGTAGTAAAAATGTCTGACAAAATTTGATCCGTCTATTTGTATAATTACACACACACACACACATATATATATACATATATATATATATATATATATATATAGAGAGAGAGAGAGAGAGAGAGGTGAGAGATGAGAGACAGAAAGAGAGAGAGATGTGATTAATTCATACACAATTGTATTTTCTTGCAAAATCATTTTGAATAAAATATTGTTTTACAAGACACCTTTTAATATTTAATTTTAACATTTGCCAAATGAACGTGCAAATAATGATTTAATTATTTCTACTTTTTAACAATTAATTATTTAGGTGAGATCATTAAGCAGTAAGTTGGGCCAGCAGTAAGAAACACGAACTAAGCTCAGATTCTTTGAGACTTGGTTACTTGAAAATTACTTGAACATGTGCCGTTTCAGAAAAGTTCAATGTACTTAAAAGGGAATTTGTATGTGCTGGTAAAACAACTTAATGTTGACTTCCTCTATACCGGTCCCCATATTATACCCAAACAATTTTGTTATTGTTTTTATGGCCTTTATTAAAATTACAATAACCAAAAAGAAATGCAAAAACCTTTAATTACATTCAAGGCATTTGTGAATTGTATAAGGCACGTGTCACTTTGTTAGCTTGTGCAATAAATCAAAATTGTTCTTGGTCACGATTTAAGGGAAAACGAGCATTAGTTAAGCAGGTATAAAATGCTTTAGTTTTTGTCTGGAGTTATTTGGTATAAAAATGATAAAAAAACATGGGCTCCAATCAAAGATGTACATTCCGCTGCTGCAACCGACATACCCTGCATTAATGACATAACCAGTCAGATTTTATCAAATATAAGAATAGACTTTTCCTTATTCTTTATTTCATAATCCGCATTATATATAGATAGTACAAGCTGGGTGCTACTCATTGTCTACGGATTACTATTTTCCTAAAAAGGAATGTTGTACCAGTGATCTTGCTCCGACAGATGGGACAGCCTATGTAGCCACTGTGCCATCACAAGTCATTTAAGGATAACGAAAAAGCGACAAGAATTCAACAATAACCAGCATTTAACTTTACCATTGTTATATTTAAACTTTACCATTGGTTTTACCATAGTTTCTGTTAAGATTTGTCCGTTTTTGTTATTGTACTGGTATAACCTGAATGTCTCGGTTTCATATTCCCATAAATGTATAAAAGAAATTCGCCCACCAAACAAAATAGATTAAAAATAGACCATCGGGGGGGGGGGGGGGGGGGGGGTTAAAGATGGGATAGAAGAACAACTGTAAACACGTTCGATAACATTATGACTAATGATGACACTTTTTTGTTACGATTTGATATTTACTTCAAGTTTGTTTCCTACAACAGGACTTTTCTAAAATTCTAAATTTTAAGGTCACTTTGTTTTGTTTTTCAAAACACTCTCCTTAATGAATTCTGCAGCAAAACATGCATTTCATTCAATGTTGATTATCTGTCCTTTACATGTCTCAACCTACTGTAAATGTTTGTAAATAAATGTCTGTAAATAACTGATGAAAATAGCTACTCCACAGAAGGTATAATTGCTCCCAAATGATATGCTATTGCCCGCACAAAACTGAGGTTATATGAACAATGTTGTCATTATTATTATTATTATTATTATTATTATTTTGCTTCTTAATATGTACTCCATTTCACTGTGAATGGTGGACTAGGTAGAATTTCCTAAAACTTTGGGTTGGGTTAGAGAGGATCTGGCACTAAATCCAGTCAAAGTTGTCCTTTTTTTCTGTTGTTTATTCTTCACAAAATATGTAAAAAATAATAAGTCATCCGCCTTAAAATTTTACAAATTATTTTTTGGATTATGACCAAAACAAAAACATACTCCCTAGAATTCCTTAGAACCTTTAAATATACTTTGGATGAACTAACCGTAAGAGGCGGGTTTCTATACCTTCACTATCAGCGAGTGGATAGTTATGTTGGTGATGTAATAATCGAACAATAGGATGACGCAATAACAAAATCATATCAAATGGAAGAATAACAGGGCCGTTTTCATATGTTATGTATAAATGAAGCAAATATTTAGTCACTGGTTAAAACCAAGGAAAGTGGAGCCATAATGTATACGATACAGGTTGCCTGAATTCAGCAAGTGGTCCGCCATATGTACATTGCACAAACTACCTAAGGATACCTTGTTGTCTCTATATGAATTTTTTAAAGGAATTCATCAATGAAATTTTGTAGAACAATATACTGGTGGACAAAAAACAGCTAATTAATTTTCATGTTTAGTCTGATGGATCTTGATGCGGATCCATGTGTTGGCGGAGGTGTGCGCTCTACGGGTGCTCTCTAATATTGTAATAAACGTCTTAACGCAGTCTTTGAGTGTCTAGTCGAAGTTATTGTGATGTATTAAATCTTACTAACCATTTTGAGGTGTTTTGTTGCTAAATATCTCTCTGTATGAAATATTTATATATAATGGTCCTCAATTTTTGCTCTAAAATCAAATTTGACTTAAAAAAATGACAAAACCACTATAGAAAAATTGGCACCATATTTTTTTGTAAAGTTTAAGGTCTAAGGATCACAAAAATGTATGGTGTCTACTTTTTTTAGGGAAAAATTACTCGATGACAATTGCCCCCACACTATAAAATGTGATCTGTTATTATGGAAGAAAGAGGTACAGATTTTTCGAGGTGGTCTGTATTAAAGGTCGTTGTTGAGAATAAGAAGGCACTTTCTGACTGCTTACCTATTTCTCATGGACTTTGTCACTGTAATTGATAAAGTATTAATGAAAATATATCTTTTCGGATCGTAACCGCACCTTTATTAATGCTGACGTGAAAACTCTTAATCTAAGGATGCATATCTGCATATTATCTGTTTGATAGAGATATAGAACAAGAATACACAGAAAAAGTCGGATCACCCCGTATGGGAATCGAACCGCTGACCCTCCGATTGCCGGTCGTCTGCTCTACCACTGAGCTAACAGGGATCCCCAACTTCCTCTGTGTATCAGCACACTTTCATAGGAAACAGCGAAGTGACGTCACTACTGTGACTGGTATTATACATACTACATGTGTCGACACGGCGACTTTGCATGCAGCAGTGATAAACTGATGGCCTTTTTTTTATGGTGTGCATCAAATATTATATAGAAAGATGTTGAATGGCCATGCTGGTCCATCTCATGGAGATATAGAACAAGAATACACAGAAAAAGTCGGATCGGCCCGTATGGGAATCGAACCCATGACCCTCCGATTGCCGGTCGTCTGCTCTACCACTGAGCTAACAGGGATCCCCAACTTCCTCTGTGTATCAGCACACTTTCATAGGAAACAGC
Source organism: Sipunculus nudus (assembly GCA_026874595.1). Lineage (NCBI taxonomy): Eukaryota > Metazoa > Annelida > Sipuncula > Golfingiida > Sipunculidae > Sipunculus > Sipunculus nudus. The sequence continues at coordinate 23,498,517 of CM049318.1, read as the reverse complement.
GAAGTGACGTCACTACTGTGACTGGTATTATACATACTACATGTGTCGACACGGCGACTTTGCATGCAGCAGTGATAAACTGATGGCCTTTTTTTTATGGTGTGCATCAAATATTATATAGAAAGATGTTGAATGGCCATGCTGGTCCATCTCATGGAGATATAAACAAGAATACACAGAAAAAGTCGGATCGGCCCGTATGGGAATCGAACCCATGACCCTCCGATTGCCGGTCGTCTGCTCTACCACTGAGCTAACAGGGATCCCCAACTTCCTCTGTGTATCAGCACACTTTCATAGAAACAGCGAAGTGACGTCACTACTGTGACTGGTATTATACATACTACATGTGTCGACACGGCGACTTTGCATGCAGCAGTGATAAACTGATGGCCTTTTTTTCATGGTGTGCATCAAATATTATATAGAAAGATGTTGAATGGCCATGCTGGTCCATCTCATGGAGATATAGAACAAGAATACATAGAAAAAGTCGGATCACCCCGTATGGGAATCGAACCCATGACCCTCCGATTGCCGGTCGTCTGCTCTACCACTGAGCTAACAGGGATCCCAAACTTCCTCTGTGTATCAGCACACTTTCATAGGAAACAGCGAAGTGACGTCACTACTGTGACTGGTATTATACATACTACATGTGTCGACACGGCGACTTTGCATGCAGCAGTGATAAACTGATGGCCTTTTTTTTTATGGTGTGCATCAAATATTATATAGAAAGATGTTGAATGGCCATGCTGGTCCATCTCATGGAGATATAGAACAAGAATACACAGAAAAAGTCGGATCACCCCGTATGGGAATCGAACCCATGACCCTCCGATTGCCGGTCGTCTGCTCTACCACTGAGCTAACAGGGATCCCCAACTTCCTCTGTGTATCAGCACACTTTCATAGGAAACAGCGAAGTGACGTCACTACTGTGACTGGTATTATACATACTACATGTGTCGACACGGCGACTTTGCATGCAGCAGTGATAAACTGATGGCCTTTTTTTTATGGTGTGTATCAAATATTATATAGAAAGATGTTGAATGGCCATGCTGGTCCATCTCATGGAGATATAGAACAAGAATACACAGAAAAAGTCGGATCACCCCGTATGGGAATCGAACCCATGACCCTCCGATTGCCGGTCGTCTGCTCTACCACTGAGCTAACAGGGATCCCCAACTTCCTCTGTGTATCAGCACACTTTCATAGGAAACAGCGAAGTGACGTCACTACTGTGACTGGTATTATACATACTACATGTGTCGACACGGCGACTTTGCATGCAGCAGTGATAAACTGATGGCCTTTTTTTTATGGTGTGCATCAAATATTATATAGAAAGATGTTGAATGGCCATGCTGGTCCATCTCATGGAGATATAGAACAAGAATACACAGAAAAAGTCGGATCACCCCGTATGGGAATCGAACCCATGACCCTCCGATTGCCGGTCGTCTGCTCTACCACTGAGCTAACAGGGATCCCCAACTTCCTCTGTGTATCAGCACACTTTCATAGGAAACAGCGAAGTGACGTCACTACTGTGACTGGTATTATACATACTACATGTGTCGACACGGCGACTTTGCATGCAGCAGTGATAAACTGATGGCCTTTTTTTTATGGTGTGCATCAAATATTATATAGAAAGATGTTGAATGGCCATGCTGGTCCATCTCATGGAGATATAGAACAAGAATACACAGAAAAAGTCGGATCACCCCGTATGGGAATCGAACCCATGACCCTCCGATTGCCGGTCGTCTGCTCTACCACTGAGCTAACAGGGATCCCCAACTTCCTCTGTGTATCAGCACACTTTCATAGGAAACAGCGAAGTGACGTCACTACTGTGACTGGTATTATACATACTACATGTGTCGACACGGCGACTTTGCATGCAGCAGTGATAAACTGATGGCCTTTTTTTTTATTTATGGTGTGCATCAAATATTATATAGAAAGATGTTGAATGGCCATGCTGGTCCATCTCATGGAGATATAGAACAAGAATACACAGAAAAAGTCGGATCACCCCGTATGGGAATCGAACCCATGACCCTCCGATTGCCGGTCGTCTGCTCTACCACTGAGCTAACAGGGATCCCCAACTTCCTCTGTGTATCAGCACACTTTCATAGGAAACAGCGAAGTGACGTCACTACTGTGACTAGTATTATACATACTACATGTGTCGACACGGCGACTTTGCATGCAGCAGTGATAAACTGATGGCCTTTTTTTTATGGTGTGCATCAAATATTATATAGAAAGATGTTGAATTGCCATGCTGGTCCATCTCATGGAGATATAGAACAAGAATACACAGAAAAAGTCGGATCACCCCGTATGGGAATCGAACCCATGACCCTCCGATTGCCGGTCGTCTGCTCTACCACTGAGCTAACAGGGATCCCCAACTTCCTCTGTGTATCAGCACACTTTCATAGGAAACAGCGAAGTGACGTCACTACTGTGACTGGTATTATACATACTACATGTGTCGACACGGCGACTTTGCATGCAGCAGTGATAAACTGATGGCCTTTTTTTATGGTGTGCATCAAATATTATATAGAAAGATGTTGAATGGCCATGCTGGTCCATCTCATGGAGATATAAACAAGAATACACAGAAAAAGTCGGATCGGCCCGTATGGGAATCGAACCCATGACCCTCCGATTGCCGGTCGTCTGCTCTACCACTGAGCTAACAGGGATCCCCAACTTCCTCTGTGTATCAGCACACTTTCATAGAAACAGCGAAGTGACGTCACTACTGTGACTGGTATTATACATACTACATGTGTCGACACGGCGACTTTGCATGCAGCAGTGATAAACTGATGGCCTTTTTTTTATGGTGTGCATCAAATATTATATAGAAAGATGTTGAATGGCCATGCTGGTCCATCTCATGGAGATATAGAACAAGAATACATAGAAAAAGTCGGATCACCCCGTATGGGAATCGAACCCATGACCCTCCGATTGCCGGTCGTCTGCTCTACCACTGAGCTAACAGGGATCCCAAACTTCCTCTGTGTATCAGCACACTTTCATAGGAAACAGCGAAGTGACGTCACTACTGTGACTGGTATTATACATACTACATGTGTCGACACGGCGACTTTGCATGCAGCAGTGATAAACTGATGGCCTTTTTTTTATGGTGTGCATCAAATATTATATAGAAAGATGTTGAATGGCCATGCTGGTCCATCTCATGGAGATATAGAACAAGAATACACAGAAAAAGTCGGATCACCCCGTATGGGAATCGAACCCATGACCCTCCGATTGCCGGTCGTCTGCTCTACCACTGAGCTAACAGGGATCCCCAACTTCCTCTGTGTATCAGCACACTTTCATAGGAAACAGCGAAGTGACGTCACTACTGTGACTGGTATTATACATACTACATGTGTCGACACGGCGACTTTGCATGCAGCAGTGATAAACTGATGGCCTTTTTTTTATTTATGGTGTGCATCAAATATTATATAGAAAGATGTTGAATGGCCATGCTGGTCCATCTCATGGAGATATAGAACAAGAATACACAGAAAAAGTCGGATCACCCCGTATGGGAATCGAACCCATGACCCTCCGATTGCCGGTCGTCTGCTCTACCACTGAGCTAACAGGGATCCCCAACTTCCTCTGTGTATCAGCACACTTTCATAGGAAACAGCGAAGTGACGTCACTACTGTGACTGGTATTATACATACTACATGTGTCGACACGGCGACTTTGCATGCAGCAGTGATAAACTGATGGCCTTTTTTTTATGGTGTGCATCAAATATTATATAGAAAGATGTTGAATTGCCATGCTGGTCCATCTCATGGAGATATAGAACAAGAATACACAGAAAAAGTCGGATCACCCCGTATGGGAATCGAACCCATGACCCTCCGATTGCCGGTCGTCTGCTCTACCACTGAGCTAACAGGGATCCCCAACTTCCTCTGTGTATCAGCACACTTTCATAGGAAACAGCGAAGTGACGTCACTACTGTGACTGGTATTATACATACTACATGTGTCGACACGGCGACTTTGCATGCAGCAGTGATAAACTGATGGCCTTTTTTTTATGGTGTGCATCAAATATTATATAGAAAGATGTTGAATGGCCATGCTGGTCCATCTCATGGAGATATAGAACAAGAATACACAGAAATCGGATCGGCCCGTATGGGAATCGAACCCATGACCCTCCGATTGCCGGTCGTCTGCTCTACCACTGAGCTAACAGGGATCCCCAACTTCCTCTGTGTATCAGCACACTTTCATAGGAAACAGCGAAGTGACGTCACTACTGTGACTGGTATTATACATACTACATGTGTCGACACGGCGACTTTGCATGCAGCAGTGATAAACTGATGGCCTTTTTTTTTTATTTATGGTGTGCATCAAATATTATATAGAAAGATGTTGAATGGCCATGCTGGTCCATCTCATGGAGATATAGAACAAGAATACACAGAAAAAGTTGGATCACCCCGTATGGGAATCGAACCCATGACCCTCCGATTGCCGGTCGTCTGCTCTACCACTGAGCTAACAGGGATCCCCAACTTCCTCTGTGTATCAGCACACTTTCATAGGAAACAGCGAAGTGACGTCACTACTGTGACTGGTATTATACATACTACATGTGTCGACACGGCGACTTTGCATGCAGCAGTGATAAACTGATGGCCTTTTTTTTATGGTGTGCATCAAATATTATATAGAAAGATGTTGAATTGCCATGCTGGTCCATCTCATGGAGATATAGAACAAGAATACACAGAAAAAGTCGGATCACCCAGTATGGGAATCGAACCCATGACCCTCCGATTGCCGGTCGTCTGCTCTACCACTGAGCTAACAGGGATCCCCAACTTCCTCTGTGTATCAGCACACTTTCATAGGAAACAGCGAAGTGACGTCACTACTGTGACTGGTATTATACATACTACATGTGTCGACACGGCGACTTTGCATGCAGCAGTGATAAACTGATGGCCTTTTTTTTATGGTGTGCATCAAATATTATATAGAAAGATGTTGAATGGCCATGCTGGTCCATCTCATGGAGATATAGAACAAGAATACACAGAAAAAGTCGGATCACCCCGTATGGGAATCGAACCCATGACCCTCCGATTGCCGGTCGTCTGCTCTACCACTGAGCTAACAGGGATCCCCAACTTCCTCTGTGTATCAGCACACTTTCATAGGAAACAGCGAAGTGACGTCACTACTGTGACTGGTATTATACATACTACATGTGTCGACACGGCGACTTTGCATGCAGCAGTGATAAACTGATGGCCTTTTTTTTATGGTGTGCATCAAATATTATATAGAAAGATGTTGAATGGCCATGCTGGTCCATCTCATGGAGATATAGAACAAGAATACACAGAAAAAGTCGGATCACCCCGTATGGGAATCGAACCCATGACCCTCCGATTGCCGGTCGTCTGCTCTACCACTGAGCTAACAGGGATCCCCAACTTCCTCTGTGTATCAGCACACTTTCATAGGAAACAGCGAAGTGACGTCACTACTGTGACTGGTATTATACATACTACATGTGTCGACACGGCGACTTTGCATGCAGCAGTGATAAACTGATGGCCTTTTTTTTTATTTATGGTGTGCATCAAATATTATATAGAAAGGTGTTGAATGGCCATGCTGGTCCATCTCATGGAGATATAGAACAAGAATACACAGAAAAAGTCGGATCACCCCGTATGGGAATCGAACCCATGACCCTCCGATTGCCGGTCGTCTGCTCTACCACTGAGCTAACAGGGATCCCCAACTTCCTCTGTGTATCAGCACACTTTCATAGGAAACAGCGAAGTGACGTCACTACTGTGACTAGTATTATACATACTACATGTGTCGACACGGCGACTTTGCATGCAGCAGTGATAAACTGATGGCCTTTTTTTTATGGTGTGCATCAAATATTATATAGAAAGATGTTGAATTGCCATGCTGGTCCATCTCATGGAGATATAGAACAAGAATACACAGAAAAAGTCGGATCACCCCGTATGGGAATCGAACCCATGACCCTCCGATTGCCGGTCGTCTGCTCTACCACTGAGCTAACAGGGATCCCCAACTTCCTCTGTGTATCAGCACACTTTCATAGGAAACAGCGAAGTGACGTCACTACTGTGACTGGTATTATACATACTACATGTGTCGACACGGCGACTTTGCATGCAGCAGTGATAAACTGATGGCCTTTTTTTATGGTGTGCATCAAATATTATATAGAAAGATGTTGAATGGCCATGCTGGTCCATCTCATGGAGATATAAACAAGAATACACAGAAAAAGTCGGATCGGCCCGTATGGGAATCGAACCCATGACCCTCCGATTGCCGGTCGTCTGCTCTACCACTGAGCTAACAGGGATCCCCAACTTCCTCTGTGTATCAGCACACTTTCATAGAAACAGCGAAGTGACGTCACTACTGTGACTGGTATTATACATACTACATGTGTCGACACGGCGACTTTGCATGCAGCAGTGATAAACTGATGGCCTTTTTTTTATGGTGTGCATCAAATATTATATAGAAAGATGTTGAATGGCCATGCTGGTCCATCTCATGGAGATATAGAACAAGAATACATAGAAAAAGTCGGATCACCCCGTATGGGAATCGAACCCATGACCCTCCGATTGCCGGTCGTCTGCTCTACCACTGAGCTAACAGGGATCCCAAACTTCCTCTGTGTATCAGCACACTTTCATAGGAAACAGCGAAGTGACGTCACTACTGTGACTGGTATTATACATACTACATGTGTCGACACGGCGACTTTGCATGCAGCAGTGATAAACTGATGGCCTTTTTTTTATGGTGTGCATCAAATATTATATAGAAAGATGTTGAATGGCCATGCTGGTCCATCTCATGGAGATATAGAACAAGAATACACAGAAAAAGTCGGATCACCCCGTATGGGAATCGAACCCATGACCCTCCGATTGCCGGTCGTCTGCTCTACCACTGAGCTAACAGGGATCCCCAACTTCCTCTGTGTATCAGCACACTTTCATAGGAAACAGCGAAGTGACGTCACTACTGTGACTGGTATTATACATACTACATGTGTCGACACGGCGACTTTGCATGCAGCAGTGATAAACTGATGGCCTTTTTTTTATTTATGGTGTGCATCAAATATTATATAGAAAGATGTTGAATGGCCATGCTGGTCCATCTCATGGAGATATAGAACAAGAATACACAGAAAAAGTCGGATCACCCCGTATGGGAATCGAACCCATGACCCTCCGATTGCCGGTCGTCTGCTCTACCACTGAGCTAACAGGGATCCCCAACTTCCTCTGTGTATCAGCACACTTTCATAGGAAACAGCGAAGTGACGTCACTACTGTGACTGGTATTATACATACTACATGTGTCGACACGGCGACTTTGCATGCAGCAGTGATAAACTGATGGCCTTTTTTTTATGGTGTGCATCAAATATTATATAGAAAGATGTTGAATTGCCATGCTGGTCCATCTCATGGAGATATAGAACAAGAATACACAGAAAAAGTCGGATCACCCCGTATGGGAATCGAACCCATGACCCTCCGATTGCCGGTCGTCTGCTCTACCACTGAGCTAACAGGGATCCCCAACTTCCTCTGTGTATCAGCACACTTTCATAGGAAACAGCGAAGTGACGTCACTACTGTGACTGGTATTATACATACTACATGTGTCGACACGGCGACTTTGCATGCAGCAGTGATAAACTGATGGCCTTTTTTTTATGGTGTGCATCAAATATTATATAGAAAGATGTTGAATGGCCATGCTGGTCCATCTCATGGAGATATAGAACAAGAATACACAGAAATCGGATCGGCCCGTATGGGAATCGAACCCATGACCCTCCGATTGCCGGTCGTCTGCTCTACCACTGAGCTAACAGGGATCCCCAACTTCCTCTGTGTATCAGCACACTTTCATAGGAAACAGCGAAGTGACGTCACTACTGTGACTGGTATTATACATACTACATGTGTCGACACGGCGACTTTGCATGCAGCAGTGATAAACTGATGGCCTTTTTTTTTTATTTATGGTGTGCATCAAATATTATATAGAAAGATGTTGAATGGCCATGCTGGTCCATCTCATGGAGATATAGAACAAGAATACACAGAAAAAGTTGGATCACCCCGTATGGGAATCGAACCCATGACCCTCCGATTGCCGGTCGTCTGCTCTACCACTGAGCTAACAGGGATCCCCAACTTCCTCTGTGTATCAGCACACTTTCATAGGAAACAGCGAAGTGACGTCACTACTGTGACTAGTATTATACATACTACATGTGTCGACACGGCGACTTTGCATGCAGCAGTGATAAACTGATGGCCTTTTTTTTATGGTGTGCATCAAATATTATATAGAAAGATGTTGAATTGCCATGCTGGTCCATCTCATGGAGATATAGAACAAGAATACACAGAAAAAGTCGGATCACCCAGTATGGGAATCGAACCCATGACCCTCCGATTGCCGGTCGTCTGCTCTACCACTGAGCTAACAGGGATCCCCAACTTCCTCTGTGTATCAGCACACTTTCATAGGAAACAGCGAAGTGACGTCACTACTGTGACTGGTATTATACATACTACATGTGTCGACACGGCGACTTTGCATGCAGCAGTGATAAACTGATGGCCTTTTTTTTATGGTGTGCATCAAATATTATATAGAAAGATGTTGAATGGCCATGCTGGTCCATCTCATGGAGATATAGAACAAGAATACACAGAAAAAGTCGGATCACCCCGTATGGGAATCGAACCCATGACCCTCCGATTGCCGGTCGTCTGCTCTACCACTGAGCTAACAGGGATCCCCAACTTCCTCTGTGTATCAGCACACTTTCATAGGAAACAGCGAAGTGACGTCACTACTGTGACTGGTATTATACATACTACATGTGTCGACACGGCGACTTTGCATGCAGCAGTGATAAACTGATGGCCTTTTTTTTATGGTGTGCATCAAATATTATATAGAAAGATGTTGAATGGCCATGCTGGTCCATCTCATGGAGATATAGAACAAGAATACACAGAAAAAGTCGGATCACCCCGTATGGGAATCGAACCCATGACCCTCCGATTGCCGGTCGTCTGCTCTACCACTGAGCTAACAGGGATCCCCAACTTCCTCTGTGTATCAGCACACTTTCATAGGAAACAGCGAAGTGACGTCACTACTGTGACTGGTATTATACATACTACATGTGTCGACACGGCGACTTTGCATGCAGCAGTGATAAACTGATGGCCTTTTTTTTTATTTATGGTGTGCATCAAATATTATATAGAAAGGTGTTGAATGGCCATGCTGGTCCATCTCATGGAGATATAGAACAAGAATACACAGAAAAAGTCGGATCACCCCGTATGGGAATCGAACCCATGACCCTCCGATTGCCGGTCGTCTGCTCTACCACTGAGCTAACAGGGATCCCCAACTTCCTCTGTGTATCAGCACACTTTCATAGGAAACAGCGAAGTGACGTCACTACTGTGACTAGTATTATACATACTACATGTGTCGACACGGCGACTTTGCATGCAGCAGTGATAAACTGATGGCCTTTTTTTTATGGTGTGCATCAAATATTATATAGAAAGATGTTGAATTGCCATGCTGGTCCATCTCATGGAGATATAGAACAAGAATACACAGAAAAAGTCGGATCACCCCGTATGGGAATCGAACCCATGACCCTCCGATTGCCGGTCGTCTGCTCTACCACTGAGCTAACAGGGATCCCCAACTTCCTCTGTGTATCAGCACACTTTCATAGGAAACAGCGAAGTGACGTCACTACTGTGACTGGTATTATACATACTACATGTGTCGACACGGCGACTTTGCATGCAGCAGTGATAAACTGATGGCCTTTTTTTTATGGTGTGCATCAAATATTATATAGAAAGATGTTGAATGGCCATGCTGGTCCATCTCATGGAGATATAGAACAAGAATACACAGAAAAAGTCGGATCACCCCGTATGGGAATCGAACCCATGACCCTCCGATTGCCGGTCGTCTGCTCTACCACTGAGCTAACAGGGATCCCCAACTTCCTCTGTGTATCAGCACACTTTCATAGGAAACAGCGAAGTGACGTCACTACTGTGACTGGTATTATACATACTACATGTGTCGACACGGCGACTTTGCATGCAGCAGTGATAAACTGATGGCCTTTTTTTTATGGTGTGCATCAAATATTATATAGAAAGATGTTGAATGGCCATGCTGGTCCATCTCATGGAGATATAGAACAAGAATACACAGAAAAAGTCGGATCACCCCGTATGGGAATCGAATCCATGACCCTCCGATTGCCGGTCGTCTGCTCTACCACTGAGCTAACAGGGATCCCCAACTTCCTCTGTGTATCAGCACACTTTCATAGGAAACAGCGAAGTGACGTCACTACTGTGACTGGTATTATACATACTACATGTGTCGACACGGCGACTTTGCATGCAGCAGTGATAAACTGATGGCCTTTTTTTTATGGTGTGCATCAAATATTATATAGAAAGATGTTGAATGGCCATGCTGGTCCATCTCATGGAGATATAGAACAAGAATACACAGAAAAAGTCGGATCACCCCGTATGGGAATCGAACCCATGACCCTCCGATTGCCGGTCGTCTGCTCTACCATTGAGCTAACAGGGATCCCCAACTTCCTCTGTGTATCAGCACACTTTCATAGGAAACAGCGAAGTGACGTCTCAACTGTGACTGGTATTATACATACTACATGTGTCGACACGGCGACTTTGCATGCAGCAGTGATAAACTGATGGCCTTTTTTTTATGGCCATGCTGGTCCATCTCATGGAGATATAGAACAAGAATACACAGAAAAAGGCCATCAGTTTATCACTGCTGCATGCAAAGTCGCCGTGTCGACACATGTAGTATGTATAATACCAGTCACAGTAGTGACGTCACTTCGCTGTTTCCTATGATATGAAAGTGTGCTGATACACAGAGGAAGTTGGGGATCCCTGTTAGCTCAGTGGTAGAGCAGACGACCGGCAATCGGAGGGTCATGGGTTCGATTCTCATACGGGGTGATCCGACTTTTTCTGTGTATTCTTGTTCTATATCTCCATGAGATGGACCAGCATGGCCATTCAACATCTTTCTATATAATATTTGATGCACACCATAAAAAAAAGGCCATCAGTTTATCACTGCTGCATGCAAAGTCGCCGTGTCGACACATGTAGTATGTATAATACCAGTCACAGTAGTGACGTCACTTCGCTGTTTCCTATGAAAGTGTGCTGATACACAGAGGAAGTTGGGGATCCCTGTTAGCTCAGTGGTAGAGCAGACGACAGGCAATCGGAGGGTCATGGGTTCGATTCCCATACGGGGTGATCCGACTTTTTCTGTGTATTCTTGTTCTATATCTCCATGAGATGGACCAGCATGGCCATTCAACATCTTTCTATATAATATTTGATGCACACCATAAAAAAAAGGCCATCAGTTTATCACTGCTGCATGCAAAGTCGCCGTGTCGACACATGTAGTATGTATAATACCAGTCACAGTAGTGACGTCACTTCGCTGTTTCCTATGAAAGTGTGCTGATACACAGAGGAAATTGGGGATCCCTGTTAGCTCAGTGGTAGAGCAGACGACCGGAAATCGGAGGGTCATGGGTTCGATTCCCATACGGGGTGATCCGACTTTTTCTGTGTATTCTTGTTCTATATCTCCATGAGATGGACCAGCATGGCCATTCAACATCTTTCTATATAATATTTGATGCACACCATAAAAAAAAGGCCATCAGTTTATCACTGCTGCATGCAAAGTCGCCGTGTCGACACATGTAGTATGTATAATACCAGTCACAGTAGTGACGTCACTTCGCTGTTTCCTATGAAAGTGTGCTGATACACAGAAAGAAGTTGGGGATCCCTGTTAGCTCAGTGGTAGAGCAGACGACCGGCAATCGGAGGGTCATGGGTTCGATTCCCATACGGGGTGATCCGACTTTTTCTGTGTATTCTTGTTCTATATCTCCATGAGATGGACCAGCATGGCTATTCAACATCTTTCTATATTATATTTGATGCACACCATAAAAAAAAGGCCATCAGTTTATCACTGCTGCATGCAAAGTCGCCGTGTCGACACATGTAGTATGTATAATACCAGTCACAGTAGTGACGTCACTTCGCTGTTTCCTATGAAAGTGTGCTGATACACAGAGGAAGTTGGGGATCCCTGTTTGCTCAGTGGTAGAGCAGACGACCGGCAATCGGAGGGTCATGGGTTCGATTCCCATACGGGGTGATCCGACTTTTTCTGTGTATTCTTGTTCTATATCTCCATGAGATGGACCAGCATGGCCATTCAACATCTTTCTATATAATATTTGATGCACACCATAAAAAAAAGGCCATCAGTCACAGTCACAGTAGTGACGTCACTTCGCTGTCACTTCGCTGATACACAGAGGAAGTTGGGGATCCCTGTTAGCTCAGTGGTAGAGCAGACGACCGGCAATCGGAGGGTCATGGGTCGATTCCCATACGGGGTGATCCGACTTTTTCTGTGTATTCTTGTTCTATATCTCCATGAGATGGACCAGCATGGCCATTCAACATCCATCTATATAATATTTGATGGACACCATAAAAAAAAGGCCATCAGTCACAGTCACAGTAGTGACGTCACTTCGCTGTTTCCTATGAAAGTGTGCTGATACACAGAGGAAGTTGGGGATCCCTGTTAGCTCAGTGGTAGAGCAGACGACCGGCAATCGGAGGGTCATGGGTTCGATTCCCATACGGGGTGATCCGACTTTTTCTGTGTATTCTTGTTCTATATCTCCATGAGATGGACCAGCATGGCCATTCAACATCTTTCTATATAATATTTGATGCACACCATAAAAAAAAGGCCATCAGTTTATCACTGCTGCATGCAAAGTCGCCGTGTCGACACATGTAGTATGTATAATACCAGTCACAGTAGTGACGTCACTTCGCTGTTTCCTATGAAAGTGTACTGATACACAGAGAAAGGTGGGGATCCCTGTTAGCTCAGTGGTAGAGCAGACGACCGGCAATCGGAGGGTCATGGGTTCGATTCCCATACGGGCCGATCCGACTTTTTCTGTGTATTCTTGTTCTATATCTCCATGAGACGGACCAGCATGGCCATTCAACATCTTTCTATATAATATTTGATGCACACCATAAAAAAAAGGCCATCAGTTTATCACTGCTGCATGCAAAGTCGCCGTGTCGACACATGTAGTATGTATAATACCAGTCACAGTAGTGACGTCACTTCGCTGTTTCCTATGAAAGTGTACTGATACACAGAGAAAGGTGGGGATCCCTGTTAGCTCAGTGGTAGAGCAGACGACCGGCAATCGGAGGGTCATGGGTTCGATTCCCATACGGGGTGATCCGACTTTTTCTGTGTATTCTTGTTCTATATCTCCATGAGATGGACCAGCATGGCCATTCAACATCTTTCTATATTATATTTGATGCACACCATAAAAAAAAGGCCATCAGTTTATCACTGCTGCATGCAAAGTCGCCGTGTCGACACATGTAGTATGTATAATACCAGTCACAGTAGTGACGTCACTTCGCTGTTTCCTATGAAAGTGTACTGATACACAGAGAAAGGTGGGGATCCCTGTTAGCTCAGTGGTAGAGCAGACGACCGGCAATCGGAGGGTCATGGGTTCGATTCCCATACGGGGTGATCCGACTTTTTCTGTGTATTCTTGTTCTATATCTCCATGAGATGGACCAGCATGGCCATTCAACATCTTTCTATATTATATTTGATGCACACCATAAAAAAAAGGCCATCAGTTTATCACTGCTGCATGCAAAGTCGCCGTGTCGACACATGTAGTATGTATAATACCAGTCACAGTAGTGACGTCACTTCGCTGTTTCCTATGAAAGTGTGCTGATACAAAGAGGAAGTTGGGGATCCCTGTTAGCTCAGTGGTAGAGCAGACGACCGGCAATCGGAGGGTCATGGGTTCGATTCCCATACGGGGTGATCCGACTTTTTCTGTGTATTCTTGTTCTATATCTCCATGAGATGGACCAGCATGGCCATTCAACATCTTTCTATATAATATTTGATGCACACCATAAAAAAAAGGCCATCAGTCACAGTCACAGTAGTGACGTCACTTCGCTGTCACTTCGCTGATACACAGAGGAAGTTGGGGATCCCTGTTAGCTCAGTGGTAGAGCAGACGACCGGCAATCGGAGGGTCATGGGTTCGATTCCCATACGGGGTGATCCGACTTTTTCTGTGTATTCTTGTTCTATATCTCCATGAGATGGACCAGCATGGCCATTCAACATCTTTCTATATAATATTTGATGCACACCATAAAAAAAAGGCCATCAGTCACAGTCACAGTAGTGACGTCACTTCGCTGTCACTTCGCTGATACACAGAGGAAGTTGGGGATCCCTGTTAGCTCAGTGGTAGAGCAGACGACCGGCAATCGGAGGGTCATGGGTCGATTCCCATACGGGGTGATCCGACTTTTTCTGTGTATTCTTGTTCTATATCTCCATGAGATGGACCAGCATGGCCATTCAACATCTTTCTATATAATATTTGATGGACACCATAAAAAAAAGGCCATCAGTCACAGTCACAGTAGTGACGTCACTTCGCTGTTTCCTATGAAAGTGTGCTGATACACAGAGGAAGTTGGGGATCCCTGTTAGCTCAGTGGTAGAGCAGACGACCGGCAATCGGAGGGTCATGGGTTCGATTCCCATACGGGGAGATCCGACTTTTTCTGTGTATTCTTGTTCTATATCTCCATGAGATGGACCAGCATGGCCATTCAACATCTTTCTATATTATATTTGATGCACACCATAAAAAAAAGGCCATGAGTTTATCACTGCTGCATGCAAAGTCGCCGTGTCGACACATGTAGTATGTATAATACCAGTCACAGTAGTGACGTCACTTCGCTGTTTCCTATGAAAGTGTACTGATACACAGAGAAAGGTGGGGATCCCTGTTAGCTCAGTGGTAGAGCAGACGACCGGCAATCGGAGGGTCATGGGTTCGATTCCCATACGGGGTGATCCGACTTTTTCTGTGTATTCTTGTTCTATATCTCCATGAGATGGACCAGCATGGCCATTCAACATCTTTCTATATTATATTTGATGCACACCATAAAAAAAAGGCCATCAGTTTATCACTGCTGCATGCAAAGTCGCCGTGTCGACACATGTAGTATGTATAATACCAGTCACAGTAGTGACGTCACTTCGCTGTTTCCTATGAAAGTGTGCTGATACAAAGAGGAAGTTGGGGATCCCTGTTAGCTCAGTGGTAGAGCAGACGACCGGCAATCGGAGGCTCATGGGTTCGATTCCCATACGGGGTGATCCGACTTTTTCTGTGTATTCTTGTTCTATATCTCCATGAGATGGACCAGCATGGCCATTCAACATCTTTCTATATAATATTTGATGCACACCATAAAAAAAGGCCATCAGTCACAGTCACAGTAGTGACGTCACTTCGCTGTCACTTCGCTGATACACAGAGGAAGTTGGGGATCCCTGTTAGCTCAGTGGTAGAGCAGACGACCGGCAATCGGAGGGTCATGGGTTCGATTCCCATACGGGGTGATCCGACTTTTTCTGTGTATTCTTGTTCTATATCTCCATGAGATGGACCAGCATGGCCATTCAACATCTTTCTATATTATATTTGATGCACACCATAAAAAAAAGGCCATCAGTTTATCACTGCTGCATGCAAAGTCGCCGTGTCGACACATGTAGTATGTATAATACCAGTCACAGTAGTGACGTCACTTCGCTGTTTCCTATGAAAGTGTACTGATACACAGAGAAAGGTGGGGATCCCTGTTAGCTCAGTGGTAGAGCAGACGACCGGCAATCGGAGGGTCATGGGTTCGATTCCCATACGGGGTGATCCGACTTTTTCTGTGTATTCTTGTTCTATATCTCCATGAGATGGACCAGCATGGCCATTCAACATCTTTCTATATTATATTTGATGCACACCATAAAAAAAAAGGCCATCAGTTTATCACTGCTGCATGCAAAGTCGCCGTGTCGACACATGTAGTATGTATAATACCAGTCACAGTAGTGACGTCACTTCGCTGTTTCCTATGAAAGTGTGCTGATACAAAGAGGAAGTTGGGGATCCCTGTTAGCTCAGTGGTAGAGCAGACGACCGGCAATCGGAGGGTCATGGGTTCGATTCCCATACGGGGTGATCCGACTTTTTCTGTGTATTCTTGTTCTATATCTCCATGAGATGGACCAGCATGGCCATTCAACATCTTTCTATATAATATTTGATGCACACCATAAAAAACAGGCCATCAGTCACAGTCACAGTAGTGACGTCACTTCGCTGTCACTTCGCTGATACACAGAGGAAGTTGGGGATCCCTGTTAGCTCAGTGGTAGAGCAGACGACCGGCAATCGGAGGGTCATGGGTTCGATTCCCATACGGGGTGATCCGACTTTTTCTGTGTATTCTTGTTCTATATCTCCATGAGATGGACCAGCATGGCCATTCAACATCTTTCTATATAATATTTGATGCACACCATAAAAAAAAGGCCATCAGTCACAGTCACAGTAGTGACGTCACTTCGCTGTCACTTCGCTGATACACAGAGGAAGTTGGGGATCCCTGTTAGCTCAGTGGTAGAGCAGACGACCGGCAATCGGAGGGTCATGGGTCGATTCCCATACGGGGTGATCCGACTTTTTCTGTGTATTCTTGTTCTATATCTCCATGAGATGGACCAGCATGGCCATTCAACATCTTTCTATATAATATTTGATGGACACCATAAAAAAAAGGCCATCAGTCACAGTCACAGTAGTGACGTCACTTCGCTGTTTCCTATGAAAGTGTGCTGATACACAGAGGAAGTTGGGGATCCCTGTTAGCTCAGTGGTAGAGCAGACGACCGGCAATCGGAGGGTCATGGGTTCGATTCCCATACGGGGTGATCCGACTTTTTCTGTGTATTCTTGTTCTATATCTCCATGAGATGGACCAGCATGGCCATTCAACATCTTTCTATATTATATTTGATGCACACCATAAAAAAAAGGCCATCAGTTTATCACTGCTGCATGCAAAGTCGCCGTGTCGACACATGTAGTATGTATAATACCAGTCACAGTAGTGACGTCACTTCGCTTTTTCCTATGAAAGTGTGCTGATACACAGAGGAAGTTGGGGATCCCTGTTAGCTCAGTGGTAGAGCAGACGACCGGCAATCGGAGGGTCATGGGTTCGATTCCCATACGGGCCGATCCGACTTTTTCTGTGTATTCTTGTTCTATATCTCCATGAGACGGACCAGCATGGCCATTCAACATCTTTCTATATAATATTTGATGCACACCATAAAAAAAAGGCCATCAGTTTATCACTGCTGCATGCAAAGTCGCCGTGTCGACACATGTAGTATGTATAATACCAGTCACAGTAGTGACGTCACTTCGCTGTTTCCTATGAAAGTGTACTGATACACAGAGAAAGGTGGGGATCCCTGTTAGCTCAGTGGTAGAGCAGACGACCGGCAATCGGAGGGTCATGGGTTCGATTCCCATACGGGGTGATCCGACTTTTTCTGTGTATTCTTGTTCTATATCTCCATGAGATGGACCAGCATGGCCATTCAACATCTTTCTATATAATATTTGATGCACACCATAAAAAAAAAGGCCATCAGTTTATCACTGCTGCATGCAAAGTCGCCGTGTCGACACATGTAGTATGTATAATACCAGTCACAGTAGTGACGTCACTTCGCTGTTTCCTATGAAAGTGTGCTGATACACAGAGGAAGTTGGGGATCCCTGTTAGCTCAGTGGTAGAGCAGACGACAGGCAATCGGAGGGTCATGGGTTCGATTCCCATACGGGGTGATCCGACTTTTTCAGTGTATTCTTGTTCTATATCTCCATGAGATGGACCAGCATGGCCATTCAACATCTTTCTATATAATATTTGATGCACACCATAAAAAAAAGGCCATCAGTTTATCACTGCTGCATGCAAAGTCGCCGTGTCGACACATGTAGTATGTATAATACCAGTCACAGTAGTGACGTCACTTCGCTGTTTCCTATGAAAGTGTGCTGATACACAGAGGAAATTGGGGATCCCTGTTAGCTCAGTGGTAGTGCAGACGACCGGAAATCGGAGGGTCATGGGTTCGATTCCCATACGGGGTGATCCGACTTTTTCTGTGTATTCTTGTTCTATATCTCCATGAGATGGACCAGCATGGCCATTCAACATCTTTCTATATAATATTTGATGCACACCATAAAAAAAAGGCCATCAGTTTATCACTGCTGCATGCAAAGTCGCCGTGTCGACACATGTAGTATGTATAATACCAGTCACAGTAGTGACGTCACTTCGCTGTTTCCTATGAAAGTGTGCTGATACACAGAGGAAGTTGGGGATCCCTGTTAGCTCAGTGGTAGAGCAGACGACCGGCAATCGGAGGGTCATGGGTTCGATTCCCATACGGGGTGATCCGACTTTTTCTGTGTATTCTTGTTCTATATCTCCATGAGATGGAACAGCATGGCCATTCAACATCTTTCTATATAATATTTGATGCACACCATAAAAAAAAGGCCATCAGTTTATCACTGCTGCATGCAAAGTCGCCGTGTCGACACATGTAGTATGTATAATACCAGTCACAGTAGTGACGTCACTTCGCTGTTTCTATGAAAGTGTGCTGATACACAGAGGAAGTTGGGGATCCCTGTTAGCTCAGTGGTAGAGCAGACGACCGGCAATCGGAGGGTGATGGGTTCGATTCCCATACGGGCCGATCCGACTTTTTCTGTGTATTCTTGTTTATATCTCCATGAGATGGACCAGCATGGCCATTCAACATCTTTCTATATAATATTTGATGCACACCATAAAAAAAAGGCCATCAGTTTATCACTGCTGCATGCAAAGTCGCCGTGTCGACACATGTAGTATGTATAATACCAGTCACAGTAGTGACGTCACTTCGCTGTTTCCTATGAAAGTGTGCTGATACACAGAGGAAGTTGGGGATCCCTGTTAGCTCAGTGGTAGAGCAGACGACCGGCAATCGGAGGGTCATGGGTTCGATTCCCATACGGGGTGATCCGACTTTTTCTGTGTATTCTTGTTCTATATCTCCATGAGATGGACCAGCATGGCCATTCAACATCTTTCTATATAATATTTGATGCACACCATAAAAAAAGGCCATCAGTTTATCACTGCTGCATGCAAAGTCGCCGTGTCGACACATGTAGTATGTATAATACCAGTCACAGTAGTGACGTCACTTCGCTGTTTCCTATGAAAGTGTGCTGATACACAGAGGAAATTGGGGATCCCTGTTAGCTCAGTGGTAGAGCAGACGACCGGAAATCGGAGGGTCATGGGTTCGATTCCCATACGGGGTGATCCGACTTTTTCTGTGTATTCTTGTTCTATATCTCCATGAGATGGACCAGCATGGCCATTCAACATCTTTCTATATAATATTTGATGCACACCATAAAAAAAAGGCCATCAGTTTATCACTGCTGCATGCAAAGTCGCCGTGTCGACACATGTAGTATGTATAATACCAGTCACAGTAGTGACGTCACTTCGCTGTTTCCTATGAAAGTGTGCTGATACACAGAGGAAGTTGGGGATCCCTGTTAGCTCAGTGGTAGAGCAGACGACCGGCAATCGGAGGGTCATGGGTTCGATTCCCATACGGGGTGATCCGACTTTTTCTGTGTATTCTTGTTCTATATCTCCATGAGATGGACCAGCATGGCCATTCAACATCTTTCTATATAATATTTGATGCACACCATAAAAAAAAGGCCATCAGTTTATCACTGCTGCATGCAAAGTCGCCGTGTCGACACATGTAGTATGTATAATACCAGTCACAGTAGTGACGTCACTTCGCTGTTTCTATGAAAGTGTGCTGATACACAGAGGAAGTTGGGGATCCCTGTTAGCTCAGTGGTAGAGCAGACGACCGGCAATCGGAGGGTCATGGGTTCGATTCCCATACGGGCCGATCCGACTTTTTCTGTGTATTCTTGTTTATATCTCCATGAGATGGACCAGCATGGCCATTCAACATCTTTCTATATAATATTTGATGCACACCATTAAAAAAAAGGCCATCAGTTTATCACTGCTGCATGCAAAGTCGCCGTGTCGACACATGTAGTATGTATAATACCAGTCACAGTAGTGACGTCACTTCGCTGTTTCCTATGAAAGTGTGCTGATACACAGAGGAAGTTGGGGATCCCTGTTAGCTCAGTGGTAGAGCAGACGACCGGCAATCGGAGGGTCATGGGTTCGATTCCCATACGGGGTGATCCGACTTTTTCTGTGTATTCTTGTTCTATATCTCCATGAGATGGACCAGCATGGCCATTCAACATCTTTCTATATAATATTTGATGCACACCATAAAAAAAGGCCATCAGTTTATCACTGCTGCGTGCAAAGTCGCCGTGTCGACACATGTAGTATGTATAATACCAGTCACAGTAGTGACGTCACTTCGCTGTTTCCTATGAAAGTGTGCTGATACACAGAGGAAGTTGGGGATCCCTGTTAGCTCAGTGGTAGAGCAGACGACCGGCAATCGGAGGGTCATGGGTTCGATTCCCATACGGGGTGATCCGACTTTTTCTGTGTATTCTTGTTCTATATCTCCATGAGATGGACCAGCATGGCCATTCAACATCTTTCTATATAATATTTGATGCACACCATAAAAAAAGGCCATCAGTTTATCACTGCTGCATGCAAAGTCGCCGTGTCGACACATGTAGTATGTATAATACCAGTCACAGTAGTGACGTCACTTCGCTGTTTCCTATTAAAGTGTGCTGATACACAGAGGAAGTTGGGGATCCCTGTTAGCTCAGTGGTAGAGCAGACGACCGGCAATCGGAGGGTCATGGGTTCGATTCCCATACGGGGTGATCCGACTTTTTCTGTGTATTCTTGTTCTATATCTCCATGAGATGGACCAGCATGGCCATTCAACATCTATCTGTTTGATACTACGTCACAGAGCAATAGCACACGGTTCTTCTCATTTATATGCAGGTGTTAATCTGGCCCGATGTTTAACGCACCTTCCGGTCCTTTGTGCATGACTTTTCCCATTACTAAATCATAACACTGAGGAACTCTCTATTCCGGCCTATCCGAGATAAACCGAGATAAGACCACAGCATTGGGTAAGAGAATGAGACCAAAATATCTGAGACCGAGACCTTGGGGCCATATAAGTATAACAAGTTGTAATATATTATATATATGAGACTTATATCAGACTGAGTGTTCCATTAAAGTGTGAATGAAGTCTTCATAAGCACTAAACATATTGACACAAAACCAACCTAGACTGAAACAATGAGTGTATAACAGATAATCTCTTCTGGTGATGACCGACAAAATACAACAAAGAGCTAATCACACGTTTGCATTACACAGTGAAATATTCATAAAACCTTTGTCAAATTCTGCACCATATACACTTGGTCTGTCGCATCTCATTATTAACCTTAGGATTAGGGGATGTATAGTTTATGTTTCGTGTCATACTATGATTTGTTTTTATTTTAGAAATGCCTAATGATAGACGTGTGTTTTGCATTCTTCAGTCCAATAAACGGATATATTTTTGACATTTGTGTTTTTCATTATTTTTTTTTGCATAAGAGAATGTTTGAATCCAGCGATTCAATAGAGAGCGCTAATGGTGCTGAACTCAAGTGAGGATATATGGCACTTATGAGGTCGGTAGTTTTAGAGGAACGATGGCCTGATTTATCGTGGTGATCTAGGTAGTGATCTAGCATAAGTTTTCCCTCATTTATATTCAGGTGTGTTCATCTGGCCAGATATCTACCGCACCTGCTGGTCCGTAGCCTATTGTCATTCACATTGCTTTGTTCTAACAGTTAGGAACTCTCAGTCTCGGCCAATCCGATATTGAACCGAAACCAAGAACAGGCCGAGAGTATGGGATGCAAGACTCCCAACTTTGGATAAAAAAGTTAGACCAAAATATCTGAGACTTGTACCTTGAGGCAATATGTTTACCCAGTCGCCCTTTATAATGTTCCCAGAAAATATGATTGAAATCTTCATAAGCACATGATATTATATTGGCACAAACGCAACCCAGACTGAAACAATGAGTATATAACACATAACCTATTCTGATGAGGACCAACAAAATACAACAAAGAGCAAATTATGCAGTAAGCGGCATGAAAAACTATCGACATTTAGTCCAAAATGATTATAAACTAAACTTATTTTACTTTAAGTGCCGCCATTCTTAATCCTCAAAGGTACAGAATGCCACGCTGTTTAAAAACCTGGACCTGCTTTAATTGTCATCTTAGCATAGCATCAAACTATATATCACACGCGAAGTGTGCATTTGAAGATCACACTTATAACTAGTAAAATGTTTAGGTCTAAAGTCCCTTGACTGGATAAGTCGAATGATGATATATAAGGGGATCGGATTGGCACTAACGGAACCTTTCATCTCATAAATTTCCATCTAACACTTTACCATATGTAAACTTTTATATCGGCATCTATTAGCCTGGTGCACATGTGAGAGGTTAACATTTATCTGCTCTGTTTACTTTCACAATATTGAACAGATATGCCTTGATGTTTACTTAACATACTGACAAATGTAAGTAATCTCAGTAATTTATTGAATACAAAACATATAATGGATAATATTATAAGAATCATGTTATGTGCATCATTATATATCTTTGATAACCCTGAACAGACATATACAGTCTTCGAGGAATATAACTATCAATTAACACATTACTAAGAGAAATAGGCATGTATCATTTCTTTTGGAATGGATACATTTAAATTTGAAATTTCCATTCATCTGGGACCATTTAAACGTAAAATGATTGGGTATAAACACCTTACCAGACATTGTGGATTCGCCCGAAGGCAACACAGGTAGACTTCTGTTGACTGTCTGTTTTCTAGATCTTTATCACACAATCAACACAAGAGTATTACATCAATTGTAACACTGCTTTTGGTTAATTTTCCATGTAAGAGTATTGTAAAACAATGGAATACGATCCGAAAATACCATTTTTATTGGCACATTTTATTGGGCATTTATTGAAATAACATTAGAACATTAGCTATCACCTAAGACCATGAAAGGTTTCATAATTACTTATCGTTCTTTGTTTTACAGTTACAGCAAAGAAACATAAAAATAAATATTGTGAAAATCTACGCAGCTGTTTTTAAATTTTTCGGTCTAAGTATTTCTTCATGAGTTTTACGTTAATGGGAAATATTTTCAACGCTTTCTCTTTCTTCCGTTTTAGCTTATATGGTCTCTAGTAAACTGATCCTTTGAAAACGCTTTGTCCGTCGTTTTTCTGTTCGTACGCCCGTTCATCCGTTCGATTGGAAGGCACGTTTGTTAGATACATGATACATAAACAAAATGAGATATCTGCAGTTAATAATGGGCACGTTTATGATCAACATTGCCATTTTATCGGATAAGCTGACTGTTATGCATGTTGCGTTGGCCTTTGATTGCTTTTCTTTCGTCAGGAGCAGGGCACACACCATAAACGTAATATCTACAAAGTTCTTGCATGGCACCAATAGAGCAAGATAAACTTCATTTGAACGGCCATTTTCAAAAATATGAATTAAAAATATACAAGTAGATCTCAAGAACAAGAAGTAATATTATTTTTTTTACACATATGCTCCTGTTAGTGTGCGAAAATTGCAGCAATATTTGCCGACTAGCTTTGCACATTTACTTCTTGTAAAATTTATTCTGGACCTCCAGGTTCGCAATAATTAATGCATGGATTACAATAAAGGTCAACATTTTGTTGTTAAAGTTTACCTATATTGGAAATTGTTGCTTTATAACTGACATTTATGTGGGATTAATGACTTGGGACGATAAGATTGGTTGTGTTTATAGTTCTCTCAAACATGTCTACCGGTCCGCAAGTAAATCTTGAAAAAATATTTTTCAGTAGTTTTTATAAATGTTTTTTTTTAAAATTTTTAGTTCATTCTGAGTAAAAATCCAAAATTACATTTCACAATGACTCTGTAAGATAAAACTGCTATAGTTTATAATTTTATAAAACCTGTTTTCCGGGCCATAGGGAAATCCTGAACAAATATTAGGTCAAGCGGGTTTTATAAGTGTTTACAATTTATTAGTCCATTCTGAATAAGGATTCATATTTAAGCTCAAATTTCTAAATAACAAAGGTATCCAATGTAATCAGATTTGAAATGCTTATTCAGCACGGAAAGTTAATTTTCATTTGTGTGAGATAACCTACATTAACTTTAATCGATAATAATTGATTTTGAGACCAATACCTGAAATTCATGACACAATTTAAGCTATATATTTCTATACTTTCAAAAAGGAAGAACATAAGAAAATCTATCAGATGTGTTTTATTTGACGATAAAAACTTCTTTAATCAGACATGTATTCCTATAATCATGCAAAGTGGAGCTATTTTATTTTTAAATGTTTTATGAATAAGCATATTTAATCGCTAACCTTAAGACAGACAAGTTTTAGTCATGACACAGTGGTATTTAAGAAATCATATATTCTGACTTGGACTATCAAGGGATGTCCTTTAACCAGGCTATATTTCCTGTCTCTCTGCAACAACTGAACAAAATTTGCAATCAGGTAAAAAAAATGAACGATGATAATGTCATGTTAGTCAGTTGAGCATCATGATATAATGTCACTTTTTTTTACGCGTTTAAAATTGATTTAAGAAGAACAACCTTTGTGTTCTGGCTAAATAAAAATATTAAATACAATATAAACGTCAGACCAGTTTTTCGGTCATCAAATATGAAAAAGTGACAAATCAAATTTCTGAATATGTGAATAACAAATATACTTTAATCCTGTACACGTCAATCGTTACATCTTCAGAAAATCTTAAGTGGCACTACCTGCAATTTCTTCATCCGGTCACAATATAATGGTTGTTTGGCATACATTTTGTTCTAAGATAAAATGATCAATTCCTGCACACCAGTCTTACTACATCATCATGACCAAAAGCATCTTAAAATGTGACCAACAGTTGTAAGTGTTAATATATTATATAACAGGTCATTCTTGTGAAGGCAATATAGATAATATTGATGTCATTCGTATAGAAACACCCACAAAGTACGCTGTGATACACATTCATCACAAGACATCAACCAAATGGAATTTACAATTCAGTGTTTTTTTCCAGAAAGATCCGTAAATGACGTTTTCACAACTGGACACAACTTAGTACCTTCGGTTCTTAAACCAGAAAACTAGGAATGGCAATTCCGGGCTACAAAAAAGACCCAATTGGGACAGGGCGAACCAAACAATGGTGATTTTACTGAATATTGTCTCAGTCCAGTGAGACGTTATGATCATCGCTGGAATTACGGAAAGTGTTTAAAGCGATTCCACCCAGTTTGTGAAAGATCTAAACAAACATTAAGATCTCACTGACTCAAGCCTATTTCTCATCTTTACGACGTGCCCAGGATCGGATAGAGAACAATTGAAAGGAGAAGTCGAGGAATTTCGTGGCCGAGATCGTTTAACGAGATTTCCAGTAAACTCTGTTCAGACCTATCGTCTACAGAATTAGGCAAATAAGCGGCGCAAAACGAGGCGAAGTTTGGGTAATAAGCGTGATTTTGTTTCTATTTTTCTATATCTGTTTTTTTTTTGTATTTTTAGGTAAAAAATGTATGGGGGACTCCGCTTTGCCCCCTGAATTCCGCTCTGGAATTGTCTACCATTCTCGACCGGTATTTCTAGATGTGTTCGCAGTATCCTTAGCAGATACGAATATAGAATGAAATGTTGTATTCTAGCCTTCTCCTATTTTCCCTAGTAGTTTCTTCGATAGCGGTTAAATTTATTTATTTTTATGCCCCCGCCACAAAGTGGCCGGGGCATATAGTTTTACCCATGTCCGTCATTCCGTCATTCCGTCCTTCCGTCATTCCGAAATCAAACAGTTGTACGGACTTTTTTTCGCAATGCCTGCAGATATTGGCCTAATTTTTGGTGTGTTGGCAGATACAGACCATTTACAGATCGAGTTCGCGTTTCGTCCCGGTTGACCTTCTTTTGACCGTTTTACGGCTCCTAAACTTAGAAAATTTCATGAAAAATAGAAATATTCATGACAGATACACATGTACGGACTTTTTTTTCGCAATGCCTGCAGATATTGGCCTGATTTTTGGTGTGTGAGCAGATATAGACCAGTTACAGATCGAGTTCTCGTTTCGTCCTGGTTGACCAACTTTTGACCGTTTTACGGCTCCTGAACATAGAAAATTTCATGAAAAATATGAAATTTCATGACAAATACACATGTACGGACTTCTTTTCGCAGTGCCTGCAGATATTGGCCTGATTTTTGGTGTGTGGACAGATATAGACCAGTTACAGATCGAGTTCGCGTTTCGTCCCGGTTGACCTACTTTTGACTGTTTTACGGCTCCTAAACTTAGAAAATTTAATGAAAAATAGAAATATCATGACAAATACACATGTACGGACTTTTTTTCGCAATGCCTGCAGATATTGGCCTGATTTTTGGTGTGTGGGCAGATATAGACCTGTTACAGATCGAGTTCTCGTTTCGTCCTGGTTGACCTACTTTTGACCGTTTTACGGCTCCTGAACATAGAAAATTTCATGAAAAATATGAAATATCATGACAAATACACATGTACGGACTTTTTTTCGCAATGGCTGCAGATATTGGCCTGATTTTTGGTGTGTGGCCAGATATTGACCAGTTACAGATTGAGTTCGCATTTCGTCCTGGTTGACCTACTTTTGACTGTTTTACGGCTCCTGAACATAGAAAATTTCATGTAAAACATAAATTTTCATGACAAATACACTTGTACAGACTTTTCTTCACAATACCTGCAGATATTGGCCTGATTTTTGGTGTGTGGGCAGATAATGACCAGTTACAGATCAAGTTCACGTTTTGTCCCAGTTGACCTATTTTTGACCGTTTGACGGTGCTCTAACAAAGAAAATTTCATAAAAGGTGCATATGTATGGACTTTTTTTTACAGTGCCTGCAGATACGGGCCTGATTTTTAGTGTGTAGGCAGATAATGACCAGTTACAGATCGAGTTCTTGTTTTCTCTCAGTTGACCTACTTTTGACCATTTGACTGCTCCTGAACATAGAAAGTTTCATGAAAAATATAAATTTTCATAACAAATGCATATGTACTTACTTTTTTTCCTCAATGCCTGCAGATACCACCCTGATTTTCATGTGTGGGCAGATAATGACAGTTACAGATCGAGTTCGCCTTTCATCCCGGTTGACCTAATTTTGATTGTTTTACGGCTCCTAAACATAGAAAATTTCATGAAAGACAGAAATTTTTATGGAAAATGCACATGTATGGACTTTTTTTT
Organism: Sipunculus nudus; assembly: GCA_026874595.1. Classification (NCBI taxonomy): domain Eukaryota; kingdom Metazoa; phylum Annelida; class Sipuncula; order Golfingiida; family Sipunculidae; genus Sipunculus; species Sipunculus nudus. The sequence continues at coordinate 23,470,784 of CM049318.1, read as the reverse complement.
ACAATGCCTGCATAAACTGGCATGGTTTTTGGTGTGTTGCTTGATAATGACCCGTTACAGATCGAGTTTGCATTTTGCCCTTGTTGACCTACTTTTGACCATACGACACCTCCTGAACTTAAAAAAAATTTCAAAATTTTACAAATGTTTCTTATTTGCCCAAGGCGGGGGCATTCGTGTCGTTCCGACACATCTAGTTTTATAATTACTTAAACTATAAGGTACTACAAAAATTTGATAAAGTGAGCTTTCCACGACAAATTTGAGACCGTTGAATCTAAAAAAAACCCCTGTAATTTGTATGTCGTTGATCTGCTTATGGCTGTTGCAGGCGATTTGTGTAGACATTTATCGTGACAGTTTCGTAAGAATACAGTAACAAACGCAGGACATCCAATAAGCTCGTACATACCAGTGGACGTGTTATTTGGTAATGTGATAAGATTAAAAAAATACTTGACTCTCATTGGATAGTAACATTAATGTCTATTATTTAATATTAAAATTCAGGAAAAACATTATAAACAGTATAATTAACAGTGTTTATTTAACTAAATACACACGAGATGGCAATAGAAGGGCAGTGCGATACAGTAAACTAGGTTGGTAGTCTGAGGCTTGAAGGGTACCTCCGATAGGTTTTAATCATATATTCTTGACATATAGTCTCGTGAAGACAGCGTCAGGGTTCCATACCTAGCCTTCTAGAAGAAACATTTCAATTAAAATATATAATGGTGATGTAGATTATCTCCATGAATAATGGATTTTTTTCGAGATGTTAAACTAAAACTCCACAAAACAAACGAAAAGAAGCTCTAATAACTCGCCACCCTACTAGGGTATAATAATGAAAAATATATTTGTAAATTGTGCTAGCGAGCAATTGTTATGAATCTCAAATCCTTATGCTGTTAATATTCAATATAAAATATATGTTTTATATAAAACCGTTTACTGTATAGAATATAAATTAAACATAAGTGAATAGGACAAATATGTCAAGACCTCTACCCCGAAAAATATAGTGCCATTGATCAATATATAGAAAGACAAATGAAAGAGCGACAAATTGTATTGACAGGACCTTTGTGGTTCCTCCAACAGGTTTTCAGATGATTGATTCAAAGCATAAACTCTAAATGGCGCTCGGTGTAGAACGTGATATCCTTCTGCACCATTTTACATGTGGTCCAGCACGTCTCGCTAATTGTGGCATATACACTGTGTTTATTTGTATTATCGCTTTTTGTAATGCAAGCCGTATGGGAAGCATGAGACTGTGTTTTCAGATTGTTTTACTGGAAACTTATTTATAAAGCAAAACTAAACTGACAGTGTGAAAGAATAGGGATAATTTTACCCCTGATTATGTCCCTTTAAATTTCATTCGAAACAACTGGCAATGTTGACAAATTGACCCGAACATAGCAGACGACCATTTAACAACGTGTGCATGCGCGTAAAAAAGGTTTGTTACACATTTCACCATTTAATTATGTATACTGTGTAAAACATGGATTTCGACATGGTCTCGAAGTCGAAACCACAATGGTGACCGAAGTTATTAAAAATCCTGATCAGGGCCTCCAAAACCATGACCTGCAAACCTCCGGAACTACAAAAATGTCCAGACCTGTACAATGCAGAGAGAAATAAATTATGTTCATCGACAGTATTCATGACAGCATCAATAAAAACTGATGTCAGGGTATTCATATATAACAAAGGTGCCTATAGCAAAATGAACATAATAGGTTTTTGACAGCTTGATCATAACAATACATATATTTTCCCAAAACTTGGTTTACTGCCACACACATTGATTCCCATTAAACATATGTAGTTCCACATAGCCCCCTGTCTGTATCAATCATTATTTAGGAAGGGAAGTTTAAATGATAGGCATTTGTAGTATCCCTTTCATGTCATGCGGGTAAATGTAACACATTAACCTTTAAAAACATGTTATATAACAATATCAATAAATTCATTCTTTTCTATTCATATGCGCGATTCATTTCTGACAAGATCGATTACTCTTGCCTTGTGTTTTTTTTGGTTTGCAATACATACTGATAAGTGTGACTAATATTAGGTGATTTTAAGAAAACAATGCACATCTAACACCTTTAGCATGCCGCGGCAATAAAGGTTAATAATTTTTATTGTACATTGTTCGATAGAATAAAGTAATACACAGACTGCAAGGAAAGTCGATATCCAGAGATACATTTAATTTGAAATGGACATCTATTATACTTCTATTGCACAAGAGACATTGTAACTAAACGCACCTGCTATTTACATTTCATCAGACTGAAGCTACGGTTATTTACAACACTGCAATACGTCTGTATCTACAGTTTTCTAATCGTTCCTGCAGGTGGGAAACTCCGATGACTCAGATGAATAAATTGTCCACAGCATTGCTGCTAATCAGCTTCCCAGGTGAGATACTAAGTTGACAAACAAATTAAATTCAATGTTTTATAGATCGCTCGACAGGTACATAATATTGTTTTCAAAACATTGATATCAGTTGTCGAACAATCCAAATTAATCTCATGTGTAATCTTAAAGGTCACTCTTGAGAAGTATGTCTCACACAAATAATTTTGTCCAAAAAGAATATGAATTTCTTCACTCATAAAGGAACGATTCCAGTGAAAATCATATATTTTTGTAAAGATTTTAAAGCGATGGTAAGGCCAATTTTGTTCAAATGATGAATCATTTCCAGACTCAACATGTAAAGGATATACTATTAAATGTTCTGTGAATTTGAAATCCCTTGGTAGATTTTTATGCAACAGACCTTATTCACTCAAGACGCTTCAAGGCTTGAGACCAAACTTAGGGTTTCTAAGAACATTGTAGCATGACCTGGTATTTCTTGGTATCACGGATAAGATGTGCGCTGTGCTAACGGACGACGGTGAATAAACTCCCCTGTACTTTCGTCATCATTACGCAAGTTAATGGTAATATTTAGAGAGAACAAGTTTTGGGCCAAACATGACTGAGTTGAGTTGTAAAACACCCTGTGTTTGGGTATTAAATAATATACCTAGTCTTTGCCACCATATTTGTTAACCAAGTTAGAATTCATTATTTTAATAATAATCTTTAAAAAAAATGGCAACTCTCTCAAGTGTTTGCTTAGGAAGTTTATTAACATATAAATAATAGCAGTGAATTTTTAAGCATAATATCACAAGCCATGTTTTTGAGATGAGCGTCATAATCTAATGTCCATTGTAATAAATATCCTCAGCAAATAACGCACCACAGACAAAATTAAAAGATGCAACGTTTGTAGCTGAATACCGATGTGGGGAATGTAGAGATCATCCTGCTTCGGTGATGAAGATTATACATAAACCAGCTTTATCATTAGATGAATGTAAAGCTGTATGTAAGAGACAGACCGACCCACTGTGCACCAGTGTGGACCATCAGCCCGACAAATGCATTCTGCAAAACAACCACTTGAAGGCACCCTGTTCTGATGTCGAGCCTAGCTCAGGGACGTGCACCATACAAGATGGTAAACCATCAGAAAGCCCAGACACAAAGCCGACATGCAGTGAGCTATCTTTGTTCAAATTAACATTTAAGAAGTCATTCTCTTTATATTTTTACAAATATTACTGCACAATGACATTTACATTTTCTGTGTGCTATCAGATTCCTATTTAATGCATTATGATAGACCGGACGGTGGAGAGGGGTAAATCCGTAGACCGTACACACAATCGGAAAAAAGATACGTAGCACAGTATGCAGTGTATACATATAGTCAAGGGGAAACGACATAAAGAATACCACCTACGATCCATATTTGAAAACTTTCGTTTAAATATATCTAAGGCCACTGGGTCTATAGACTGTAGGGATCGCTGTACAGAGCTAGTGAAGTTTTAACATTTTCTTTGGAAAAGTTACTGGTCCTGACAAAAGTACAGATATGTACATAAACTGCGGGAACCAATAGAAACTAAGCACGAACAGATAGCAACCTTCTCAAACTCTATGTGCTCATTTAATAATAATAATAATAATAATAATAATTTTTTTTTATTATTTTAATAAGCGAAAAGGAGATGTAGGTATGCTGTACGATAGTTTATTTTTTTTGGTCTTATTTCCTAAATCTTGCGTGAATTGTATATGAGATTTGTTGTTTATCTTGTTTATACAAAAAAAGGTGATGGTGTTGCTTTATAGTCTGAGATCACCGACGAGGTTAGACTTTTCCGACTTTTATACTCTGCCTTCCTGGTCCTTTGGGTCTGTTCATTCTTGAAACTTTTGTCCGCTCCTAGGTTAGCGTATAATTAAAGCAGCTATGTCAGGCGCTAAAAGTATTTCGTTCTTCATTTGTCTTTCGCCATTGACCAGCCCCATTTATTTCTGGGTCGAGAGAGCACAACCATGTTGTAAAGACTTTTGGTCTGAGATATTAGCTTGGTCAGAACGGGATGTGGACCCAAAACCTTGTGGTCACAAGTCAAGGGCTCTATCCATTTTGGCACAGCACTCCACACTCCACAACTTTACGCCTTTATAAATGAGTTTTTGGGTCCTTTTTAAAAGTTATTTTTTTTTATTTTGGTCCTTTAAATCTTTACGCGAAGAATAATAATTTAGGAGTACCTCAGATATCACCTGATGTATATGCACGAGCATGCACATGATTTCGTATGGGGTTTTGGGGGAAAGAATTTATGTATCTAACTTGACGATATGCGTACCTCAAAGGATTAAGATATCTAAAGAATTTTCTGATTTTAACTAGAAGATCAAGAAAGCGGCCACAAGCCTAGGTTTTGTGCCTGATTTGGCCTGGACAAAATTTACGTATAAAGCTTGAGGAAAACGAGAATCGTTCATTTCAAAGTTGTCATACCACATATACGACGACAATCCAGAAAGTACACGTGTCCTCCAAAGCAAGAATAAACAAAATGGATTTATAGAGTCCATAACTTTTGTCTATTTAGACTGCCCTGGGGAATTTGAAGGTGCCTTTGTGTCTAATGAAAGATCATATCCCGTTTCGAATGCTTCCTGCTACAAACTACTCAGTCCGGAGCCATGGTTGAGTGCAAAACAAGCCTGTCTGACGACGGAAGTAAATTGGTCGCTATTGAACGGATGAGGAACAGAAACATATCCAAGATATGCTGAACAGAAAAGGTAAGAAGTCCGTATTTTTCCAGGTTTACATTTTTCTTTATCTGCAGATGTTAAATATATTGAGATTAAAAATGATTATTTGGTTTGGGTATTTCTACCATATTTACTAAATCTCTGTTGAGCATGCAATCACTGAAACGTTTAATTAAGAGCGCAAATTAAATGGTGCTGTTACAATATGTTGGACTGGTATCCTATAAAAATAATGATTTAATAATAACACAATACACAAATTTTTATGCAAAATTCTCACTGTTTACAAATTTGCTTGTATTAAATCTTAAAACGGCCACATATATTCATAAGAAAAAAAAATGTAATACTATATAAAGTGAAATGGTCTTCAGTTCTGTACTTATTGTGTTCGCATAAAAGTGTTGATTGTGATAATTAAAATTTAACTCTTCCGTATAACACTGTATTTAATTTGTCGCCGATGTAAAGTCAAAATAGTGAATTGTGATATTTTAATAAATTATTTAAAAATAACACAGTATACACTACTGACTTCTTCAACCACGGCACTAGAGCGCCATCTTTCGCTTCTTTAAAAACACTAAAACACAAATTTATTTATATATATATATCAGTCTGTGATATCATAAGACATAAAAGAAATGGAGTAGACAATTCTGTTTTTTTTTCTTCAGGAAATCCCGCCCTTAACGTTTGGACATCTGGACACAGAGTAATACCTTTTGGTTCCAAAACCGAAAACTGGCACAACGGGGCTATAGAACTGACCCAGTGGGATCAGGGCGAACCAAACAACGAGGGTTTTACTGAACATTGTCTCAGTCTATTTAGACGTACTGATTATCGTTGGAATGACTACAAGTGTTTTAAGCCGTTATACCCACTCTGTGAAAGATCTTAACAAACTTTAATCTGTCATTGATTCCATTGTGGTTCTCGCTTGTAGGACCTGCTATAATTATATAATTGTACCGGCTATTCCAGTAGACTTTTCACAAACCGAATTTCAGCAGAATAATGGAAGTAAAGGCAAATACATGAAGAGTAGTTTGTATATTCTTTATATTTATGATAAAAAGGGCTAGATCGCCGCTTTCTTCCCACAAATCCGCCCCCGGAATTGCCTACAGGCCTCGAATCAATATTTTCTGGATGTTTGGCAAATTCGTAGCAGATAATAATATAGAATGAAATTTTGTTTGAAATTTCCCAGGACCTTTGTTCGTAAGTGGTTCAGTCATTATCGAATTATATAGGTTTGGTGTATGACTATTGTTGTATCGTAAACGTCAAATTTCCACGACAATAATACGCACCAATAAAACTCATCCACAAATATGTTAAGTAGCATTTATCATTTAATAGTCGCTGGTCTTGGTAGGTGTATCACGGGTTCTTTGTGATCGGTCAAAATATGTGCATATTTGTAAGCTTTGTGTGGCAATTCCTATGTTTATTGTGCCAATTTTATAACAATACCAACTAAAAAGAACAGTTTGAATTAAAAAAAATATAATGGTGATCCATATTTCCTCCAAAATCTAATGAATTTCCTTGGCTGAAAGTCTCATATGGTAGAAAATTCATCCATAAAATTCATTTAGGTTAAGCTGTTAAAGGGAAACAAAGTATCCAAGTAACTAACGAAAGGGATATAAAACGGCACCTGTGAGGTGTTGTAGAAGTAATCAAATTCATCTTGTGCTAATGTTCTGAAACCATAATAACGACACTTAAAATGCTGATATTCAATATAAAACATACATTGTATGCAGTATCATTTAATAATATAAAATACATATTCATAATAAGTGCATATTGCAGGACCGTGACAGAAAAAACCCAAATCATTTAGGATGCTATTAATAAATTTAAAGAAGGACAAATGAATAGTGACAAATTGTATTGACTCGACATTTTTGGATCAATTTTTAGATCTGGTCCGTTTTATGTATTTTTTAACCGTGGAATGAGGGGATGTATTGTTTATGTTTCGTGTTATACACTATGATCTGTTTTTATTTGTGGATTGCATAATTATAACCGTGTGTTTTGTATTAAGTCCAATAAACTGTTATATTTTTTGTGACATTTGTGTTGTGTTCTGCCCCTCACCTCGGGTTAAGATGTTTGGTACAAATTGATTGGTATACACTTTCATTCTGCTTTCTTAACCTATTGCTCATGGACTGGGTCACTAAATTTTGATGATATTTATATAGATATTTATTTTCGGGGGGGGGGGGAGGGTTAACCGCCAGAATTTTTGCTTGGTACTACGTCCCAGAGGGGTAGCACACGTTTTCCTCTTAATAGAATCATGGTGTTAAACTAGCCCGATATCTGCTGGACCTGCAGGTCCTTTGCGTATAATCTTTCCCATTGCTGGGACATAAAACTGAGGAACTATCAATCTCGGCCATATTGAACCCTTAATGACACAGGACAAAGAGCATGGGACGCGATACTGAAAAATCTGCATCAAAGATGAGACCAAAATAACTGCGAACGAGACCATATATGTTTACCCAGATGTCATGCATTGTCTAAGCTGACACCCAAACAACGTACACTAAACAATGAGTGTATAACATGTAACCTTTTTTGGTGAAGACCGAAAAAATAAAACAAAGAGCAGAGCACACATACATTTCCTATATGATGAAAACTCCTTAAATATTTTAAAAGTCGAAATTACACTGCGACAAAGACAAAGACAAAAACTTTCATATAGTGGACTAGAAACCAATTAGCGGACAAATACCGTTTTCGACACCTACGTCATGCATGTTCACGCCTATGTTATGCAGAAAGCTGCCGGAAAAAAATCATCGAAAGTATTCAGGCCAGCATCAGTAAAACAACTTTAACTCATAGAGCTACCATTCTTATATGGCACCTAATGCCCAGGTTGTTTAATACCGTGAACATAATTGCTTCTATTGTCATCTTAACATAAAATGCATGTTTATCACATCCGAGGAGTCTGACAATATTGATTATCTGTTACTTGTAGATTTGAGGTTGCGATACACACCAATAGATGTGACTAATATAATGTAATGTAAAGAATACAAAACAGATTTGAGCATCTTGACGGACGAAAAATAAATCATATTTATTACGATCTGTTCGATAACACTAAAAAAATACGCAGACTGAAAGGAATTCAATTCTATTGAATGCATTTAAAATATAAATGGAAATATATTATTTCCATTTTACCTGAAAAATGTATCTGAAGGGATCTTCGTTATCCACATAGATAAATTTAACATAAAGCGCATCTGCCATTTACATTTCGCAATACATTGTAACTACTGCAATCGACAAAACCTGAACACCTTTGTTTATCTCATATTTTCTTATCTTTCCTGTAGGTAGGAATCAGACCCAGCTGACCTAATTAACCACAACATTGCTGCTCATCATCTTTCCAGGTGTATTTATTTCAAAATATCTGAAATTGTCTGAAATATTTCAATGGCAAACTCATAAAAAATACCCTAGTTTCCGTTTATTTCAGTGGGGATATTTGTTTATAATTTATGTCTCTTTATTATATGATATTTTATCTTTAGGTATTTTACACCTCTGCGTTTTTGCGTGCCTTTCTTCTGTTAAGGATTACACAAATGTTTGATATATAATAAAAAAAAATTACAATGTAAAGATTACATAAAAATAGATATCTATAAAAAAATCTACTAGATATCTATTAAAAAGCCTGATATCTGACAGTTAGAAGTACTTTTGGAGATACTTTTCATTTGATTGTTATATCTGTATAAATTGTGTACGGGAAACTACACAACAGCTGCTGGAAGAAAGAGGGTCTTACTTTTCGAAGTGATCCAGGTAAAAGCCCCTCTTTGAAAGCGGGAAATTGATTTCTTAATGTTACCTTGACCTATTTCTCAATGACTTCTTAACAACAATTTGATAAAGTATTTATAAAAAAATATTTTTATAAACACTGAAACAAGGTCAAATATATATTTCGATTACACATCTAACATTATGAGTAAATAATGTGTTATTATCAGACCTGTACTAAAATATTTTTTTTTAAAAACATGTTGGTTTTATTGAGGAGCGTATACCATTTACCCGCGTGAACACGGCTGATGAGGACGAAAAAATAAAACAAAGTGACGAGATTAAAGTAAAACCAAGACCTCGATAAGTACCATTAAAACTGGTCTAGCATCCGGTCTACAGGCATATACCATTCTCGACACCTAAATGCCTATACACATCTATGTCGTGCACAAGTCGGTCAAGAGACATCGACAGTATTCAGGACAATATAAACTAAACTCATTTCATTAATTGACTGTCATTCTTTTACGTGAAAAATGCTTATGCCCTGGCTGATTAACATCTCGATCATAATAGTTATTGTCAGATTAACATGACAATGCATGTACATAACATCCGCAAAGTGCATTTGAAGATGACACTGATATCCATTAAATCTGTTTAGATACACAGTCTCCTAATTGGGTAAGTAGAATGATTAATAAATGAAGGATAGGTTCGTTTTTACTGAACCTTTCATCTCATACATTGCCATCTAGAACGTTAAAGTGTAAAACATATTATATATCGATGTCATTTAGCTTGGCGCACGTTTAAGAGGAGTTTGCAAGGACCTTTCCTATTTTCTTTTAAAATATCGATTATCTGTGGCTTGTATGTTACACACTGGCAAATGTAAGCGATCTTAGTATTGTATTGAATTCAAAACATATGTGCCACTTCCAAATGGATGATATTAAAAGCATAATATACACTATTCTAAATCTTTGATATCACTCAACAAATATTAAGTCTGCGAGGAAAATCGACATTAATTAATACTTTACCAAATGAAAAAGACGTATGTCATGTCATGGAAATGTCTATACATTTAAATTTGAAGCGAACATTCACCAGACAGTGTGGTTCCGGCCGAAAGCAACACGGGTAGACTTCTGTTGACCTCCTTTTTCTAGACTTTCTGTGGGAACACACCTAGATGACTAAATCAATTATAGCACTTCTGATAATTGGCTTTCCAGGTAAGAGCATGCAAACATTTGGAATACGATCGGAATTTTTCACCTGAGACCATCAAAGCTATTCAAAGTTTCGGGCAAGTTTAATTGGCAAAAAGGCAACCCAAGACGAGACGGATGATTTTCTTGCCGTGTTACTGGTTTAGTTTACTTTTTACATGCAGAGCAAAATGATGGGTCTTTGTCTGTCTTCCTTTCATAAGAAACATGGCGTAGGCCATAAACGTTATGTATAGAAAGTTCCCGCTTAGATTTCGAAAACCTTCAACTAGTAAATGTATCTACTGCATCTACATATATGTTACTTTAAAAAAATTACAGCAAAATTTGCCCGACCAGATTTCCTCGAATGCGACATTATATAAAAGATCCAGACTGGCATCAACTGACCTCACAACCAGAGCCCTTATGCCCCGCTCTTTTTATCTAATTATTATAATGAGCCCCAAAACGCTCCTAGACAGTAGGTCTTTCTAGCGATAGACCTTAACAAGGCAATAATGACGTCACAAAGATTGATGACGAGCCGTCGCATTGACTGACGTCATAGACTGGATTCGGGGCACTGACGAATATGCTGCAATTACTGTGAATCTTCTTGTAATATTTTGGATTATTTATCTCATACGAATTACGTGTCATGCATGTAAGACATTATTATCCACGCGGTAGTCAGAGGAATGGTCCCTGCAATCTTTTACCTAGAACTTCTTATTTTTTTTTATGAAAACATGCCGACAAGGGTACTGGTACAGACTACACGTGTTCTCTTTGGGAGAGGTCTCCCAGCTTATGCAGATTATATTATGGTCAGGTGACTCACAGATTTCAGTAATTTCGGCGACCTGATTGCCTGCATGGGATAGTCATTCTCATGATTATTCATAAAATAAATATGCTATTAAGATCAAATAAAGTTCATGGTGAGGTCAATTAACGTCTGATTATATATTAGGGTCAGAAATTACCTTGCTGATTAATTTTAGTAGTGTTGTATGAGATCTTTGGCCCATTCTATATAATTCGATCGTTATAGATTTATTGTATGAGCTACAACCGATCTAATGGCTTTGGATGAAAAGATTAATGTAGTTTATAGTTATGTCAAACCATTATTACGGTCCCAATACAAGAAACAATAAGGCCAAGCGTTTTTTAAAAATGTGACTAACAAATGTTTAGAAACAATTTGAGTCCGTTTTGTCTAAAAATATCAATACTTAATCTCCATTTTTTAATAGCCAGTCTACTTAATACATTGAAAATTAGCATGCTTATTCAGCACAGCAAGCGATTTCATTTGTGAGAGACTGCAAACACTCCCTTAATTATTTTTTTAACGTATGTTTGATCAGGACTGATTCTGTGACTGAAAACTGAATATAAGTGACATTTTAGCCCTGCATATGTTATATGTCGCTTTGGATCTTAACAGAGAAACAGAGACATCTGTAAGCCCAATTACAATATCATGCTTACAAACTGGAACAAAATCAGGCAATCAGTTATAAAAATATGTAATTTATACACAGGTGCAAAAGTTTACCATAACTGGGCCATAGTAAACCTGTATACCTGGGAAGTTGTGCCACTTAAACTTTAGCCCATTTCGCCTGTTCATTGGCTATTTTTACAGCGGGAAATTTCATTCATGTCTTTATATTATTTCAGCAAATATTTACTTTCCCCTGAACTTTCAAGGGACGTCCTATACATTTCCCTGTCCTCAGTCATGCATTATTCGCTATCAAGTTATTAATTATTAAATTATTGTTTTAAATCACAATGTTTTGCTTGTCAACTGAGCATCACAATCCATGGGTCACTTGTTTAAACGTAAGTACAAGGGTTGTATAAGGAAAAATATATAATATATATGTCGCACCTATTCTTCAGTCATAATGTCTGAACGACATCTGATAAGCCAATCTCTTAATATGGAGAAAAATTAAAATTTAAGTACATGTTAAAAAATCCATCTTATGATTATCTTTACGATTGTACCGTAATTTTGACACCCCTTGGAATGTATTACCTTGGTGACTTAACTAGTTTCAGGCAGTTGTTAAATTGGTCCATTTTGAGTAAAACTTCATACAACTCAATAAATCATCCATCAGTTTGCCTTTTGAGATTAGATAAAAAAATTATCCTTACGTGACACCAGTGATGTTACATACACATTTATAATAGTTTAGCTTAATGGCTATTTAAAGAAAGACGAAATTCTTCATTTGCTCAGAATATTCTTAAAATGCAGTTGCAAGATTTATGCCACAGATCATAGCGTTATATTGAATGGGACACTTGTCATAAATAATTCAAACATATATATATATATATATATATATATATGTATCATTTGTAGCCGCATATCAATGTATGGAATGTCGAGTCTCGGTGCTGAAGATTGTGCACAAACAAGCTATATCATTAGATGACTGTAAAACTCTCTGTAAGAGACAGACCGACCCACTTTGCACCAGTGTAGACCATCAGACCGGAAAATGCATTCTAAAAAACAACCACACACGGGCACAATGCACTGATGTTGACCAAACCTCAGAGCACCCCACGTGCACTTCACAAAACAAGAAACCATCAGAAAGCTCAGACGCAAAGCCGAAATGCAGTGAGAAATTCTTTTTTTAAAATATATATTTATGTAAAAGAGGTTAGTTTCTGCAGTAATTTCTGTCATAAATCGATACCGAAAGAGGGATGTCTCTTTTCCTTTTTTGTTATGAATTTCCGATAAAAAAATTCATATATTCATCGGACAACATAAATCATTTCAGTAAACAGTCAAAGAACATCTTGAGAAAAAATATTCTGATCTGCTCTATCTCAAAATCGGTAAATTCTCCTGCATACCCAAATAAAATATTTGATGCAGGGACAACTGGAGGTGCGATGCTTGAAACACACAACCATTTTGCCTTATTGAGTGATTTCTTGATGAAGCATAATAAATGATGCATATCTGCATTTACTTTTATGGATATCCTTTTAGTAAAGACCCCAAACAATAATCATGGCATCTTAGCTGACACTTGTGTGGATTGTGATATAGCCTGACTACCAGTAAAAGGGAAATGGAGAAGGGGAGGGGGCATATATGCAGCATGATTTTATGCTCAGAGGGTTAATTTTGCTTACTCAAGATCGCACCCTCATTTGTTTGATTTTCTCAGATATACATAAAGTTAATGATTTCCACTTTCAAATAATTTCCATTACCTGAAAGCATGCCATCTGTACTTAAACTGGTTAAAATATGACAATAGAAAAATGGGAAATATGTTACCTGTAATGTAAATGTAAAGAATGTCAGAATTTTTCCAATATCTAAATTAAACATGCACCGTTAAAGTTTGACGAACATACTTTGTTCTCTTTGTTATTAGAAATTTTGCAAATAAATAACTCATTTTTGGGTCCACTTAAATTTTTCATCGTGACTTTTTCATGATATATATGTCGGATAAAGGCCGCTCTCGACCCTACGCTCTCTAAATTCGCAAATGTTAAAAAAATTTACAAAATTTCTCGCTATTTACTGATTTTTTATTTCATGGAACTAATTATCGTTATGAATATTAATTATTCATGCTTTATTACACTGATTACTGGAAATTCTAGAGATTTGTAAAAAATGTATAAACCATAACTATAACTATTTTGTCTGTTCAGCCTGTCCTGAGGGATTCGACAATCCTTTTGTGTCTGGTAATAAAACAACAGCTCGGGGATTTAATGTTTTCTGCTACAAACTGCTCAGCCAGGCTCAATGGTTCAAGGCAAGAGGGAAATGCCTTGATCATAACAGTAATTTGGTCGCCATAGAAACGCTGGAGGAACAGAAACATATTCAACAAATGTTGCTTAACAGAGGTTGGAAGCCATTTATTATTTCTTGTATTTTATAAATTCTTGTGTTTTATATTTATATGTGACATATCATCTGGCTTATTGGCATTGTGATTCTTATAATTTTTTGTGCCGAAACGGGTAAGAAATATTTTTATTCAAGTACTTCATAGAAATTACTTGAATGGGAAATGACTACTCTTTACGACGGCGGGACCTGACCAAGGGAACGTTTAAAATTAGAAAAAGAGAATAAAACTAAATAAGAATTTAGAATGGTTCATATGTTGCCAGCATGTATAATAATTATAACTGTCATTTTATAAGGACTTGTTATCGAACAGAGACAAAATTGAATCACTGGTGTAATATACAATTAGTTGTATGAGTGTTTAAATGACCAGAAATGCAGGGATATACAATCTCTCGAGTCCAGATTTTAGAATAGATTGAGTACACGGTTAGAATTATAATTTCCAGGACTAGTTTCTGCATTATACCTTGCATGGTTTTCTTGGAACGAAGTAATACATTCATGACTCAGACGTCATGGACTTAATACTGAATCTGGCGTTCTCATTATTAAACCCATGTTGTACAAAAGTACATGAACCAGAATTGAAGAAACGCTTTATTACTTCTATTTAAGCCCAAGGTAATTCATTTAATATTTTCTGTGAACTAAATTATTCAAGGTTTTTAGTTATTTAATTTATTTAAATCGTCTAATAACAATAAAATATTTAATTTTGAGGAAATTTGGGAATAACCAGGTTATTATTACATATCTTATATTCTTGACATATAGTTCATCATTAAATAACTAGCATTTAAATTGACTTGCCTGCGTGAGGTGTATACAAAAATATGTTTGATGAGAAACAACACTCTCTTCTGTTGGTTGGCAAATGGAGAAAACACTTGATTGACATCAGGGATTGACCCATAATGCACAGAGAGCCTTATTACGAGTAGACACGTCCTGCGAGCATAATCTTTGCTGCCTTCTGAGTTTGACGGACTGACTTTCGGAATTATAACAATGTTTTTATACAAAATATATGTTTTAAACTGATTTTAGGGACAGAGAACCAAATCATATAATGATATGAATTCGTGTTATACAGTTGTCACTTGTTTAACATTTTTGTTGAAACAAGCATTTAGGATGATATTTCTTAATCATCAGGCGAAGGCTTTTTACTTTTACGCATGAGTTTGGAAACGTGTAATCTAAAGCATGTTCTCATATCTTATTTAATTAACTAATTGCACGGTTATTTTTAAACATAGAATCAATCGTTAATATAAGACCACCCATGGGACTGGCCACAAGTGACCTTAGTTCACAGGTCAGTTATAACCAATGTGATAGTGTTCGATTTACTCAAGAGAAGTCTTAATAGACAGGTTTTCTTTCCTCAGATTTCTAATACCATTAACATTCGACTTATACTGAACTATTATACTGGATGTTATTTGGCAGCCTAGTCAACACTTTACCTATATACAGAATTTACTGATGGGGAATTCGTTTTTCCAGCCGAACGAGTAGTAGCCGTGTGGACAAGTGGAAGCAGAAAGATAACGTCATATTTAAAGACAGCGTCTTGGAAATGGCACCACGGGGCTGTAACAAACACCTACTGGGGAAAAGGCGAACCAAACAATCACGGTTTAATGGAATTTTGTATCTCTTTAGATAAAGATTATGGTTATCTTTGGAATGACGAAAAGTGTCATAGGGAATTGCACCTGTTGTGTGAAATACATAAACAAACAGTGCCTTGTCACTAAATTCAGCTTTAAGCTAGCTATACGTCTCATGTCTAGAATTTATGTGATTTATGGCTTACTCTGCGTACGTTTTAAGGAACTAGTGGTACGGAAAAATTCTTAAAACGCCTCTATGAAGAATATAACAGGGTATTTATAAGCTGTTTGTTAATACCTTACACCCGTAAATTTTGCAAACAAGTAAAAGCATGTAACCTGAAGCTGTTGGCTGCAGTTTGACGGAAAATACCACTTTCTCCTCTAATGTAATGATTTTTAATGGCAACACCCTTTCAAAAGAGTATTATCATTTTAGGCTTTCATACCCGAGAATAATTTTCCAACAAGAAGATTCCAATATATTAGGTTTGAATTTTAGTTGTCACTAAATCCTTGTTGTAATATTTTCTTATAATGGACAAAAAAAAACAATATTAAAAATGCGTGGCATACTGACAATAGATGTTTTTATTTCGGATGGTTATCATTTATGATAATTCAGGACTTCTAATAGGGTAAAAAAAACCTGAAGAGTCCGGGACACTCCAGTCAAAATTCTGGCTCGTCAATTAGAATTGAGTGACGTCCCAATATATTTTGATTTGTGTCAATTGTTAGGATTGTGTAAAATTGATGTTGTTTTCTTTTTAAATTCAAGGATCATCTTCGTACCATTTTATGAGTAGATATTGTGTTATTATCTGGTTATTTGACAAAAGTGATATATATGGGCCATTGATACTCACAAGGTTTCCACAAATGACTGGGTTTTGAGCAACAAGAACTGGAAAAAACCTTTGGTGATAGTACTTAAAGTCATCTTTCACTAGGATTGTGATATTCTCTCCCTGCCCTTCAAAGGTGGACAAAATGTGGCCTTTTTCTGTTAAATGCTTAAGAGACACTTTCTATATATTGATCTATATTATTGATTATTTTTAAAAACATTACCCTCTATATAGTCAAATATGTGCAACAATCTGTTTGTTTTGGTTTTTTTAACTTTACTTATATTGTTTAACCTTTTTTTTGCCTAGTCACAGCGCTTTATGTATTCTTGTCTGGATGAATGTATCTGTGCATATTAGTATGTTTCATTTCTTAAAATTAATATGTCTTTATAAAATATCAATTAATCACTAGACAATGGTCAATGTCAATAAAACACTCAATACCGTCGGTTTCGTCTCATCGGCTCATCAGGTAACTGAAGTTCAACAAATTGCAATATTGGTTTTTTATTTTTTTTTTAGTTGGGTGGCCTAGGACAATGGCGGCAGGTGAAAACAATTTCCGACCGTTTGTTCAATAGGTTCTTTTGTTTTGAACTTATGATTGCTAGTTTCTCTGCCAAGCACAATTTGCGCGAAGCCGACGATAGTGATTCATACTCATCACATGCCTTAGCATATCGTGCTCTGTTGAAAAAATGTGTGACCGCGGAGGAATGACTGTATACCCGCAGTCCATCTCTACTTATTCAAATTCTGACATTTCTCTCTCTCTCTCCTCTCATTCTATATATAAGGCTGTGTAGCATTTGTTATGAAATATTATATATATGTATAATAAATAAATAAATCATTAGTCATTAGTCAATGTGTATTAAAGTTGTACAAAAACAGGTATTTATTGACGTATGTATCTATGTGGTTATGCATTAATCATGTAGCATGTGTTGTAAAATCATTTATCTGTATTTAAACTATAGTCATTGTCAACGTTACAGTGCTTTATGGCCCTAACATGTATTACTGCTTTCCAAATAAATATGTGTATGACTGTATGTATTTGTTATGTAGCATATGTTATAACTTGATTTAAGTACAAAAATAAATATTAATCACTAGTCAGTAGACAATGTCCCAGCACTTTTAGCACTATTATGTATTACCGCTGAACAAATATGTAGCTATGTCTATATGTAATAATCAAGTAGTTTTTGTTATAAAATAATTATTCTACAATAAAAATATATAAATTTCTAGCTATTGGTCAATGTCATGACGCTTAAAAGTAATAACATGTTATGTATCTAATGTTATACAAATACATGTATTAATGTATGTACATATATATTGTTATGTAGAACTTAATATTTAAACATTGATCAATATCAAATGTCAATATTAATCACACATTTAGAGAGTGATAATCGCCTGGCCCGGGGATAATTGTTTGAATAGCTCGTTATAAAAATATCCCCAGAAGATTAATGAAAAATCATATATTCAAATCTAGAGGACAAAAAATAAACTTAATAAAAATATATGATAGGTTTTCTATAAACCATTAAACATGGTCAATATATTTATTTCAATGCTACTGTTACATTATAAGTAAATAACTCACAATGAAATACCTACAGTAAAATAATTTATTTTTAGGATGTTTGTTGGATTAAAGAGCATATAACATATTACCTGTCGACGCATCTGACGAGGACCATAAAATAAAACATATTACACATGTATGAATTATATAGTGCAATCTTTTTTTTATTGGTATAATACATGAACAAAACATAGAAAGAAATAGGCAACATTTATGTACATATACATACATACATACAATAAACATAGACAAGGACAACACAGTAACTGATGCTAATGTGGTGAAAAAAATGCCTTGTAATTCATAATTCATTTATAAAGTGCATTCATATATAATTATATCTATATAAACATATATATATATATATATATATATATATATATATATATATATATATATATGTAGTCATAACATTCTTACAAGCGCCATCTTACATTGTTTTTCTGCAATGATGTATTCTTCCTATACAGTGATTTCCCATTTAATATAAAGTTGTTGAACATAACAGAGTCAAATGAATAACATTTTCCTTTGTATACTGTGAGTTTGTACAATACTATGATTGTATTTATCAAAATATTTTTCAGTAACTGAAAGAGTTACTATTATATTATTTGGGAGCATACCTTACATATTTACATTACATGAGCTCAACCATTAACATATCCTGAAGTACAGTTTTTTTTACTATACAATGACAAAAAAGAAGTAATATGTTTTTTGGTTACAGAAAACAATTGTCACATCTATCACTATCAACTAAATTCCAAGTGATCAAATGACTGTTTACAGGTAAATAATTTTTTCATAATTTTATATTGAAACACTCTTGTATACCAGTCAGATGAAATCTTATAGATCGATCGAAATCTTAATTTCTTTTCCTCATGTGTAACCTTTGAATATAAATCCCATTTTATTTTTTTGTGCTCATTATTTTCTTTTCAATAAATTTATTATATATCATTTTTGAATCTAGGTTTGATATCTTAAATGGGTTATTCTTGCTCATCTTCTAATATGGTACGATGATATTTTAATATAGATGACACTATTGATTGTAACTTGAATTTATCTAACTGTGTCAAATCTCCTTTATCTAGAGATCTAGATAGCTCCAAGATTTTAATTACCCATCAATATTTATTAGGTCCTGAATGTAATTAATCCCTGCCGCTGACAATTGTTTGTTAAAGTAAGATGCTTTGTTGACATTTAATAGTTTGTTATTCCACAATGTTTGTGATAATACTTTAAATTTAGATGTAGGGTAGCAATCGAAAAGTTCAGCCCATGAACACAGACATGATTCATAAAAAAAAATTGGCAGGGATAGTGGGATCCTCTGTATATCAAAGTTGGATCGTATGAATGCTACTCCCCAAATCTTATGTAGATAACCTGTCACCAGTTTCACTCCAGGTTTATATTTATCCGTAATTAATCGTTTTATCCATAATACACGTTGGGCTTTTATGATTGATTCTACATCTGGAACTTTAAGACCACCTATTTCATAGGATCCAATAGCAGTACTGCTATAGTGCAATCTTTACAAATCATTGTATATGTCAAGATTACAGTGAAGCCGAGATAAGTACCTCCAAAACTGTCATGTCCTTAGGTTCGTTCACAACCACACAAGAATAACAAAATGAACGACAACACATTTAATCACGGAGCGGAAGCCATTCTGGCATACAATACAACTCACAAAGTCACTACGTCAAACATGACACGTGATCCCCAGTATAGTCACACATAGTCCCGACAGGCGGCGCCAGCGTACGGTGCGCAAACCTTATCTGACATATACCCCCTTCTTAAATAAAAGTTTTAACCGTAGTCCACCTGAAACAGGTAACTTTAAAAGATAGTAAATCAGTAGTTGTACCATTAAGAAAACATTCCTGTTTCAGGCAGTATATTACCGTGATCCATTACAATATGTTATTCACTAATAAAGTTACACTATTAATCTATTGTGTTCCAAGTGATTCTTAGTTTTCGCAGTATATAAGGCAATATTGTAAACTTACTATTGGAATTTTAAAACACATAGAACAACGGAGACGGCACATGTTTTACACATAGTCTTTAAACCTCACTGGTTTCTTTCTTTCACGCACAGGATTACGTCTAACGGTACATGGTTTTGGTGCGAGGTCTGAATCGTTGGTCGAAACTGGTACAGGGGAGTCCTGTACTGGTGCTGGAATGTTTCCATCTAGTTGTACCTGCATATCCTCCTCTCTTGGTAACGTCGGTGAGTGGAGATCACAGCATCTGGTCCTGGAATTTGCGGTGTATCCTCAGAACGAGAACGAAGCTGATTAATATGTCGTTTCCAGACGTAATTTCCTACCGCAACATGATAGTTTCTCGAACCATGTCGTTCAAGGATCGTACCAGCGATCCATCGACGTCCATGGGCACCATAGTTCTGCACGACAATAAAAATCTTTGCAGTTTGTCATACAGGTTGCACGGTTGATTTGACATCTTCTTCAGCGCATTTTTAAATATCTGGACGAATCGTTCCGCCTGTCCGTTTGTAGCTGGATGCCCTGGAGCAGTTAATGTATGCTTAATGTTGTTCTTTTGAAGAAAGGTTTGGAATTCTTTGGAAGTAAATTGACTACCATTGTCGGTGACAAGGTTCTCTGGAAGTCCTTGCTGTGCAAACAGTTTGCGCAGTCTTGATGGTAGTAGTAGAAGTTATAGTCTTCATGATTTCTATTTCAAGCCACTTGGAATGGGCATCTACTACCACAAGGAAGTAGTTATCGAGAAAAGGTCCCGCAAAGTCTGCATGTACACGCTTCCAAGGAGCATTTGACCATTTCCACTCTGTAGGTTTCAACATTGGTGGGTTTGGAGCATTTTCTTGACAGTCTGTGCAGGCTTTGGCTAATTCTTCAATTTCAGAGTCCAAATAAGGCCACCACAAAATTGATCTTGCAACAGCTTTCATTCAAACTATTCCAGAATGCTCCGAATGAAGTTCTTGTAATACTGCTGGACGTAAGGATGGGGGAATAATGACCCTGTTACCCTACAGGATACAACCTTGCTCTACACTAAGTTCGAGACGTCTGTGAAAGTAGGGTGTTATATCTGTTTCCCACCCAGAATCAATGCTTTTTGGCCATCCTTCTAGGATCATGAGGGTAACTTTCTTCAATACCTTGTCTGATTTTGTTTCTCTGGCTATATCTTTAGCTGTAACTGGTAAGTCATCATCGAGTTCTTGTAGTGACAGTACTACTTCTGCTTCAGGAGTCTTAATGCCTTCCGTTTCCTGAAGTGGCGTTCGCGATAATGCATCAGCATTGGCATTTTTCTTGGAACTTCTGTACTCAATCTGGTAATTGAAACTTGAAAGGATTAGTGACCATCGTTTAATCTGTGAAGCAGCCATTTGTGGCGTCCCTTTTACTGGTGAAAACAATGTCAATAATGGACGATGGTCCGTAATCAAAGTGAACTTTCTGCCAAGCAAGTACTGTCTGAACTTTTGAACCGCAAACACAATAGCGAGTCCTTCTTTTTCAATTTGACTGTAGTTCATCTCTGCTTTATTTAAGCGCCTAGATGCATATGCTACGGGTTGTTACCGACCATTTACACGATGCTGTAGCACTGCACCCAGACCATAGGGCGAAGCGTCGCATGACAAGATAAGTTCTTTCTCTGTATCATATTGTACAAGCAATGCATCATCAACAAGACTAGCTTTACTCTTTTCAAAAGCTTCCTTCTGTCTCTTAGACCAAATCCAATCCTTACCCTTGTCCAGGAGTTCATACAGAGGTGCAAGTGTTGTAGCGAGATCATCAGTGAAATATCCATAATGATTCGAGAGGCCAAGGTATGACCTAAGTTCCGATATGTTTGAGGGTACAGGAGCATCCTTTATTGCTCTGACTTTCTCTTTGGTTGGATGAATCCCCTCTGCGTCCACCACTTCACCAAGGTATTCCACACTGGGCAACAGAAAATGGCACTTGTCTTTGTGCAAACGTAAACCTGCAGTTTTAAGTGTATCCAATACTTTTTCTAAGTTCAGCAAATGATCTTGTCTAGTTTTGCCTGTGATCAGTATGTCATCCAGGTAAACTACTGTTCCTGGCATGCCTTTCAGAAGGGTTTTCCATGATCCTTTGGAATAGCATTGGTGCTGTGCTGATTCCGAATGGAACTCGCGTGTACTGATACAACCCTTTTGTTGTAATTATAGTTGTCAACTCTCTAGAAGCAGCATCTAATTCCACTTGTTGGTATGGTGCTCGAAGATCTAGTTTGGTGAATTCTTTTCCACCACTGAGTGTTGCTAGCAATTCATCTATCCTTGGGATGGGGTACTGCTCATTATTTGCATACCGATTTATTGTCAACTTAAAATCACCGCACAGCCTAATCTATCCTGTAGGTTTTAGTATGGGTACTACTGGTGCAGCCCATTGCGAGGTTTTAACCTTTTGCAGTACTCTCTCTTTCTCTAGTCGTTCAATTTCAGCCTCAACTTTCTGTTTCAAGTTCAGTGGCACTGTACGGGCTTTACAAAAGACTGGTTTTGCATCTTACTGGATATCCAAGGTTGCTTGAATATCCTTGAGAGTTCCTAAACCTTCTTGGAAAAGTTCAAAATACTTAGCCTGTAATATTTGCTTTGCCTGTTCTCTCGATGTAGTGTCAGTGATTTCCTGAACAAATTTAATCTCAGCTGTAGTGCCAAGCACATCTTTCCATTCATCAATATGCTGCAGCCAATCACGTCCAACTAGGCTTGAACCATCGCCTTTAACTACAACGAGTTTCATTTGCTTTGTCTTTCCCTGGCCGACTATCACATTAACAGAACACTGACAAATTACAGGAATATTCTGCCCTTCATAGCAACGTAACATTGTATCTGTGTTACTCAATGTATGTGTTGGGAAATTATTTTGAAACACCTTCTGATTAATAAGTGTAACAGCAGAACCAGTGTCAACTTCAAATTTGAGCATTTTCTCATCTATTCTAAACTCTCTGTAGACCTTTGTTTGACATTTGTCTTTCGAAATTGCATACAGGTCTTGTTCTAATTCTGTAAATACAGGCATCTCATTAATCGCTGTAGTCGTATGTACTTGTCTACTGTTAGGTGGTCTAACTTTCTTTTTTGTGCTAAGACAAGCTTTCTGTATGTGTCCCACTTTTCCACAAGCATTGCAAGTTTTAGTACGACATGGAGAATCTTCAGCTTTATGCTTAGTAGATGTACAAAGAATGCAAGTGTAAGGTCTTTTACCTGAAGATCCTTGCCCAGATGTCTGCGGTTTTTTCTCTGTTGCTGCTGTTTTGTGTGAACAGCATTCACTGTACTCCCTGAACTCAGCTGCATGGTCTTTGCTTCCCTACTAGCGGTTTCATATGCAGCGGCCAATTCATATGCTTGTGCAAAAGTCATATCTTCTTTCTCCTGTAATAAGCGTCTGCGTATTGCTTCACTTTGAAGACCAGCCACAAACCTATCACGTAACCACATGTTGAGATTGTCTCCATATTTACAGTCCACAGCCAAATGTTTGAGAGTGGCAATGAAAGAGTTAATGTCTTGGTCAGGTCTTTGTACACATCTGTTGAATGCACAACGTGCAGTTATCACATTCGGTGCAGGATTCATGTGATCAACCAGTTTATCAACAATTTCTTTGGAAGTTTTCTCATACAATTTCTCAGGTGCAAAAAGGTCGCGTGCTAGTTTATAAAGGTCATCGCCCATACTAGCCACAAATGCATGCACGATTTTACTCTCGTCCGTAATATCATTTGCAAGCATGCACGAACTGAATCGTTCAGCGAATGTTTCAAAGTCCTCCCTCTTACCAGGAAATCTGGGCGTAGGGACCATAAAGTTCGTAGTTTGCCCCGTTACTGGCAATGCATGAGCCCCCTCTTGAGACATAGCGAATGTATTTACGAATTCTGTAGAACCAAGTATGTACGACGGAGCAAACAAGGTGTATAGGCTTCAACAAGCAGATGACAGGCCTTGAAAATGTTTATGTACTGACCGTCTGGTTGCCGCATCTTCGTCGCCATTATGTCATGTCCATAGGTTCGTTCACAACCAAACGAATAACAAAATGAACGACAACACATTTAATCACGGAGCGGAAGCCATCTTGGCATACAATACAGCTCACAAAGTCACTACGTCACACATGACACGTGATCCCCAGTATAGTCACACAAAGTCCCGACAGGCGGCGCCAGCGTACGGTGCGCATACCATATCTGACAAAAACTGACCCAGAATCCGTTCCAAAATAAAACATATTACACATGTATGCATGATATGGAGCAAATCTTTAAAATCTTGTATATGTCGAGATTACATTGAGGCCGAGAACCTCCAAGAAATGGTATAGAATTCTTGCTATAGGCAAATAAAGTACTGGACACCTATATCTTGCAGTAAGGAATTAAATAATTTAATTTATATTTTTTAACGCGATATATCTCACATTTGGCTATCAGTATGTATGTAAAAAAGTATCACATGGAAGAACATCCAAATTTCCCCAGCATTTTTGTGATTGTGTTTATAATCTTTTCTTCCTTTTGAATTTTCAATTTAAAAAAAATTTGATACAAACAATGCATATTTTTTTAAATGATGTATAACTGCTAAACTAAATAAGATATCGAAAAAAAAAGAAAAGACGCCTCTTAGATGACATGTGAACTTACATATATGCAAAATTTAAAATCTCTACATCTGGTGTTTTATCTGGTTATTATATCAATGCCATTTAGCATAGCGCATGTTTGTCAAAAGTTTACACTGAATATGTTATATTTCCTTTTACAATATTGATTATCTGTGCTTTGTTTGTTCACATTGAAAAATGTTAGTTATCATAGTATTGTAATGAAAAAATGTCATTTCCTTTTGAATAGAAAAATTTAAACTTCAAATGTATTTCCATTGAGCTGAATACATTTCACTTGAAGCGAACGAAGCATTAATATTCAACGGACTGTTTTAATTATTTATTAAAACTATGATTTTTAACATTTTGCTTAAACCTAATACCATAAAGGGTTTCATTATAACACATCAGTATGGGTCACAAAATTTTCAAAGCCAGAAAAAAATTAGAATGAGGGGCTTGCTTATATAACATTCGTTGAATAAACTGGAAGAACGGACAACCCTCTTACCTGTTCTGTTTAACATGTCTTGAATATGTTTCTGTTCCTCGAGCGGTGTCGATGTCCACCAACTTACTTTCCAGTTTCAGGCATTTTGCCATTACCCATGGCGCTGTACTCAGCATTTTGTATCAGGAAGCAACCATACCCTGAGGCGATGTTATCTTACCCAGCTCAAAAGGATTGTCGGATCCGTCAGGACAGGCGGAACAGACAATATCATTAAGACTTATGCATTTATTCATATATCTCTAAAATTTCCATTCAATCAGTGGGATCAGCCAGTTATAAATAACATTCATATCGATAATTATTTTTTACGAAAGTAAGATTAACAAAAAAGTGAAGAAATTTGTAATCTTTTCAGTAATGGATCAATTTGGGCGTAGGGTCGAGAGCCACCTTTTTCGGACAAACAAATGTGATGATAAAGTAAGAAATAAATAAAAAAATAACAAATATCTCCTTGCAGTATACTCAATAAGTTACCCTATCCTTCTACGACCCTCCCCCCTTCCTTCTCCCATTCCCGTTTCCTGTTACCTAAACTATATAATAATAAACATATGTGGTAAAGGAATTAAACATAATTTTCGTATTAGTTGGATACTAAAAGGAAACTGATGAAAAGCTAAAAAGTGGTGTTTTCAAGTATCGCCCCTGCATCAAAAGGTTTTATTCAGGTTTTCAGTAAAAATTACCGATTTGAGCTCGAGCCGATCAGATTTTTTTTTAAGACGTTCTTTGACCTGTTTAGTAAAAGTATTTATATTTTCCAATGAGTACATGATTTTTTTAATCAAAAATTTATAATAAAAAAGCTTTAAAGGAATTCGCCTATTCGCTCTGATTTATGAGAGAAAGGGCCATAAAAACATCTTTTATTAACACATATAATTAATTTTAACAATGAATTACTCACTGCATGTCGGCCTTGCGTTTGGGCTTTCAGATAATTTATCTTTTTTGTGGATTGCACGTCTTTGGGCCTGGGTCAACATCAGTACAGTGTTCCTGCGTCTGGTTGTTTTGTAGAATGCATTTTCCGGGCTGATGGTCTATACTGCAGCAAAAAGGGTCGGGTTGGTCTCTTACAGATAGCTTTACATTCGTCTAATGATATAGCTGGTTTGTACACATTCTTCAGCACCGAGACTCGACATTCCCCACATTTGTATTCGGCTTCTTCCGAATTAAAAACTTGTCAATATTATTAACAACTAATTGTCAAACTGGTATTTTTGTTCCATACCAAAGAAATACCGCTTGTTGATTACATCTAATTTCAGCTGCCAATATATCTTACATACGTGCCATGCATTCACACGGTGAAGAAAGGTACCAACAAAAACACAACGGACCATGAATGTTCTCAGGATACCAGAGAACAGATGATCTACAAGTGAAGAAATATAAAGCGTGAAAAAAAACCTTTTATTTACCTATAGACTAATGCAGTAACATGGTGAAATTAAAAAAAAAACACGTTGATAATCACAATGTATCCATTTTTCAAGATAAAAAAAGCCCCTCATTCTAATTGTTTTTTTGAAAATTGAATTACACATTCTGATGTGTTATTATGAAACTTTTTATGGTATTAGGTTTAAGCAAAATGCTCTATCATAGTTTTAATAAATAATTTAAACAGTAGATCATGTTCCAAATGTTAGCAAAATCTTACCTGGAAAACTAATTAGCAGCAGTGCTTATAATCGATTTAGTCATCTTGGTATGATTCCCATAGGAAGGTCAAGCAAACAGGAGGTTAACACAGGTCTACTCGTGTTACCTTTCGGTCGAAACCACAAGTCCGTTGATTATTAATGCTTCGTTCGCTTCAAGTGAAATGTATTCAGATCGACGGAAATAAAACATTTCCATTTAGAGTTTTAAGTTTGAATGTTTCTATTCAAAAGGAAATGACACTATTTCGTTACAATACTATGATAACTAACATTGCCAATGTGAACAAACAAGTCACAGATAATCAATATTGTAAAAGGAAATATAACATATTCAGTGTAACCTATTGACAAACGTGCGCCATGCTAAATGGCATTGATATAATGACATTCAATGGATATCGGTGTGACCTTCAGCTGCTCTAAGTGGATGTGTTGTACGTGTATTGTTATGTTAGGATGACAAGGAAACCTATTATGTTCAAGGTATTAAGGTCTAATAATCGTTAAAATCGTAAAATTGACATTTTTTTTTCGTAAAAACCGTGACCTTATAGTTGTTTGTTATATCTATCATGTAACAATAAAACTTTCCTGTCGTTATTTTGTATCAATTAGAAAAATAAGCATTTTAATTCAGATGTCAACCCGACGTCGGCTGTATACAGAACCGGTTTCAGCTCGGCGAGAACCAACAGGGTATTCAATTGCTTATTGGTTATTTATTTTACTGGCGGTGCATGGCACATCTTTGTTTGACAGGCGTGAGGAGGCACTTGGTCAGGCAGCCGTGACTGTGCTTATCTTTATTACCGGCAATTGATGATTAATTGACACTAATTCCACCTGTGCACATACCCCTAAACAATAATGCCGATCGTAGAATTCTGCTTAGGTCTGTGTCACTGCCCAAAATTACGTCAGTGCCATGCTATGCTGGTAAAGTTTGGGGTATCAAGAATATGTCATGAAATAGGAAGTTGCCGCTTGTTATTTCAGTAAATTTTACCATGCTAGGACTTATAACTAGTTCATCAATTTTATTATATTGTCTTATTTTATGCTAAATATGGCTATATAAACATAGCATTGCTTGGCACTCGCCGCTTATTATTTGTAATTATTACGCTCTACTGGTTGTCCTGTAAGCGTGCGTGTCTCCGTGTGTATATCTGTGAAAGCCAGCTAACAGCGTCGACATTCAGTTATATCGTTCACATTTTACGCGGTAAATACGGCACCTTGTGAAAGTCATCCTTGTTCCAATATTCATATTACGTGCTGCTGGAAGGCTTATAGTGCTGCATCAAATTAAAGTCAGTTCGGATCTTGTTCGGGAACCCTGTCAATCAACATCGGGATTCGATGATTTTTTTACATTATAAAACTATATCTTTAAGTCTAGATACAGTTTAAAAGTATTAAGATATAAAAAAATTAAACGTTTTCCGACAAAAATATCTTATTTTATGCTAAACATGCCTATTCAATATTCGGTAATCTACAGGTTTCGTCATTCTGGGATGGTATCGGTTTCCTAGCAGGTGTTGCTGCTAGTTATTCCGTGTCTTCAGTGTTCAAGTATGATTGTGAGCGAGGGATACATTAGCAATTCCAATGTTTACTCATAGTGACTAGAGTTATCGTTGTTAATTAGTCACTTCACACCTGACGCGTGTCCCGACGCGGTTGCCCATGACCTAATTACCGATTAGACAGTTCTTGAGATGTCATTTCAGTTTAATTTTTTTTACCATTACAACTATTTAAATTTTCAATTTTGTTTATCGAAACCAATTCAGATCAGAATATATAATGAAAATATACGACTGTCACTTGCCCTGATATTCCTGTTTCACGTTGAAAACGAGATAACTCTTCCCAAACACTTTTTAGCTCTTTCCTCAAAACGATAATTCGGTCTTCGGCGCAATATTTAAAAAATAAAACACCAGATAAATTTTGCATATATGTAAGTTCACATGTCATCTAAGAAGCGTTTTTGTTTTCTTTTTTTTTCGATATCTGTTTTAGTTTAGCAGTCATATACCGTTTTGAAAAAATATGCATTGTTTGTATCAACATTTTTTTTTAAATTGAAAATTCAATAGTAAGAAAATATTATTAACACACAATAAAAAAACCGGCTGATGATATTTGGATGTTCTTCCATGTGATACTATTTTTACATACATACTGATATCCAAATGTGAGATATATTGCGTTAAAAATATATTAATTTAATTATTTAAAGTTTAAAATCTTTAAAGAAAAAACTGAGAAAATGTTTATATTTATCTCATCTAACAGAAGATATTCTAAGGATTCCAAATATATTATTGTGGCTAACATTCATTTTAATAAGAATTCTAAAGCTAAATTAAATCAAGGTTGTTTGACGATCATAAGACTTTAAACCGACTGGCAAAGAATGGCACCACTATTAATAAAATGAGTGTAGTTTATATTGGCCTCAAAACTGCCGTTAATTTTTTGGCCGCTTACTGTATGATATATGTGTCCAGAATTTCATTTGCCTATAGCACGGATTCTAGATCAGTTCTTGAAGGAACTTATCTCGGCTTCAGTGTAATCTCGACAAATACAATGATTTGTAAAGATTGCGCCATAGAATTCATACATGTGTAATATGTTTTATTTTACGGTCCTTATCAGATGCGTCGACGAGGTAATGTTATATGCTCTTTAATCCAACAAACATGCTAAAAATAAATTATTTTACAGTAGGTAATTCTTTGTGAGTTATTTACTTATAATGTAACAGTATCATTGAAATAAATATATTGCCCATGTTTTATGGTTTATAGACAACCTAGCATATATATTTATGAAGTTTTTTATTGTCCTCTGGATTTGAATAAATGATTTTTCATTTTTCTTCTGGTATTTTTTTTATAACGGTTTATTTAAACAATTATCCCCAGGCGATTATCACTTTCCTAATGTATGTTTAATATTGACATTTGATATAGATCAATGGTTCCATATTAAGATCTACGTAACATATGTTTGTTGTTGAATATTTTTTATAACAAAAACTAATTGATTATTACATGCAGACCTAGCTACATACACACATAAATATATTTGTTCAGCAGTAATACATAATAGTGCCAAAAGTGCTCGGACATTGACTACTGACTAGTGATTAATATCTATTTTTGTACTTAAATCAAGTTCTAGCATATGCTACATGACAAATACATAGAGACATACACATATTTATTTGGACAGCAGAAATACATGTTAGGGCCATAAAACACTGCCATGTTGACAACGACTACAGATTAATTGAACTTAGATACAGATAAATGAATTTATAACATGCTACATGATTAATGCATAAAGACATAGATACATACATAAAAAATACGTGTTTTTGTACAGCTCTAATACACATTGACTAATGACTAACGATTAATTTATATATTATACATATATATATATATATAATATTTCTTAACAAATGCTACACAGCATTGTATATGGAATGTTAGAGAGAATGCGAGTAAGAGAGAGAGAGAGAGAGAGAGACAGAGAGAGAGAGACAGAGAGATGTGAGAATTACCATGCTGGTTCGTTTTATTGAGAAAGGGAACATAAAACACGGAAATGGCGCCCTATGTTTTTTAACAGAGCACGATATGCTAAGGCATGTGATGAATATGAATCACTGTCGTCGGTTTCGCGCAACTCGTGCTTAGCAGAGAAACTAGCAATCATAAGTTCAAAACGAAAGAACCTATCGAACAAACGTTCGGAAATTGTTTTCAACTGGAGCCATGGTCCAAGGGCACCCAACTAAAAAAAAAAAAAATAAAAACCAATATCGCAATTAGTGGAACTTCAGTTACCTGATGAGCCGATGAGACGAAACCGACGGTAGTGATTAAGATTTATTGACATTGACCAATATCTAGTAATTAATTGATATTTTATATAGACATATTAATTTTAAAAAGTAACAAACTAAACACATGCACAGATACATTCACCCAGACATAAAGCGCTGTGACTGAGCAAACAAAAAACAGACTGGAAGGTTCAAAAGTATGTAAAGTGAGGAAGCAAAACAAACAGGTTGTTGCATGTATTTGACTAAATAGAGGGTAATGTTTTTTAGAAATAATGAACAATACAGATCAATATATAGAAAATGTCTCATAAGCATTTAACAGAAAAAGGCCACATTTTGTCCACCTTTGTAGGGAAGGGAGAGAATATCACAAACCTGGTGAAAGATGACTAAAAGTACTATCACCAAAGGTTTTATCCCAGTTCTTGCTGCTCAAAAGCCAGTCATTTGTGGAAACCTTGTGAGTATCACTGGCCCATATATTTCACTTTTGTCAAATAATCATATAATAACACAATATCTACTCATAAAATAATACGAAGACGATCCTTGAATTTAAAAAGAAAACAAAATCAATTTTACACAAGTCCAACAATTGACACAGATCAAAATATATTGAGACGTCACTTAATTCTAATTTGACGAGCCAGAATTTTGACCGGAGCGTCCCGGAATCTTAATTTTTTAACTTATTAGAAGTCCTGAATTATTATGAATAATAAAAATCACAAATATAAACATCTATTGTCAGTATGCCACGCATTCTTAATATTTTTTTGTACCTTATAAGGAAATATTACAACAAAGATTTAGTGACAAGTAAATTTCAAACCTAGTATATTGGAATCTTCTTGCTGGAAAATAATTCTTGGGTAAGGACGCCTAAAATAATATTATTCTTTTAAAATATAACACGCACCCATTTACATGGCCCATGAATACGAGTTTTCACAAATACGCCACGAATCAGCAAGGTCAAACATTTGAAGAGCCACGATTTTTTAATTTATACTTACACTAGGACTATATAAAGGCTTTAGAAACTGTTTCTGAGGCTTTTTTTTTTCAAATATCAATGTGGGGCGGTCATTTTTTTACAAGGGTGTTGCCATTTAAAATCATTACATAAGTGGAAAAGGTGGTGTTTATAGATTTGCATTAGCTTTACAGGGAATTCCGAGCGGTTGAAACACAAAATCTGTACATTCCTACTAAAAAAAAAAAAATATTCCAATCTTGCTTGGTAGGGCAATATTGTGACGCGCAGTGCCATAAAGAAACAAGCATCAAACATGGAAAATAAATTTCAGTACATGAAAATTTATAAACCTACCTATTTTTTAAGACAAATGCTACAAAAAACTTGCCAGAATGATACGACTTCTCTCATGATCTGTATATAAATGAGGGTTAAAGTGGCTAATCAGATTTCGGGCGTCTACTAACTAAAGACAATCCCTTGCAGACACAGGCCACTCGTTCACTTTATAATCGCATGTTAATTATATGTGGTAGGCCCGACAAAACATACCAGAGCAACCAAAGTTTTTCTAAGGGCGTTCGGCAACCAGTTACCTATTAAAACCCGCCAATCTGCAGCCATCAACTTCAGGTTACATGTTTTTACTTGTTTGCAAAATTCACGGATGTAAGGTGTTAACAAACAGCTTGTAAATACCCTGTTATATTCGTCATTGAGACGAATAGCTGGTTTAAAGCTGAATTTAGTGGCAAGGCACTGTTTGTTTTTGTATTTCACATAACAGATGAAATTCCCTATGACACTTTTCGTCATTCCAAAGATAACCGTAGTCATTATGAAGAGAGATACAAAATTCCATTAAACCTTCATTGTTTGGTTCGCCGTTTCCCCAGTAGGTGTTTGTTATAGCCGCGTGGTGCCATTTCCAAGACTCTGTCTTTAAATATGATGTTATCTTTCTGCTCCCACTTGTCCACACGGCTACCACGCGTTCGGCTGGAAAAAAAATTCCCCATCAGTGAATTCTGTATATAAAGAAAGTATTGACAAGGCTGCCGAATAACATCCAGTATAATATTTAAGTACTAAAAGTCGAGTGTAAATGGTTTTAGAAATCTGGGGAATGAAAACCTGTCTATTAAGACCTCTTGAGTAAATCGAACGCTTTCACATTGGTTATAACTGACCCGTGAATTAAGGTCCCTTGTTGCCAGTCTCATGGTTAGTCTTATAATAAAGATTGATTCTATGTTAAAAATAACCGTGCAGTTATTTAATTAAATAAAATCATTATTATAAATCCGAATCTTTAATGCCAGTGTCAGTTCGTCTAAATCAGTAGGAAGCGAAGATTATCCTCGTAGGACGAATCCACTCGTAATAAGGCTATTTGGCTAATCTGGCTTGCAGTAGTTAGTGCCAGTAAACATGTGCCAGCAAATAAAATTGAGCAAAAGTAAAAAGCTTTCGTCTGATGGTTAAGTAATATCAACCTAAATGCTGGGTACAACTAAAATGTGAATACAAGTGACAACGGTATAACACGAATCCCTATCATTTTATGATTTCCCTCCCCCACTGGAATTAGGTCTTAAGCATATATTTTATATAAAACAATGTTATAATTCTGAAACTTAATATCAGTATCAGTCCGTCAAACTCAGAAGGCAGCGATGATTATGATCGCAGGACGTGTCTACGCGTAATAAGGTTATCTGTCTAATCTGGCTTGCAGAAGTAAATGCCAGTAAAGAAGGGCTAGCAGATAAAGTTGGAAGGACGTGCAGGCCACAATCCAAGATGTCAATCAAGTGTTTTCTCCATTTGCCAACCAATAGAAGAGAGTGTTGTTTCTCATCACATATTTTGTATACACCTCATGCAGGCAAGTCAATTAAAATGCCAGTTATTTAATGATGAACTATAATGTCAAGAATATAAGATATATATGATAATAACCTGGTTATTCCCTAATGTCCTTAAAATTAAATATTTTAATGTTATTAGACGATTTAAACAAATTGAATAAATAACCGAAAACCTTGAATAATTTAGTTCACAGAAAAGGCTAAATAAATTACCTTGGGCTTAAATAGAAGTAATGAAGCATTTTGCCCATTCTGGTTCATGTACATTTGTACAACATGGGTTAATGAATGAGAACGCCTTTATTTTGTAAAACGTCCATGGCGTCTGAATCATGAATGCATTCCTTCATTCTAAGAAATCAAGCAAGGTATATATGTAGAAACTAATCCTGGAAATTGTAATTCTAACCGTGTACTCAATCTATTCTATAATCTGGAATCGAGTGATTTCATATCCCTGCATTTCTTGTCATTTAAACACTCTAGTGATTCAATTTTGTCTCTGTTCGATAACAAGTGCTTATAAAATGACAGTTATAATTCTTGTACATGCTGGCAACATATGAACCATTCTAAATTCTTATTTAGTTTCATACTATTTTTTCTAATTTTAAACGCTCCCTTGTTCAGGTCCCGCCATGGTAAACAGTAGTCATTTCTCATTCAAGTAATTGCTATGGAGTAATTGAATAAAAAAAATCATACCCGTTTCGGCACAAAATTTTACCAGAATCACAATGCCAATTAGGCAGATGATATGTCTCATATAAATATAAAACACAAGAATAAATAAAATACAAGAACTAATAAATGGCTTCCAACCTCTGTTAAGCAACATATGTTGAATATGTTTCTGTTCCTCCAGCGTTTCTAAGGCGACCAAATTACTTTTATGATTACGGCATTTTCCTTTTGCCTTGAACCATTGGGCCGGGCTGAGCAGTTTGTAGCAGGAAGCTTTCAATTCCCGAGCAATTGTTTTCTTACCATACACAAAAGGATTGTCGAATCCCTCAGGACAGGCTGAACAGACAAAATAGTTATGGTTATGGTTTATACATTTTTCACAAATCTCTAGAAAATCCAGTAATCAATGTAATAAGGCACGAATAATTTATATTCATGACGATAATTATTTTCATGAAATAAAAATCAGTAAATGGTGAGAAAACTTTATAATCATTTGCGGATTTCGAGGGCGTAGGTATGAGAGCGGCCTTTTTCCGACACAAAATTTCATGATAAAGCACGATGAAATATTTAAGTGGACCAAAAAAAAATAAGTTATTCATTTGCAAAATTTCTAATCACAAACAGAACAAAGTATTCGGTTCAACTTTAACTGTGCATGTTACATTTAGATATTGGACAAATTCTGAAATTCTTTACATTTATATTACAGGTAATATATTTCTTATTTTTATTTTCATATATTTTAACCATTTTAAGTACAGATGGCGTGCTTTGAGGTAATGGAAATTTTTCTAAAGTGAAAATTTTTAATTTAATGTTAATCTTAGGAAATCAAACAAATGACGGTGCGATCTTGAGTGAGCAAAATTAACCCTCTGAGCATAAAAGTGATGCTGCATATTTCTTGAGTTAACTACTACCCCAGCCACCCCCCATCCCTTCTCCATTTCCGTTAACTGGTAGCCAGGCTATATCACAATATAAACACGTGGTCAGCTTAGATGCCATAATTATACTTTAGGTTCGTTACTAAAAGGAAATCCTTAAAAGTAGATGCATTTATGCAGCATTTATTAAGTTTCATCACGTAAAAAATCAATAAGGCAAAATGGTTGTGTGTTTCAAGCACGCAACTCCAGTTTGTCCCTGCATCAAACATTTTATTTGGGTATTCAGGAGAAATTTACTGATTTTAAGATAGAACAGATCCGAATTTTTTTTCAAGATGTTCTTTGCTCTGTTTACTTAAATGATTTATGTTGTCCAATGAATATATGAATTTTTTATCGGAAATTCATAACAGAAAAGGAAAAAGACATCCGTCTGTCAGTATCGATTTATGATAAAAATTACTGCAGAAATCAACCTCTTTTACGTAAATATTAATTTAAAAAAAAGAATGACTCACTGCATTTCGGCTTTACGTCTGAGCTTTCTGATGGTTTCTTGTTTTGTGAAGTGCACGTGGGGTGCTCTGAGCTTTTGTCAACATCAGTGCATCTTGCCCGTGTGCGGTTGTTTTGTAGGATGCATTTTCCGGTCTGATGGTCTACACTGGTGCAAAGTGGGTCGGTCTGTCTCTTACAGAGGGTTTTACATTCATCTAATGATATAGCTCGTTTGTGCACATGCTTCAGCACCGAGACTTGACATTCCACACATTGGTATAAGGCTACAAATGATATATATATATATATATATATATATATATATATATATATATATATATGTTTATTAATGACAAGTGTCCCATTAAATATAAACCCTTGATCTGCGGTATAAAACAGGCAACTGCATTTTTAGAACATCCTGAGCAAATGAGAATTTTCGTCTTCCTTTAAATAGCCATTAAGCTTAAATATTATAAATGTGTATGTAGCATCACTGGTGTCACGTAAGGATTATTTTATTTTATCTTAGCTAACAATGCAAGTCAATAGATGAATTATTGAGTCGTATGAAGTTTACTCAAAATGGACCAATTTAACAACTGCCTGAAATTAGTTAAGTCCCCAAATAACCATTATCTTATGAAAAGATAATTCACTCCAAGGGATTCCAAAATTTCGGTACAATCGTTAAGGTAATCACAAGATGGATTGATTAACTTGTACTTAAATTTAAAGTTTGTTTTTCCCATATTAAGAGATTGGTTTATCAAATGTTGTTCAGACATTATGACTGAAGAATAGGTGCGACATATATATTCTATATTTTTCCGTATACAACCTTTGAACTTGCGTCTAATTAAAAAAAATGACCCATGGACCGTGATGCTCAGTTGACAAGCAAAACATTGTGATTTACAACTAATAATTTATAACTTGATAGCGAATAATGCATGATTTGGGACAGGGAAATGTATAGGACGTCACTTGAAAGTTCAGGGAAAAGTAAATATTTGCTGAAATAATATAAAAACATGAATAAAATTTCCCGGTATGAAAATAGCCAATGAACCGGCAAAAAGGGCTAAAGTTTAAGTGGCACAACTTCTCAGGTATACAGGTTTACTATGGCCCAGTTATGGTGAACTTTTGCACCAGTATCTAAATTATATATTTTTTAACTGATTGCCTGATTTAGTTCCAGTTTTCAAGCATGATATTGTAATCGGTCAAGCAGATGTCTGTGCTTTTCTGTTTAGATCCAAAGCGACATATAACGTATGCAGAGCTAAATTGGCACTCATGTTTAGTTTTCAGTCTCAGAAACAGTCCTGATCAAACATACGTAAAATAAAAAATAAATAATTAAGGGAGTGCTTGCAGTCTGTCACAAATGAAAACGCTTGCTGTGCTAAATAAGCGAGCTAATGTTGAATGTATTAAGTAGACTGGCTATTAAAAATATTGGATATTAAGTATTGATATTTCCAAACAAAGTGGACTATAATTGTTCTTAATATTTGTTAGTCACATTTATAAAAAAAACGCTTGGCCTAATTGTTTCTTCTATTGGGACCGTAACAATGGTTTGACATAACTATAAAATACATTTATCTTTTCATCCAAAGCCATTAGATCGGTTGTACCTCAAACAATAAATCTGTAACTATCGAATTATATAGAATGAGCCACAGATCTCATACAACACTACTAAAATAAATAATTTCTGACCCTAATATATAATCAGACATTAATAGACCTCACCATGAACTTCATTTGACCTCAATGGCATATTAATTTGTGAATAATCATGAGAATACCTGTTCCATACAGCAAATCAGGTCGCCGATATTACTGTAATCTGTGAGTCACCTAACCATAATATAATCTGCTTAATCTTGGAGACCTCTCCCAAAGAAAACACGTGTTGTTTGTACCAGTACCCTTGTCGGCATGTTTTCGTGGATATTTCTCTATAGAAATTAGAGTTTATAAAAAGTTCTAGGTAAAAGGTTGCAGGGGCCATTTCTCTGACTACCGCGTGGGTAATAATGTCTTACCTGCATGGAACGTAATTCGTATGAGACAAAAACCAAAATATATCAAGAAGGTTCACAGTAATTGCAGCATATTCATCAATGCCGCGAATCCAGTCTATGACGTCAGTCAGTGCGACAGCTTCGTCATCGATCTTTGTGACGTCATTATTGCCTTGTTAAGGGCTATCGCTAGGAATACCTACTGTGTAGGAGCGTTTTGGGGGCCCATTATAATAATTAGGTAAAAAGAGCGGGGCGTAAGGGCTCTGGTTGTGAGGTCAGTTGTTGACAAACTGGATCTCTTATTCGAGAAATGCTGGTCGGGCAAATTTTGCTGTAATGGTTTGACAGTTACATATGTGTAGATGCAGTCGAAACCTTTACTTTTTTTTAATTTTCGAAATCTAAGCGTGATCTTTCTATACATTAAATTCATGGCCTACGCCATGTTTCTTATGAAAGGAAGACAGACAAAGACCCTTCCTTTTGCTCTGCCTGTAAACAGTAAGCTAAACCAGTAAAATGGCGAGAAAATCATCCGTCTCGTCTTGGGTTGCCTTTTTGCCAATTAAAAACTTGCCCGGAACATTGAATACCTTTATGATTTCAGATGAAAATTCCGATCGTATTACTAATGTTTGCAAACTCTTACCTGGAAAGCCAATTAGCAGAAGTGCTATAATTGATTTAGTCATCTTGGTTTATTCCCACAGAAAGTCTAGAAACAAGTCACCAGAAGTCTACCCCTTTTGCCTTCGGCCGGAACCACACTGTTTTGTGAATGTTCGCTTCAAATTTAAATGTATAAACATTTCCAGTTTCATTGTGTTAATATATTTTCGACAAGGAAATATGTCTTTTTTATTTGGTAATGTATTAATTAATGTCGATCTTTCTCGCAGAGTTCTTGTTGAGTGATATCAAAGATTTAGAATAGTGTGTCATATATGCTTTTAATATCATCCGTTTGGAAGCGGCACGTATGTTTTGAATTCAATACAATACTAAGACCGCTTACATTTGCCAGTGTGTATAGTGATCCTGCACATACAAGCCACAGATAATCGATAAAGAAAAATAGAACAGGTCCCTTGCAAACTCCTCTCAAACGTGCGCCAAGTTAAATGCCATCGATATATAATATGTTTTACATTTTAACGTTCTAAATGGCAATGTATGAGATGAAAGGTTCAGTAAAAACAAACCTATCCTTCATTTATTAATCATTCTACTTACCCATTTAGGAGACTGTGAATCTAAATAGATTTAATGGATATCAGTGTCATCTTCAATTGCAATGTGCGGATGTTATGTACATGCACTGTCTTGTTAGGATGACAATAACTATTATGTTCAAGATATTTATCCGCCTAGGCATTAAACATCTTTCTCATAAAAGAATGACAGCCAATCAATTAAATGAGTTTAGTTTATATTGTCTTGAATACTGTCGATGTATATATTCAACTTTTTTATGCGTAAACAGAACTGAAGACCATTTCACTTTATACAGTATTGCAAATTTTTTTTTTCGTTTGATCCGAGAGTATATGTGACCGTTTTAAGATAAAGCCGAAATGCGGTGAGCTATCTTTTGTTCAAATTAACATTTATAAATTTATTCTCTTTATAATTGTACAACAAATACTACACAATGACATTTAAATTTTTCAATTTGGGCTATTACATTCAAATTGGGTAACTCTGATACAGCTTAGCTTCCTGGTTAATGGTTCGGGGTGGACCAGACCGCTGAGAGGGTTAAACTCGCGGAATTGCTTGGTTCGTCCTTTCCCCAGTAGGTGTTTGTTAAAGCCCCGTAGTGCCACTTCCATGATTCAAATTTTATATCTGACATTACCTCTCTGGTCCCGGATGTCCACACGGCTTTTACGCCTACGGCTGAAAAAAAAATTATCCCCTTAGTTAATTCTAAACACTATTGGTTTGATACTATAAGGTTTAAGTACTCAATTGGCTGCCAGATAATATTCAGTGTAAGACGTATGTTCTTAAAGTTCATAGTATGTGGCATTATAAATTATATTCTCAGTCTGATATTCATATACAGTAAACTCCCGCAACTATAAATTATATTCTCAGTCTGATATTCATATACAGTAAACTCCCGCATAACGACCAACCCGATAACACGACCACTTTTCTTGGTCCCAGAATTGTCTAATATAAATTATCATATAAAAAAATGCCGGTAACACGACCACCCCGCTATCGCGACCAACGACCAACTGTTTTGGTCCCGACCTTCAGATGAGCCCGTGGCGACCGCGGCCCATTGAGTAGATGACACGCTCATCACCCAGCTTGGACTTAGATAATAGCCCGTGTTTAATTAACCATGAACGTGGGAAAGCCCGCTTTCATCTACCCATCCATGTTAGGCTTGTTTTAATGCGGCACAACCTTTCAGCCAAACTATATGCTTCAATAAATATTGGGACTCCATTGTCCGTTATATTGTTTGTTGAGTACGGCTGTCAGATTAGCATATAACATACTGATAAAAAAGGAGTTTGGCAAACATAACTGACACCGCACGCATACATTCAGGTGAGTAGAGTAAAACTGTCAAAACTCGCATTTCAATGATCAAGCAGGAACCATATAAATAACACTTAGGATCTGATGCGTTTATTCTGTTCTCACTACATGTTCGACATCAGACCATCTTCGTGTAAAGACCAATGCTGTAAGAATGACCTAACGCCAACTATTTGTTTAATAATAAATTTGTTTTATCTCTATGTGAATAAAACTTTTAATCATATTCATGTTTGTTATTTATTTTAAATTTTGAAATTAACAGGGACAACCACTTAACATTTACTTGAAATACCAATATTATCACATGCATTAACATTGGCAGACTGATTACAAGCATCTCGCTTACACGACCACCCCGCTAACACGAACACTTTGCCTGGTCCCAAAGGTGGTCACGATAGTGGGGTTTTACTGTATATTCTTCTTCTCTCTCTCTCTCTCTCTCTCTCTCTCTCTCTCTTTCTCTCTCTCTCTCTCTCTCTCTCTCTCTCTCTCTCTCTCTCTCTTAACGGGGAGATTTGTACTGGACCCGGATTCCGACTTGGAGTCGGGCTCAAAATGAATCCGACTCGAAGGAGATGGCCTTGGACTCGAGTGGAATGGACTCGCAGCTGCTCTGGAATTCTGATGGTCTAGACTCGACTACCTCACTGAAACCATGCTAAGTATACATGCTAAAACTACTGCTGGAACGAGTTATCGAGTACTCAATCAATTCTATATCAGAACAAGAGTGATCGTATATCCCTGATTTTTATGGAAAAACATTTTGTTTTATTTTTTTTCTCATTGTGAACGCTCCCTTTTTCAGTGTCGCCATTGTAACGATAACTTCACTAGACGTCAAACATCTTGAGTACTAGAATTAAAAATGTTAAACCCGTTTGGCACAAAAATAACAGAATAAAAATACAGCAGGGCTTGCAATATATCAATTTTAAATGCAAAATTCAATAGGAAATATTAAATAGCATTTGACCTGTATCAAGCAACATTTGTTGGAGAAACCTAAAGATTTAACAGCCCTCTAACCTGTTCTGATTAACATGTCTTGAATGTGTATCTGTTCCTCCAGCGTTTCTGTGGCGACCAAGTTACTTCCGAGCTTCTGGCATTTTTCTTTTGCTGATAACCAGGGCGCCGTACAGAGAATTTTGTAGCAGGAAGCAACCAGGGCCTGAGCTGATGTTTTCTTATCCGGCACAAAACGATTGACGAATCCCTCAGGACAGGCTAAACAGACATATTAGTTATGGTTTATATATTAATTTATCAATCTCTACACGTTCCATTTATCGGTTGGACAAGGCTTGTATAAATAATATTTACATCAATAATTTTTTATAAAAGTAAGAATCGGAAAATGGTGAGCAAATTTTTTAATTATTCAGTTGCCGATAAAGATGGGGCGAGAGGGACCTTTTGCCGTCAAAAAAAAAAATGATCAAACTGTCACGATGAATAACTAAAGTGGACAGAATTAATTAATTGATACAGGTAATGTCTCACTCAGTTTTCAGTGTCATATTTTCATCAATTTAAGTAGAGATTGCGTGCTTTATGGTCATGAAAACGTTTAAGAAATGGAATTTATTATATTCATGTTCAAGTAAAAAAAAATCAAACAACTGGGGGTGTCGATCTCGAGTAAGCATGATAGACCCTCTAACCATTTTTTTAATACACTTTATTCTAAAAATTTACGTGAAAAAGTTGAATAAAAGATGATGCTGTAAACTGCTTTCGTTTTCGTCCCTTCAACCCCAACCCCCCCCCCCCCCCCCCCCGCCCCCAACCCCTTTATCTGGTAGCTGAGGTATATCATTATACAAAGATGGTCAGGTAAAATGTATTAATTGTTACTAAAAGGAAATTCATAAAAGTAAATGTCATTATGCAGCATTCATTACTTTTCATGAAAATCAAACAAAAAAGCAAAATCAAAAGGTTGTGCTTTTAAGTGTCAAACCTCGAGTCTGTGACTGCCTCATGGATTTTATTTAGGTTTTCAGAAAAATTTACCGGTTTTGAGGGCCAGCCGATCAGATATTTATTTCAAGATGTTCTTCTGTCTGTTTTGTAAAATGATTTATGTTGTCGAATGAGTATATGATTTATTTCATCGAAAGATTATAATAAAAAGGTAAAAAGAAAATCGATTTCCCACACTGATTTATGTTAGAAAGACCCTTAGAAAAACACCTTTTTTTTACATATATTGTTAATTTAAACAAAGGTTTACTCACTGTATGTCTGGTTTGCGTATTGGCTTTCCGAAGGTTTATCGTTTTTTCTGGGTTGGGTCGCCATCAGTGCAGTGTTTCTGTGTCTGGATGTTTTGAAGAATGCATTTCCCGGGCTGGTGGTCCAAACCGCTGCAGAGTGGGCTGGTCTGTCTTTTACAGATAGCATTACGTTCATGTAATGATATCGCTGGTTTGTGTACAGTCTTCTGCACCGATACTCGGCATTCCCCACATTTGTATGCGGCTACAAACAATATATATATATATATATATATATATATATATATATATATATAGAGAGAGAGAGAGAGAGAGAGAGAGAGAGGGAGAGAGAGAGAGAGAGAGAAAGAGAGAGCGAGAAAGAGAAACGGAATAAGAATACACAGAAAAGTTGGTTCATTGCCGAAGGGAAGTATACCAACTTTTCTGTGTTTTCTTATTCTATCTCTATAAACAATGAACTAGAAATGCTATACATACATCTCTTTACACAGAGAGAGAGAGAGAGAGAGAGCGAGAGCGAGAGAGAGAGAGAGAGAGAGAGAGAGAGAGAGACAGACAGACAGAGACAGAGAGAGAGAGAGAGAGAAGTTTAATTTTCTTATGAGAACATTATTAATTATTAGTCATGACGCTTTGCTAACAAACACGACCTGAAGCATTCCACCTGTAACTTTATTTTAGGAACTTCTTAAGCAAATTCTATGAAATGAAAATGTTTTGTCTTTCTCTAAATATCATTTAAGCTAAAACTTTTTTAATGTGAATGTAATGACACTGGTGTCACCGATGATCAAATTTATCTAAGATCAAAATGAAACTCAATAGATGAATTATTCAGTTGTATGAATTTTACTCACAATGAATCAGCTGCATTTAAACTACTGTCGGAAACAAGTTTAGTCCCCATTACCTTAAGAAAAGATTACTACACCGAGGTGATGCCAAACTTTTGGTACAACCCTTTAGGTAATTTCACGTTTGACTGTTTAAAATGTACTTTGTTGTTTGTTTTTACCATATTAAGCTATTGGCTTATTAAATTTTGCTCAGGTTCAACTATGAACTTTTCTTTCGAATTATTCTTGAAGACATTTGAATGTATAGGATTTCGCTTGATCATTCCAAAGCGTGATTATAAATAACGTGGGGTGCTAAAGCTGTCAGCAAACTCTCAGATGTCTCTGAATCAGTCCTGATTAAAAATACGTAAAATAAGTAAGATCCTAAGTGGCGCTAGTAGTCTCTTACAAATGAAAAAGACTGTCATGCTTAATAACAATGGCTATTAGAGATTGGCATTTAAGTATAGATATTCACTCCAAGTTAAATGGCAAGAAAATTGCGAGACGATTCGTCTCGACTTGGATTTATTTTAACAAACAAAAATTTGTGAAAACCGTCTTATACCTACTATCAAACTTGTATAATTGTTCCATTCCAGGGCAATTCCGTTTGGTAGTTAGAACTCATTTCAGGTGCACATTTTCAAGTTTTTATATCTAACATACGTGCCAGGCTTTCTAACGGCGAATGAAAATACCTAAAAAAAGACGACGGACAAAGAATGACCGTTAATGCTCAGAATGTAGAGAATGGATGAGCTAAAAGTGAAGAAAATTAAAGCCTGATTTGTTCCCCTAAACTTTAGACAAAGCCAGAAATATTGAGGAATTTCAAAAGCTACGCAGATGATCACAATAAATCCATTTTTCAAGATAAGTTAATTCTCATTCTAATCTGTGTCACAGTAACTGTGAAATTGTGTGAAAAATGGTGATACGTAATCATGAAACCCTTATGTGTCTTAGGTTAAAGTTAAAATGCTTTATCATAGTTTCAATAAATAAATTTAAATAAGTAGATTTAAGTTGTACTTTTGAAAAATCGTATCTGGAAAGCTAATGAGCAACAGTGCTATAATTCATT
The DNA here is from genome assembly GCA_026874595.1 of Sipunculus nudus. Lineage (NCBI taxonomy): Eukaryota > Metazoa > Annelida > Sipuncula > Golfingiida > Sipunculidae > Sipunculus > Sipunculus nudus. The sequence goes on along the minus strand of CM049318.1, from coordinate 23,426,088 downwards.
TAGTCATCTTGGTATATTTTAAGCAAGAAATTCTAGCAAACACGATGTTAACAGAGGTCTATCAATGTTGTTTAAACAACGTCTGATGAATGATGATGCCTTGTTCGCTTCACGTTTAAGTGTATGCAGATAAACGGAAATACAACATTTCAATTTGAAGTTTTAATGTTTCTATTCGAAAGGAAATGATACATGTCCATTTCACTTTGTAATGTAGTATTAGATGTTTATCTCCCACGCTCGCTGTTTGTCTTTAAAGTTTAATCAACGATTTGGAACAGTCTATATAAAATGATTCTTTTAATATCATCCCTTTAATTCGGCACATATGATTAAAATTCAATACAATACTAAGATAACCTACATTTGCCATGTTAATATACAATACACAGATAATCAATATTTAAAAGACAATATAACATTTACATTGTAAAAAAATCTGTCAAACGTGCGCCAAGCTAAACGGCATCGAAAGAGTATACGTTTTACATGTCAATGTGCTAGATGGCCCATTATGAGATGAAAGGTTTAGTAAGATCCCATTCAGTCCTTTGTTTACTTTCATTCGACATATCCAGACAGGAGACTTTGGACCTAGACAATTTAATGGATATTATTATGGTCTTCAAATGCACTCTGTGGATATGTTATTCATGTATTGTCATGGTAATATGACAATTAAAGCTATGAAGTTCAAGGTTTTAAGCCGTCTGTGTATGAAACATTTTTCGTATAAGAAACAGCACTAATTAAAAAATTAGTTTATATTGGACTGAATTCCATCGATGGTTTTATGGCAGCTTATTGCATGACTAATGTCTTGCAATACGTACTCTATGTACTTATGATTTATTAATATTCTATATTGGAAATGTCATTATACACGATTGATTTTATAATTAATATCAACAACATAAGGATCGATTTTATGGATTCAGAATATTAGCTCTAAATGATATTACTCGCTGCTGGCACAATATACATTTGTATTTAATATTATTATTCTCATTATCTCACTATTATCAGGTGGTGAGTTATTATGTCCCCTCTTCTTTTGTAACTTCGACCTAAAATACGAAAATAAAAACGGAAAAAATGAAACAAAATCACGCTTTGTACCCAAACATCACCCGAATCTGCGTTTTGCATGTTTTTTCTTGATTCAGAAGTCGATAGGGTTGCATTATGTCTACTGGCAATCCCGGTAAACATGCTCACCTATACAAGGATGTTTCGCTCCTTCCCATTTCCAAATATCTCTACCCGCCCTTGGGCAACTCTAACGCTTCAGTCAGTGACATATAATAGGTTGTTAAGATCTTTCACAGTGAGGGCAATGGCGTTACACAATTGTCGTCATTCCAGCGATAATCATAATGTCTCTTTAGGCTGACACAATATTCAGTTGAACGATAATTCCACGGCATCCACGGGTCCGACTGAAAGAAAAATGAACTTTCTACTCTATTTGTGTAAATGTGTATGTTAGGCTGTTAGATAACATGATGTCAAAACTTTTTCATTATAAATGAAAGTAAAGTAATGAACAGTATCGGTCTTAAAATATAACAGTTTTACGTGGGGGTCCAACTGTTCGAAAGTTAATCGTAGCATTTTACACACACATACACGCACACCAACATATGTATATCTGTGTGTGTGTGTTTCCCTGGGAATGTTTTCACGGTTCACTATTTTAACTTCTCATCGACAACACCTTTTATACAGAGTTACATGGATGAGTCATATGTATTATCGCCAACACTTTATATGTTCACAATCAGTACAGATTTATTATATATCAGTACAATTTTACTATCTTCATTCAAATATTTCCATTATGCTATGAATGTAATTTTATTCAAATGAAAATAATGAAAATAACAGGCTCTGCGTGTTGTTGTTAAATAGATTAAACAGCCGTGTGTTCCAGCGAAGTGAATTCTTGTTTTCAATCCCACTGTCGCCGTAAATAACAGAGCTTGTCACCAGCTTGTTTAGCTGCACATTTATTTATGATGTTATGTAAGCAAACGATCAATTTTGCATCTATCTGAAGAACATATCACTTTATTTTGTATTATGTATGATGTCTAACGTCAGATCAAAGGTTTTATTTAGCCGTATTAGGATCCGTTGGAAGTAAAGGTAATAACTGTGGAGTATGTTGCATAAAATCTGTACGTACTGTACCCGTAAAAATGGGGAAATATTTGTGTTTCAAGTTTATGGAATACCAATCCAACCTGTAGAACAACGCTTTTTCATTAGAGCTCTTAATTAAATGCTCATATAATATGCATGCTCAACACAGTTTTTAACTCTTATAAATCATGGTAAAATACCCAAACAAAATAATCATTTTTACTCTCGATACATAAAAAATCTGCAGATAAAGAAAAATGTAAACCCGAATCGTCAAACAGTAAAATGCCATCTAACCTGTTCTGGACAACATTGCTGGAATATTTTTCTGTTCCTCGTCCGTTTTCATGAAGACCAAGTTACTTTCCAGCTTCAGGCAGTCCTGTTTCGCTATTAGCCATGGCGCCGGACTCAGCAGTTTCTAGCAGGAAGCATGCATACCATGTGCGTTCCTTTTACCAGAAAGATAGGGACCTTCAAATCCCCCTTAACAACGTAAATATACACAAATCATTGTTTCCATAAATTATTATCTTAAATTATGTTCACTTCCCCCTGCGAGGAGACGTGTAGTGTGTAGTCTGCCGTCGTCATCTGGCTTCGTCTCTGTAATATAATATTAAGAAGACGAAGACTTTTGAAACAACGTATTTTTGTTCCACAGATTTGATACGAGAATTATTTCACCCAAATCCTGAGCGTGATCATGGACATATCTCTTGCTCTTGATTTTAATGTTTATTATTTTGTTTGCATAAGATCGTGCAACGTTTAAACATTTTAAAGTTTATAAAATATTACAATATCATATAAAAATGAGAAAAGCACTCAGAGAGCGCGGACCTCCGCTAAGTCAGCTCATTAGCCTCATATGGAACTGTCAGGAAAGCAGCATTTTTCCTTTAGAATATTCCTGGATCAAGAAAGTTTCCAAATCAAAACTTAATCCTTTTTTTCTCTTCGATCGTTGCCGAGCTATCCTGAATATTTTTTCAAATCCGTCAATTTTTTTTTACTAATTTTGCACACAAACAAACAACCAAACATCCGCAAAAAACAAACCCCTGCCGCTTATTGGAGTTAATAAAAGTTAAAGTCGAATATATTTGAAGGCTGTAGCTAAGATTTCTTATAAGGACGGAATGCGTCATGCAGAAAGCGTATAAAATGGGCACACGTATTGAGGTGAGATTCATGCATGCGCGGACCCGGCATGCGGAATGCTTATAAATCCGGCAAAAATGATCGCTACGTGTAGCGCATTTGTAAATTTCTGGCTGTATCAAGGGGCAACACATAAACATAGTGAATGCCCCCGTGCAGGTTCATATTAAATCTCTCAACACATATTTTATATTCCGTAGATAAGGATTCTAACACGCTACCACTAAAGAAACCATTGCCCTCGAAACTTGCCAAAGTCTGGTTTATTGCCCCATCTCGTGGCCCCCTGCTTTACGTAAATTTACTGACACCTTTCAGGGAAACGGTACGTACACGTTCAGTGACGTCATTGTTCTTTATGACGTCACGACTCTCTGCAAATATAGCCATATCTTCACCTGCGAAACGTCCCAATGTAAGCAAATAAGCAATAGACCCAAAAAAAAAAAAAATCAGAGCTCATTCCGGGCTTTTTTTACGCATGGATCGGCCTCAAATTTAATAAATTGTTTCATGTAACATTGTCGAGCTATCCTGAAAGTATTATCATATTCCGTTAAAAACGAACAGTTAGCATCTGCGGCCTCCTCCCCCCCCCCCCCCCCCGCCGCTGTACGTTGATTTAGCAACACCTTTCAGGGAGACGGCACGTACACGTACAGTGACGTCATTGTTGTCTGTGACATCAAGACTCGCACCCCAATTGTGGCCATATCGCCACCTGAGGTTACAAATATATGCATCGACCCCCCCCCCCCGCCTACATAAATTACTAAAGATCACTCAGGGGTTTTTTTCGCATAGACCCCCCCCCATTTAATCAATTGTGCCTTGTATTATTGCCGAGCTATCTTGATTAATCCGTTGATGACTTTTTAGGTTATCGTGCTAACAGACAAACAGATAAACACTTTAACAGATAAACAAACAGACAAAAATAAGCGCCCAAACACATAACGGCTAGGCTTGGCGGAGGTTTTTAACGTGGACACAACAGCAGATTTAAAATGATATATATTACATATATCTCATATTATTTTTAAATGAGTTTCGGTTGATTTCTATTGAAGAGGGTTTCGCCAGGAATGCCACCTTAATTATCACACATACTGAAAGCATGTCACTGTTTAGTCAATAGTCAATGTTCCAAAACCGATTCATCTACCTTCTTTACCATGCTTATTTCCAACATTCTATTTACAGTTTCGTTTTAAAATGTTTTGTAATTGTTTAGCAGAACAATGCATGTTGTACCCTGAGTATAGGACTTTTTACTTGAAAATTTTATTATTACATTATAACGGTTAAAACAAATTTAGCCCCCTCAGTGATTGATGGTGACTTTTTAAATAATTATTAATTCAAATAAAAGATTACTCACTGTAAGTCGGCTTTGTGTCTGTCCTCTTTAACTGGTCCGAGTTTTGTTGGGTGCACCTCTCTGGGCTTGAGACATCAGTACTGGGTGACTGCGTCTGATTGTTTTGTAGAATGCATTTTCCGGGCTGATGGTCTACCTTGGTGCAAAGTGAGCTAGTCTGTCTCTTACAGATGCCTTTACACACATTCAATGGTATGGCTTGTTTGTGCACGATCATAACCACCGACGTGACATTTACCCCGCATTGCCCACACTGGTATGCGGCTAAAAGATATATATGCGTGTGTAACGCTTAGCTCTCAAGCACGACCTGTGATATTATAGATTTACACTTACAACTGTTATTCACATTTTCACGCTTTTGTCATATGTTTGCCATTTACTGGATAATCATTAAATTTTCAAAATAATATGATGTATGGTAACACTGTACAAGATACGATCATTTAATCTCAGAACAAAAGCATGCAAAAGTAGCCATTATCTAGTGACTGTCTGAAGAAACACCAGGTGGTGCCACAAATGTATTCTCAAAATGGAACCATTAACTTTTACATGATTAAAGTATATTTATTATTCACATAATTAAACATTAGTTTACCAATCTTTTTACAGATTTGAAGACAAAAAATTGGCCTGATGTATGTATTGTATTTTGATTTTTTTTTCAAAATCGGAACACAAAAAAAAAAATTGTTGTTAATCTAAAAATCGTATTGGGTAAAAATGAATAAAGTAACTCATGGATTATGATGCTTAGCCAATAAGCTTGACATTATGACAGTTCGTCTTTCAACTTGAATGGCAATTTTGTTCAAATGTTGCAAGAAGGCAGAAATAATGTCTGGCTTAAGGACGTCACTTGATGGCCTAGGTTATCTTTTTATCGTCAGATGCAATACATCTGATAGCTCATCTGATGCTCTTTGCTATTTATAATTATAATATTGTCCCATGTCTTTAGGTATTTTAGCAGTCAAGATTGAAATATGATTAAAATAATTGTAAATGATAAAACTTTTCATTCTGAATAAGCATGGCAAATTTGAATACATTAAATACATTGGTTATTTAGAAATTGGCAGAGACAATGTTGCTGGCATAGGCAATAGGTCCACCAGGCTATTTTGTCGGCACAGGTAAAACAGCACTATTAGCTGTATTATCGGTACTGGTAAAATAGCTTATTGCATACATATGTCTATGTTGCTGGTACAATAATGAAGATCTCTATTGTTTGTCCCTGATATAAATCTGCTATTAGGTTACTCATTTAATACGAAGAGATGCGTATAACACGTGTGAGTTCGGGTCGTATACTAATACTAACAGGAATACTAACTTTTATAAGATGGGTTGTCTGTTTTGGGTCGCAGTGGTTATACCGTCAAAGGGTTTTCTGCAAATTAGAAATGTTTGTGTCACATCCACACGATTTACTCATGCTTGTTTGTTTGTGGCTAAACATCAATATGTTCACAAGGTTTCTAGTGAGTTGTAAGTAAAAACATTTGCATTGCTTCATAAAAACTTCCATTTAAACCTTATTCACAGATATTATGATGATGGCTTGGATGTTTAGCAAACATTCATCAGGAGAGGAAGGTGTGTCCTCACTTTATATTTTTCAAGCCTGTTGAGTTTATTGATTTATTAGAGGCAGTAACAGGTGTCATTGTAGATTACTCCAGCTTTGGGTGGCAGCATCTTACCTGCAGGGGAAATTTTTTGTATTGATAATGTTCGATACATAAGTTTGTACAGACACTTGCATCTTGTATGTATGTCGTCAACATTTTTTAATGCAAAAACAGTGGTTGTACACCGATTATCTCTTGTTTTGTACCCTAGACATTATCGGCTACTTAGCTTGTCAGTACCTCGTTATCGAACCCAATTGTCACTGCTATGACACAAAACAAACACATAAATAGCCAACCTAATTAAAGTTCAAACCTCTTTTATGAACTAACAACTATGACTCAAATTCACACCTGTTGTACACAGCTCATTAAATGAGTGGACCCATGTAAGCTTTCAATGAATAACGCAAACAAAATTGTACTTCGCTTCTTTATTGTACCGGCTACATAGACATTTGTATGTAATAGGCTATTTTGTTTGTTCCTGCAAAATAGTTTGCTGGGCTATTTTGCCTTTACCGGCAAAATAGACATTATGTTAGAAATTGGAGCATAAGTATTAATTCATACTCAAAACTGTCTAGAATTTATAAGACATTAAAAAAAAAGCTTCCTTGTTCAGGAATTCCATGTGTGACCGAAAACAGTTTTCAAAGAAATGTAAAATGTATAAATCTTATCTGCCAAAGGCATTCATCCCACAGGAAAAATTACTTATAATATTAAATATTGGTATGAATGTCCCCTAACACGGGTAATCCTTAATCATGAAAACTAATATCAGGTGCTAATTTTAAAGTTTAGGTATTATATAATTGCCTGGCTTGTTTATGAATTGGTGAACGTATGCATACCATCGAAAAGGCAACCGACAAAATGTGTCTGCTAAGGCTCAGAATGCTACATGACAGATAAGCCAAAACCGAAAAAAATAAAGTTTGAAAGTAACTTCTAAACATATTCAAATATACAGGAATATGGAGAAATTTGAAAAAGCTACATAAATGATCACAATATATCAGCTCTTTTAGATAAGCATACCCCTAGTTCCCATAATTTTCTTCGGTAACTGGGAAACTGTGAGACGAGGATTTATACGCAATTGCTGAACCTTTAATGTTCTCAGGTGGGAGTTATAATGCTCCATTATAGTCCATACAAAAGCCATAACATTGAATCGATGTAAGATATAAAAATTTTCAAATCGTGTTCCAAAATGTTGCAAAAATCTCATTTAGAGCTCTAATTAGCAGCAGTGCTATAAATGATATAGTCATCTTGGACTGCTTCCAAGGAGGTTTAGAAAAAAAGAGGTTCAAAGGTCAAGAGAAGCCAACTGTTGTTTCGTTTCATCCAAGCCACAATGTTCAGGAGAATGTTTATGCCCCAAGTTAAAATGTATACATATGAATGGAAATATAACAATAGCTTTAAATTTAAATGTATCCATTTAAGTTTGTATAGAGATGAGAAAAAAAAATCTTACATGTTGGAAATTCTCTATCTTCTTTGTTGTACATTTGGGTTTTCTCTTATATTAAATCTGGTGATATATTATTAAAGCAGCTGTTTACCTTAATTCGAAAACAATATTACATCTATAATCCGCTGTTTATGAACCCAAATAAGTTGATCACAGTGTCTACCTTTTTTAGATTCCGTGGGTTCAGGTATAAGCAATTAAAGTATAAATTTATTATGTCATATGTATATTTTACTTCTTCATAATTTTACATCTTTAAAAATTCAATATTCTCTAATAATGTTTGATTAATGTTGTTTCATTTGCTTTTAATTTTTGCATAATTTATGACCATTATTTTAAAATGAATTCTATTTTTAATAGTACTTATGAATGTACATAAAATCGTGAAATTCCACCATCGACCTATATAAGACAAATTATATCCCTGTTTGCTACTCTAGACATCTATTCCAGTCATGTCCATTTTTCGCCAAACGGATCCGGCCTAGGTTTTATTTCAAACAAAAGGTGTGTGCTTTAGAAATGTTTGGACGCAGATCGAAAGAAATTTGCCACTCTATACCAATTAGATGGCTCTTCTCGCCAGAGCAAAGGTGGCTATGACCTTCATCCGGGATAGCCAAATTAAGCCCAAAAGGTAAGAAATTGGTCTTACTCTAACCCTTCAATTAAGGAAATCAAAACTCGTCTAACTTTTTGAGCTCAGTTGCTCAGAATACTCACCAATCAAATGGCCGGTCATATAAAATAAAGGGTTATAAAACTTAATAATTCATGGTCGAAAAATAATTATAGGCAGCACCAACAATCTCATACAATAGATATATTAAGCTCTCTAAGTTGAATTTGCATAAGAAATTACAAGGCAAATGATATAAAAGAAAATACAGGGTTTAAATGGTTTTAAATCAAACGTGATGTTTACAGTCAACTAAGGACTATGACAGTGCATATATCAAAGGGCTTTTTACAAAAACCTTTTCAAAATTCGTTCAAATTACCATGATGAATAGAAGGTATATCCAAATATGGTATTTTTTTATATTATTTTCAGTTTGTAATCCCTTTTGTAAATCTATGGTCATCAAGTAACGATTGATGCTCTATTATAATTTCATAAAATTCAATAAAATGTGCATGGTATGTTCGAATCGGTTTCCATCGTTTTGCAAATATCTTACCTGGAAAATTTATTAGCAGCAGTGCTATAAATGTTTTAGTCATCTCTTTTCCAACAGGAAGGTTTAGAAAACAGGAGGTCGACGGATATCTACCAGTGTCGCCTTCGGCCGAAACCACACTGTTGAATATAAAAGTCACATTAATTTTAGGTTTAGTGTATCCAGATAAATAGAATTTAATAATTACTTTAAGATTTTAAATGTATCTATTTAAATTGATCTATTTAAATTCTAATTGTCCACATCTTTTTCACTTTGACATGTATTTTTCTCATGTCGATCTTTCTCGCAGGCTGTATTTTTTGGTAAAGGGTTTTAAAAGATATAAAACAGTGCGTATAATATTACTCTGTAAATCTTAGCCCTTTTACTTTGCGAATATGTTTTGAATTCAACACATCCCGTATATTTACTTTCATTTGTTAGTAAGTATAACTAATCTGAACGTACACGGCGGAAAACGAAATTATTGAGAATGAATACTAAACACATAAGCTCTATAAGTACCAATCCGATCCATTTCATTATCGTTTTGAATTGACCAGACAAAGGCTAGTAGAAGCTAAACAGTTTCAATGGATATCAGTATGATCTTCGAATGCACCCTGAGGAAATGGTGTACATATATTTACATGTTAAAATGAAAATCAAAGCTATCATGTTTAAGGTAAGATAAAGCCTTGGCATGAGGTACATTTGTCGTAAAAGAATGACAGCACAATGAGTAAAATTAGTTTAGTTTTTATTGATGATGACCTGAATAAGGTCGATGATGTTTTTCTTGGACGCGTACTGCATGACATAGGCGTGAACATGCATGTAGTTGTCGAGACTTGGTATAGTCTGAAGTTCAGTTTTTCGGAAGTCCCAGTCTTTGGCCGAGAGTAATCTCGACTTATAATAGTTTTGAACGTTTTCGCCATATAATAAATGTGTTCTTAATTTGCTCTTTTATTCTATCTTCTTTAGAAAGGGATATATTTTATACTCTCATCGTCAGAAGGGTTGGATTTTATCCGGATAAAACTTGTTTAATCTAGGACAATTGATAAAACTGCGTTTTCTGGTTTAATTCAGTTTTATCCGGATTAAACTGGATCAAACTGGATCAAGATGAGAATTGCCTTGTAAAATTAATTAAATAAACTTAAATGCTTATCTGGATAAATAAGTTCAGAAGGTTTATTGATATATTAACAATATTCAAGTTTCAATTATCCAATTAGCAATTTCCTCCCGGTTCATGTTTCACTGTTGTCAACACACAGCAGCCACTGTAGCTTATGTTGAACACACACCAGAATTGGGAGCAGTCCATTTGCTTCTATGTAACTCTCCTGGCTAGTAGTTAATTTCTCAATAGGATGTATCATCTTTATAGCATCATTTTCAGCTATTAAATATTTACTTATAGTCAAGGGACAGGCTTACAGAGTGACTTTTGCAGCCACATTGTCAACAACTTATACATGGAGGAGGATGCCTGAATGACTTTGATCAAATAAAGTTTTCTCCTCTCAGGCTGTCATAACTGGCTGGTTGTCAAATGGTAGCTCACTGTTGCTGCTTGTGTAAACATGCCTTAACTTACCAGTGGTGAAACGACAATCACCTTACTACCCCCCATTCAGAGAAACCAACTTGGGCAAGATAGATTTTCAAGCATTTAATCAATTGCGTCTGAGAAGTCTCCCCTCAAAATTATAGGCAGCTGATATCACTGTATATCTTAGGTCATTTATGCAATATATGACTGGATTATGTACATCTCTCTCAGATGTAAGAATAGAAGTTTATCTGTGAATATATGACATTCTATGGTACAAGTGATGGTTTAACTAAACGTGTGAACTGCAGTTGTTCAGCTTTTTTATAGTGTAATATACAAAAAAGGTGATAATATTTTAAGAAGTAACACCCTGAGCTCTTTTAAGAAGAGAAATAATTTTAAGTTTCCAAATTATTATTAAGGTCTTGGCATCACTATCTGAAACAAAAATGTGTTTTATGTATAAATGTATGGTCACATAATAATTAAGATAGCTAGACAAATGTTTCTTATTAGAATTGTATTATTGTACAGTGGAAAGCTAAAAAAAATTAAAAAAATGTCTACTTCACAGACAGTTTACACCCTAACTTCGGATAAAACTGGATAATACCTGCTTTATCCGATCCGAATTAATCCGGATTTATCCAGTGGATTAAACCGGCTGTGGAAAAAACTGCCAACCCTGATCGTCAGTGTATATGTTGGTTTGGTGTCAGCATTAGGCAATGTTTAAGGACTTGTAAACATATATTTTCTCAAATTTTCAATCTCAGATGTATAGGTCTCACTTCCTGATCCATATATTCAGTCTCCCATCCACTTTTCTCGGTCTGCCTCGGTCTTGGTTCTGTAACGGATTAGTCGAGATTGAGAGTTCCTTGCAGGTAGAGAGTTATCATTTTCCCTTCGCTTATTACTTGGATATTTGTTTTCTTTTAACGACTTTAGTTAAACGTTTTTGGGTGAATTTTGTAGAGTATTAGGTTACCAACAAAGAAACCATGCATAACATATCTAGGTTATCCCATTAATCATAAGCCCGGACTAAGTAGTAGGTAGCAGGTAACTTTTAGATGAAGACTATCTTTAAGAAAATGCTCCTTTCTGGTTTCGACTTTGAGACCTAGAATGAAATCCAGATTTTCCAATGTATGCACAATTTAATGCATACCTGGGTAAATACACCTTTCCACGACCAGCGCATAGCGCGTAATGGTCGTCTTCTGTGGTCAGGTCCTATTTGTCAGCATGTCGAATTGTGTCTAATGATATTTCATATATACCTTAGGTTCTGACAGATGGTTAAATGTTAGAATTAGGTAAAATATTTACATTTATAAAATGAAATGTTACAAAGTATGATATTTTGTCAATAAATCAGACCCAGACACTTAATGTCATTTATCACCAGAAGGTGACACAAGCGAGGTGAGAGAGATCTACGTTCTTCCTCTTTAACTTTCGTCAATAATGAAAACCTGTCCTTATGATTTATATTTTATGGGGTAACAACTCTCAAAATGAATAATTATCGATTAAATTATGAAGATTACACCAGATAAATTGACCAAAATGAATAAATAGTGTTATATAAGAATTTTAATGTAGGCAATGCATTAAATATTTGGAAATTAGAGCTGAATTAATTATACAAGGGGCATATGTGATACGTCAAGTCAATATATTTCAAATTTTATTTGTTCACAGGTACATATGTGCAAATACTAAATTGTTAGGTCTCATTGTAATTTATTTGATCTTGAACACCGATGCTAGTCTGAGTTTAAGAAGCTCAAAATCATATTTACGCTTCTTAGCTCACAGAATGAAAGGGATAATGATCTAAATTCGTGTTTCCTAGGGGATTTCCCCAAATGTTAAACACGAACTTTCTAGGTCTACGGGCGACAATATGTGTACGTTCAGCAGCCCGACTGCCGGGCCAGAAATATGACAGGCGTAGGCTCATTGCTATAGCTAAGCTTATCTAATAGGTTGTCAGAAAGCGGATAAACACCTCCGCCAAACTAGTAGTCAAACACTGGTATCTGCTTTGTAATTATATCATGAAAACCCAAAGTAATATGTACCACGGTTCCCCTCATTCAACTCTCGGGGGGGGGGGGGGGGGAGGTTTGACTAGAATGAGATTCAAACTTACGATCTTCCGCCTTGGACCCCTGTGCTCTACCGCTGGACTACGGGAGCTTGATTTTGGTGCGGACGTATAAAACCTGATGAAAACTTTATGGTCTCAGTTGAAAGGTTAATCCCTATCAAACAATTCAATATATAAACAATAGAATCTATTTCTTAAAGTCAATCTTCATTGCAGACCGTTTTGGCTGCTAAGTGTTATGACGATACAGAACACTGTATATAATATGATCCTGTCAATCTTACTCTCGTGTTTTGGCGAATGCATTTTGTATTCAATACATCCCGTAAGATTACCTTCCCTTTTCAGTAAGTAAAGTTAACTTGCATGTCAAGGCACAACTCATCAATATTTAAATTCAAAATCACCTCTCAAACTAGAAACAGGTTGTATAAGATAAAAGTTTTATTAACTGCCGATCCGATACCCGATATATTTTCATTTGACTTGTCCAGACTTGTGGGACTTTGTGAACCTAAACAATTTTAATGAATATCAGTGAGTTATTCAATTGCCCTCTGTAGTGTACATATATTGTTATGTTTTCATGACAATAAAAGTTATAATGTTCATGGTATAAAACAGCCGGGGCATGAGTCAGCTAGTTTGTATAAAAGTAGCGGCACTATATGTAAAATGAGTTTCATTTATATTGATCCTGCCATGAATACTGATGATAATTTCTTTTGGACCGCTAACATGTACGAGGCTCGTATTTTTATCTTTAGACAAGTCTCTATACCAGTTTCTTGAGTTCCTGGCCTTGGTCTTTTTCTCACCGTAATCTCAACTTTGACAAAGTTATTGTTACATTTGCATTATGTAATGCACATGGATCATTCGTTCTTTGATTAGTTTGTTCGGTCCTTGTACGAATACGATATAGGTTATACTCTCTTCGTTTCAGCCAATGCTGGATGATATTACATTATGAGCTTTAGAAAGGTTCGCTCATATTTTGTGGGAACAGTGAGTCTGATGTAAGGCAATACAGGGCAGTCGGTTAAACATATATCGTCTCATGTTCTCTTTCTAAGACAACTCTTTCTCCGTGGCCTACACTGGTCGCTGTAGGTTGTCCCAAGAGATATTATACGTTTTTTATATTATTTACACTCGACAGCGGATTTACCATGGACTTTCATTACCCGTTGTGAACTGTAGTCAACTGTTTCCAGTATTGTGTAACAAGCTATCCATGAACGTTGTACACTTCATCATTATCATCATAATTATATCAGTATATCATTTATGTTACAGGACTCTTCAGGGACTTCCTTTAGTTTTATTGTGCGCTAGTTCTATCATTTTGTTTGTTGCTGTATATTGTAAAGAGTAGGATTATTATTGCACCTATATCGCTTCGCGTTTCTGTAAGGAAACGTGTCTAAATTAGGTATTGCGGTCCGTTGGGTCATGTTTGCCTTGTGAACGAGGTCCGTAACAATAATTACAAACCAAAATGTAATTCTCGGCACATACATGTTTACATTCAGTGTACATGCCTCAACCGTAAAAAAGTGGAGTCGGTTACCATCCTCCATAAATTTGTTACAAATGCTTATATTTTTTTTTCTGTTATATTTGTTTGTATAAGTGTATTTGTGATAGACTACTTATTTGTTATAAGAACCCGTGGATGCGGGTTGTTTTCTTGGCAGATAAACACACACGGATATAAATGAGAGAGAACTTCTGTGGCTCAGGGGTAGAGAGCAGGACACAAAGCCGGGAGATTTTTGGATCGAATCTCAGCCGAGGCGGTGAGGTTTTTCACGGTCGGCCCCCACCCAGGGTGTGCCCCACAGCCGTGTATCACTCACATATGAGTGCGTCCTCGGTGTAATGACCCTGCAATCGGGTTGGTTACAAACCCAGGATCCGCAGGTGCGGTGGACACCGGGCCTGGGTGACATCAGGATATAAAATAAAAATAATAGGAAGCGAGTGCTACCGCCCTGTCAAGTAGTCCCAAACCGAAGTAGAAACCATGCAGATGTATATACTGAGGTTAAGAATTAGATAAGTCAGCATTAAAAAATGGAGGCGGTTACCTCCACCAAAAAAAAATTAAAAAAAATGAGACAGAACCTGTACCACCGCTTTGTGACGAAGTTTCAGAATGAAATTCTGCAGTTATACATGCTTAGGTAAGGTTTAGATACCCCATTATTAATAAATGGCGGTTAAATTGTCCTTTTTAATACCTTATTAATCTATAGTGACCAGTCTATGAGAAATACGAAAAGGAAGCATTAAGAAAGCGCCTTTCTAACCTCGACGACATGCTTCAACTAATAAATTGATGTTTGTATTTATGTATGTTAATGTCGATTAATCACAAATTCTGAGAGAGAATTTGGCATGGACTGGTGATAAATGCTTAAAAAATTGTTATTAAACCTTCCACCAGAAGATAATTACTGAAAGAAGTATTTTGCATATTTTTACATTTTTATGTTAGCCCGGTATTTTAAATACCTCAGTCCAATAAAATGATGTTTCATGTAAGCATTGGTGAGCATGTAGCGTTTGTAAATGTCTCACCGGGTATGTTTTAAAAAGGTCTGCACACTGGTCACCTTTCAGAGGCAACTTCAGCCCTAGTATACGTTTCAATGAATGAGTGCGAACATGGGACAGCCCTTTATATGATAGTAAAGTCATGATTATAGAGTTAATAACGTTTCGCTTTTTCAGACAATTGTAGTAATCTTATTCAGTACATTGTGGTTTGAAATCCGAGGTATCCCTCTATCATTGGTCAAAACGTTCTGTGCCCTGTGCCAACCACCTGATAGCGAAACCCAACAAACCATACTATTTATTACATGCATTATTGGTCAGGTGGAAGAATTTTTTACGACTGGAGCATAGAACCTCTGCATAAGGAGCGTAAGAATCATATTTAGTATATAGTTTGATGCCTATATTACAAAACAATATAGAAAGCACTCAGAGACCACATATATACCTACTCCAGTACTCCAGAGCTACCGTTGGTATGTCCTACCTGCACATAGGAAATGTTTGAATTCAAGCCTGAAATGTATGTAAGACATTTTTGACAATATTGTATCAACATATCAGGATCTTACATATGCTTGGATATACTAGAAGCCTTGTCATAAAGTAATGTGATGAGATTAGGAAACATAATGCCTGCCTCTTATTGGATAGTTACCTTATTTTTTACGAATAATATCTACGACAATCTTGTGGGAATATCCAGTAAATCAAACAATTTTTATTCAACTGTATATACACTAGATGGCATTGGAAGGGCATAGCGTTATTGCCATAAAGTAGAACCATAGCTTGAGCCAACATAAGGACCTGCTCCAGATTCTCATTCAAAAATGTTGGTATTAATGTGCACACATTGTAATTTTGCACCACCCTAGACTTTAATACTAACTGAAAATAATGTTAAAAATCCATGATATAATGATAATGTAATGGATTGTTTATTTCTTGGGTGTTACCCTAAAAATCCACAAAATTCATCCATAAAATTGATTTTTGGGTAAAGTTGTTAATGGGGAACCAAGTATCCAAGTAAGAGACACGAACGGGAAATATAATAACTCACCAACTGTGGGGTATGGTTGAAGTAATCAGTGTTACCTAGTGCTAATGTTTTGAAACAATAGTCAAGACGCCTATAATGCTGATAATCAAAATAAAACAAATGTTATATGAAATACCATATATATATATATCACTGTAAAATACTTATTATCTCTAGTACATAGGACAAATATTGCAGGCCCTCGACCGAAATAAAAAAAAAAAGATCGATATTAAGAAAAATAATGAATAACGACAAACTGCATTGACTAGACATTTAGGCGTTAAAGATGAATTATTTCAGTAGCACACACTAGATGGCTCAGGTTGTAGACCATTTATTAAACTTCTGTATCATTGAATAGTCCATCACGTCCTATTAACTTTGGCATGGTCAGGTATATTGGTTAGCTTTTTTGTTATACATTACGCAATATTTGTATTTTTACATTTTGTAATGTTTGCTTTGTAATTTCTTATTTTTCAGTCCGATAAATGTTGCAACATTTGTGGTGTTGTTTGAGTTAGAATATGAGCTAATCCATGGACACCGCTAATGCTACTACCCACAGGTGAGGATATTTGGCACTAATGAGATCGGTAGTTTTGGTGGAAAGACAGCCTGAGTTTTCGTAGTAATCTAATTTGAAGCTTGTCGTCGAGATTAGAAAGGCTCTTTCATAATGCTTCCTTTAGGTATTTCTTATAGACTGGTCACTAGAGATTGATAAAGCATAAAAAAAATAATTTAACCGCCACTTATTAATAATGGCGTATCTAAACCTTACCTAAGCATGTATAACTGCAGAATTTCATTCTGAAACTTCGTCACACAGCGGAAGTACAGGTTCGGTCTCATTTTTGAAAGTTTTTTTTTTGGTGGAGGTAACCGCCGCCATTTTTTAATGCTGAAATATCTAATTCTTAACCTCAGTATGTACATCTGCAGAGTTTCTATTTTAGTTTGGGACTACTTGACAGGGCGGTAGCACTCGCTTCCTATCATTTTTATTTTATATCCTGATGTCACCCAGGCCCGGTGTCCACCGCACCTGCGGATCCTGGGTTTGTAATCAACCCGATTGCAGGGTCATTACACCGAGGAACCCCCTAAGACGCACTCATGTGTGAGTGATACACGGCTGTGGGGCACAGCCTTCCCATTTAGCCTGCAGATGCTCACCCTGGGTGGGGGCCGACCATGAAAAACCTCATCGCCTCGGCTGAGATTCGAACCCACGGTCCTGCGCTCTACTCCTGAGCCACAGAAGTTCTCTCATTTATATCCATATGTGTTAATCTGCCAAGAAACATCCCGCATCCACAGGTTCATACAACAAATAGGTAGTCTATCACAAATACCCTTATACAAACAAATATAACAGAAAAAACATATAAGCATTTGTAACAAATTTATGGAGGATGGTAACCGACTCCACTTTTTTACGGTTGACGCATATACTCTGAATGTAAACATGTATGTGCCGAGAATTACATTTTGGTTTGTAATTAATGCTACGGACCTCGTTTACACGGCAAACATGACCCAACGGACCGCAATACCTAATTTTAGCCCCTTTTCCTTACAGATAAACTCGAAGCGATATAGGTGCAATAATAATCCTACTCTTTACAATATGCAGCAACAAACAAAATGATAGAACTAGCGCACAATAAAGCTAAAGGAAGTCCGTGATGAGTCCTGTTACATAAATGATATACTGATATAATTATGATGATAATGATAAAGTCTACAACGTTCATGGATTGCTTGTTACACAATACTGGAAACAGTTGACTACAGTTCACAACGGGTAATGAAAGTCCTTGGTAATCCGCTGTCGAGTGTAGATAATATAAAAAAAACGTATAATATCTCTTGGGACAACCTACAGCGACCAGTGTAGGCCACAGAGAAAGAGTTGTCTTAGAAAGAGAACATGAGACGATATATGTTTAACCGACTTCCATGTTTTGCCTTACATCAGCCTCACTGTTCCCACAAAATATGAGCGAACCTTTCTAAAGCTCATAATGTAATATCATCCAGCATTGGCAGAAACGAAGAAAGTATAACCTATATCGTTTTCGTACACGGACCGAACAAAATAATCAAAGAGCGAATGACCCATGAGCATTATATAATGCAAATGTAACAATAATTCTGTAAAAGTTGAGATTACAGTGAGAAAAAAACCGAGGCCAGGATCTCAAGATACTGGAATAGAGACTTGTCTAAAGATAAAAATACCAGCCTCGTACATGTTTTTGTCTAACTGTTAGCGGTCAAAAAAGATATTATCATCAGTATTCATGGCAGGATCAATATAAATGAAACTCATTTTACATATAGTGCCGCTACTTTTATACAAACTAGCTGACTCGTGCCCCCAACTTTTAATGTCACGAAAACATAACAATATATGTACATTACAGAGGACAATTAAATATCTCACTGATATTCTTTAAAATTGTTTAGGTCCACAAAGTCCCACAAGTCTGGACAAGTCAAATGAAAATATATCGGGTATCGGAAGTTAATAAAACTTTCATCTCATACAATGGCATCTTGCACATTAACATTAACAAAGTATAATATATCAAAATAAATCAACCTGTTTCTATGTTTTAGAGGTGATTAACATTTATTAGTTTTGATTTTGAATTTAAATATTGATGAGTTGTGCCTTGACATGCAGGTTAACTTTACTTACTTAAAAGTGAAGGTAACCTTACGGGATGTATTGAATACAAAATACATTCGCCAAAACACGAGAGTAAGATTGACAGGATCATATTATGTACACTGTTCTGTATCGTGATAACACTTAGCAGCCAAAACGGTCTGCAATGAAGATTTACTTCAAGAATTAGATTCTTTTGTTTATATATTAAATTGTTTGATAGGGATTAACCTCTCACCTGAGACCATAAAGGTTTCATCAGGTTTCAAACGTCCGCACCAAAAACAAGCTCCCGTAGTCTAGCAGTAGAGCACAGGGTTCCAAGGCGGGAGATCGTGAGTTTGAATCTCATTCTAGTCGAACCCCAGATGAATGAGGGGAACCTTGGCACATATTTCTTTGGTTTTCATGATATAATTGCAAAGCAGATACCAGTGTTGGACAACTAGTTTGGCGGAGGTGTTTATCCGCTTTCCGACAACCTATTAGATAAGCAGATATATTAATGAGCCTACGCCTGTCATATTTCTGGCCCGGCAGTCGGGCTCTTTGATCGTACACATATTTTCGCCCGTAGACCTAGAAAGTTCGTGTTTAACATTTGGGAAAATCCCCTGGGAAACACCAATTTAGATCCTTATCCCTTTCATTCTGTGAGCTATGAAGCGTAAATATAACTTTGAGCTTGTTAAACTCAGACTAGCATCGGTGTTCAAGATCAAATAAATTACAATTAGACCTAACAAGTTTAGTATTTGCACATATGTATCTGTAAACACGTAAAATTTGAAATATATTGACTTGACGTATCACATATGCCCCTTGTAATATTAATTCAGCTCTAGTTTCCAAATATTTAATGCATTGCCTACATTAAACTTCTTATATAACATTATGTATTCATTTTGGTTAATTTATCTGCTGTAATCTTCATAATTTGATCGATAATTGTTTATTTTGAGAGTTGTTACCCCCATAAAATTTAAATCAGGTTTCCATTATTGAGGAAAGTTAAAGAGGAAGAACGTAGATCTCTCTCACCTCGCTTGTGTCACCTGCTGGGGATAAATGACATAAAGTGTTTGGGTCTGATTTATTGACAAAAATATCATACTTTGTAACATTTCATTCTATAAATGTAAACATTTTACCTAATTCTAACAATTAGACAACTTCTACTAGGTTTTCTCTGGTCTAGTAAAATGATAATGAAATGGATCGGATTGGTACTTATATAGATTCATTCTCAATGTTGTCGTTTTGCGCCGTCTATGTTCAGGTTTTGTTTTATACTTACAAACAAATGTAAGTAAACATACGGTATGTGTTGAATTAAAAACATATTCGCCAAGTCAAAAGGCTAAGATTGACAGAGTCAAATTATACGCACTGTTTTATATCTTTTAACCAAAAAAATACAGCCTGCGAGAAAGATCGACATGAATAAATGAATGTCAAAATGAAAAAGATGTGGACAATTAGAATTTAAATAGATCAATTTAAATAGATACATTTAAAATCTTAAAGTAATTATTAATTGTATTTATCTGGATACACTTAACCTGAAATTAATGTGACATTTTTATTCACCAGATAGTGTGGTTTCGGCCGAAGGCGACATTGGTAGATATCCGTCGACCTCCTGTTTGCTAAACCTTCCTGTTGGAAAAAAGATGACTAAATCATTTATAGCACTGCTGCTAATTAATTTTCCAGATAAGATATTTGCAAAATGATGGAAACCGATTCGAACATACCATACACATTTTATTGAATTTTATGAAATTATAATAGAGCATCAATTGTTACTTGATGACCATAGATTTACAAAAGGGATTACAAACTTAAAATAATATAAAAAATACCATATTTGGATATACCTTCTATTCATCATGGTAATTTGAACGAATTTTGAAAAGGTTTTTGTAAAAAGCCCTTTGATATATTCACTTTCATAGTCCTTAGTTGACTGTAAACATCATGTTTGATTTAAAACCATTTAAACCCTGTATTTCCTTTATATCATTTGTCTTGTAATTTCTTATGCAAATTCAACTTAGAGAGCTTTATATATCTATTGTATGAGATTGTTGGTTCTGCCTAGAATTATTTTTCGACCATGAATTATTAAGTTTTATAACCCTTGAATTTTTATGACTGGCTAGTCATAAAACCATTAACTTTTACATGATTAAAGTATATTTATTTCTCACATAATAAGACATTGGTTTACCAATTTTTTTTTCAGATTTCAAGACAAAACAATTGGCCTGATGTATGTATTGTATTTTAATTTATTTTTCAAAATCCGAACACAAAAAAAACTGTTGTTAATATGAAAATCAACTTGGGTAAAAATTATGCTAAGCCGATAAGCTTGACATTATGACAGTTCGTCTTTCAACCTGAATGGCAATTTTGTCCAAATATTGCAAGAAAAAAAAGAAATAATGTCTGGCTTAAGGACTTCACTTGATGGTCTAGGTTATCTTTTATCGTCAGATGAAATACACCTGATAGCTCATCTGATGCTCTTGCTATTTATAATTATAATATCGTCCCATGTCTTTAGGTATTTTAGCAGTCAAGATGGAAAAATAATTAGAATTATTGCAAATGACATAATAAATTTATACTTGAATTGCTTAAACCTGAACCCACCGAATCTCAAAAAGGTAGACTCTGTGATCAACATATTTGGGTTCATAAACATCTAATTATAGATGTAATATTGTTATGGAATTAAGATAAACGGTTACTTTAATAATAATTATCACAAAATTAAATATGAGAGAAATTCCAAATGTACAACATAGAAGATAGAGAATTACCAACATGTAAGATTTTTTTAGAGAGATATGTGTTCAGTTTAGAAAACCGGAAATTTGACATAATTTTGTGGTAAGGGTAGAATGTCCTGATGAAACAGCGGAAGGGTAATGGAATTCGGAACTGGACAGAGAAAATCGAAGAAGGACAACTAGAAGCTTTCCCCCGTTTATAAAACAAAAGTGATATATCTATATTAAAGCCAAACCATCATCTATATTTGGGTGCATATATATAGACATATAGATATACATATAAAATGTATGCATTAAATGGTTTATGGTTAGAAGTATATCAAACCTCTGTAAAAGTCGTAATCACAATAGAAACAGGAACAGGAACAGAATCTTAAACTAATTGCTTTTATTTTTATCTTAAAATGAAACAATGCACATGACATCCAATGATTCCACTCCGTGATCATGTGCACGCCCTGATCCCCATTAAACTCACCAGATCCAAAAAGACCCCTGCTTTATTAGTAAAATAATAATATATCAAGAGACAAGATTAAGGGATCAGATTAGCATTTCCATACCTTTCAAACTATATCGAGCTACCTAGCATCAATATCATTAAGCTTGGCTCACGTTTGAGTTAAGTGTGAATTAAGGTATTCTTTTCTTTAACAATATTGATAATTCGTGCCCTGAGCATTCAAGTTTACCGTACATACTGACAAATTTGGCGAGTCAAATGCGAAATATTAAAAGAGCCATATTATATGCACTGTTCTCTATCACTGATAAGTATACAACCTGCCAGAAAGATCATCATCAATAAATGCTTTTCCAGTGATACAGGCATGCTCTATACAAACTTAAATGGATACATTAGAATTTAAAAGCTATTGTTATTTTCCCATTCATATGTATACTTTTTAACTTGGGGTATAAACATTCTCCTGAACATTGTGGCTTTTCTTGACCTTTGAACCTCTTCTCTTGTTTTCTAAACCTCCTGGGAAGCAGACCAAGATGACAATATCATTTGGAGCACTGCTGCCAATTAGACCTCTAGGTGAGATTTTTGCAACATTTTGGAACACGCTTTGAAAATTCTTATATCTAACACCGATTCAATTTTATTGTTTATGTATGGAGTATAGTAGAGCATTATAACTCCCACCTGAGAAAATTATGGGAATTAGGGGTATGCTTATCTTAAAGAGCTGATATATTGTGATCATTTATGTAGCTTGTTCAAATTTCTCCATATTCCTATATATGTGAAACTGTTAAGAAGTTTCTTTCAGGCTTTATAATTTTCCGTTTTGGCTTATCTGTCATGAAGCATGCTGAGCCTTAGCAAACACTTTTTGTCGGTTGCCTTATCATTGGTATGTCTACGTTTACCAGTTCATAAACAAGCCAGGCGATTATTTGATACAGAAACTCGAAAATTAGCACCTAAAATTAGTTTAAATGATTAAGGATTACCCCTGTTAGGGAACATTCATACCAATACTTAATATTATAAGTATTATTTCCTGTGGCAGATAAGATTTATACCTTTTACATTTCTTGAAAACTGATTTCCGTTCCACATGGAAATCCTGAACAAATATTAGGCCAAGCTTTTTTTAAATGTCTTATAAATTGAAGACAGTTTTGAGTATGAATCCATACTTATGCTCCAATTTCTAACATAATTTCCATTTTGCCGGTAAAGGCAAAATAGCCCAGCAAACTATTTTGCCGATACAAACAATATAGCTTACTAATATTACATACTAATGTCTATGTAGCCGGTACAATAAAGAAGGGAACTACAATTTTGTTTGCGTTATTCAATTAAAGCTTACATAGGTCCACTCATTTAATGAGCTGTGTATAACAGGTGTGAATTTGAGTCATAGTTGTTAGTTCATAAAAGAGGTATGAACTTTATTTAGGTTGGCTATTTATGTGTTTGTTTTGTGTCATAGCAGTGACAACATTGTGGACAAGTCTATACAATTGGGTTAACGAGGGACTGACAAGCTAAGTAGCCGATGATGTTTAGTGTACAAAACAATAGATAATCGGTGTACAACCCTTTTTGCATTTAAAAATGTAGATGACATACAAACATTATGCAAGTTTCTGTACAAACTTATGTATCAAACATTATCAATACAAAAATGTTGCTTTTGGTGCACTTTTTCCCCCTGCAGGTAAGATGCTGCCACTCAAAGCTGGAGTAATCTACAATGAAACCTGTTACTGCCTCTAATAAATCAACAACCCTTAAACAGGCTTGAAAAATATAAAAAGTGGACACACTTTCCTCTCCTGATGAATGTTTGCACAACATCCAAGCCATCATCATAATATCTGTGAATAAGATTTAAATGGAAGTTTTGATGAAGCAATGCAAAAGGTAGCACATTTTCTTTGCTTAGCATGCTTTATGTAATGCATTAGGACTATGTCTTACTGGACATGAAATTGAGCAACCTCTCTCTCTCTCTCTCTCTCTCTCTCTCTCTATATATATATATATGTATATATATATATATATATATATATATATATATATAATGGTAAATCAAAGGAACGTGCGACGTGTTTTCACTTATAACTCACTAGAAACCTTGTGAGCATTTTGATGTTTAGCCACAAACAAACAAACATTAGTAAATTGGGTGGATGTGACACAAACATTTTCAATTTGCAGAATACCCTTTGGCGGTATAACCACTTTGACACAAAACAGACAACAAACTGATAAAAGTTATTATTCCTACTTTTTATAATATCAACAGTACGACCCAAAACTCACACGTGTTATACGCAGCTCATCCTATTAAATGAGTAACCTTATGGCAGATTTTAAATGTGGGACAAAAAAATAGAGATCTTCATTATTGTACCAGCCACATAGACATTTGTATGCAATAAGCTATTTTACCTGTACCGATAATACAGCTAATTGGACTGTTTTACCTGTGCCGGAAAATAGCCTGGTGGGCCTATTGCCTCTGCTAGCTACATAGTCTCTGCCAATTTCTAAATAACCTATTTATTTAATGTACTCAAATTTGCCATGCTTATTCAGAAAGGAAAGCTTTATCATTTGCAATAATTCTAATTATATTTCGATCTTGACTGCTAAAATACCTAAAGACATGGGACGATATTATAATTATAAATAGCAAGAGCATCAGATGAGCTATCAGGTGTATTTCATCTGACGATAAAAAGATAACCTAGACCATCAAGTGAAGTCCTTAAGCCAGACATTATTTCTTTTTTCTTGCAATATTTGGACAAAATTGCCATTCATGTTGAAAGACGAACTGTCATAATGTCAAGCTTATCGGCTTAGCATAATTTTTACCCAAGTTGATTTTCAGAATAACAACAGTTTTTTTTGTGTTCGGATTTTGAAAAATAAATTAAAATACAATACATACATCAGGCCAATTGTTTTGTATTGGAATCTGAAAAAAATTGGTAAACCAATGTCTTATTATGTGAAAAATAAATATACTTTAATCATGTAAAAGTTAATTGTTTTATTTTGAGAAAAACTTTAGTGGCACCACCTATTGTTTCTTCAGGCAGTCACGAGGTAATGGCTACTGTGGCATGCTTTTGTTCTAAGATTCAATGATCACATCTTGAACACCAGTGTTACCATACATCATATTATTTTGCAAATTTAATGAATATCCAGTAAATAACGAATATGTGACAAAAGCATAAAAAGTGAATAAGAGTTGTAAGTGTAAATTTATAATATCACAAGTCCTGCTTGAGAGCTGAGCGTTACACACGCATGTATATATATATATATATATATATATATATATATATATATATATATATATATATATATATATATATCTTTTAGCCGCATACTAATGTGGGCAATGCGGTGTAAATGCCCCGTCGGTGGATAAGATCGTGCACAAACAAGCCATACCATTGGATGTGTGTAAAGCCATCTGTAAGAGACAGACTCGCCCATTGTGCACAAAGGTAGACCATCAGGCCAGAAATGCATTCTACATAAACCACACACACAGGCACCCTGAACTGATGTCCCAAGCCCAGAGAGGTGCACCCAACAAAACTCGAACCAGTTAAAGAGGCCAGACACAAAGCCGACATAGAGTGAGTAATCATCATTTATTTGAATTGATAATTATGTAAAAAGCACGTTTTTTATCAATCGCCGAGGGGGCTAATTTTGTTTTAACTGTTTATTATAAAATTTTTAACAAAAGAGTCATATACTAAGGGTACAAAATACATTGTTCTGCTAATCAATTACAATACATTACAACGAAACTTTAAATAGAATGTTGGAAATAAGCATGGTAAAGAAGGTAGATGAATCAGTTTTGGAACATTGACTATTGACTAAACAGTGACATGCTTTCAATATGTGGGTTAATTAAGGTAGAATCCCTGGCGAAATCCTCATTCAAAATTAATATGAGATCTATGTAATATATATCATTATAAATCTGCTGTTGTGTCTACATTCATTTTGGCGGGTGACGATATGGTAATATATAGCGGGAGTCGTGACGTCATAAAGTGCAATGACTTCGTTGCACGTGTACGTACCGTTTCCTTGAAAGGTGTTAGTATATTTACGTAAAGCAGGGGGCCACGGTTTCCTGTCGTTGTTTTTATAGTCCTGGGCCTTGTTTTAATAAGAAAGAAAATGACTTAAGCTCCACAAACTAAAATGCTGCAATGAACTTTCGAACAGTTTGACCCCAACGTAAAACTGTTATATTTTGAGGCCGATACTGGTCATTACTTCATTCTTCCTTTAATAATGAAAAGGTACGACGTCATGTAATCTAGCAGCCTAACATACACATTTTACATGAGACATCAAACAAATGGAGTAGACAGTTCATTTTTTTAGCCGGATCCGTAGATGCCGGCCATGTGGACATCGGGACACAAAGCTGTACCTTGAGGTCCTAAAACAGACAACTGGGAATGACACAACGGGGCTATAAAAGAGAACCAGTGGGGACAGGGCGAACCAAACAATTATCGTTCAACTGAATATTGTTTTAGTCTGAAGAGACATTATGCTTATCGCTGGAATGACGACAATTGTTTTAGGCTATTACCCTCACTCTGTGAAAGATCTTAAAAACCTATAAACTGTCACTGACTGAAGCGTAATACTTGCCGAGGGGCGGGTAGGGTTATTTGGAAATGAGGAGGAGCGAAACATCCTTGTATAGGTGAACATGTTTACCGGGATTACCAGTAGACATAATACAAACCTATCGTCTTCAGGATCAGGGAAAAAACATGCAAAACGCATTTCGTTTCAATTTTTTTCTGTTTCTATTTTCGTATTTTAGGTCGAAAAGTGGTCGGCCCCCCTGTTTTGGCAGTATTTTTAGTAGATGCCAATGTAGAATAAAAGTTTTCTATTTAAGTCTACTCATATATTTTCCGAGGCTTTTTGTTCTCACCGGTACACGTAATATCGTAGTCCATAAGGTTTTTAGGTGATTATTGTTGTTTCGTAAACTCTGCAAGACTTCGAAAGAGTTAACTTCCCCGACAATTATTCGAAACTCAGCCACAAACCTGTAAGTTGTATGTATTACGTAATAGTCACAGATCCACATGGGTTTTGCGCAGGCAATATATATATATATATATATATATATATATATATATATATTAAGACAAAAAATAGGGACAAATTGTACTGACATCACTTTAATGACTCCTTCTTAACCGTAGATTGTCAGGAAAAATAGTTCCATAGCATAACCTCCAAAAAGGGTTCTTTATAAATTTCTGTAACATGTTTGATGTAGTCCATAACGTGTTGTTTATCATAGCATGGTCACCTGTATTGTTCATGATTCGTTATATACACTATGAGTCTATTTGTATTTTCGCATTTTGTAACACAAGCTGTGTGGGTTGTTTTTCTCACCATAATAAAATGTATTTTGTGACCTTTTGGTTGCTTTTTGAATTAGGTAAATATTCGCTTTCAGTCACTCAGAACACACCGCAACCGGTGATGATATTTGGCATTACCGAAACATGGTCAAATATATTTATTTTTATTATACTGTAATATTATATGTTAATTGCTGGTTCTTATTTAACCTATACAAAATTAATTATTTTAACGTTCTGTTGGATTGACGAGGGTATAACGTTTAACCATACGATTGAACCAAAAAGTACTACAGTGGATAGATTTCTCATGTATGCATTATATAATGCAAGCTTTTAGAATCATTGTATAAGTCGTGATAACACTGAGGCTAACACCGAGACCAGTAACTCCAAAAGCTAGTTTAGAATCCGATCTGTAAGCAATCACCAATCTCGAAGGTCGGCCACACCCTATACCAAGCATTGAGCCGAGAAAAAAATATCATCGACAGGATTCGTGCCAATATAAAAGCCATCCTCTTTATAAATAGTTCTTCCATTCCTACACTGTATGACAAAGATGCTTCATGTCCAGGGGGTGTAATATACCTTGAATATAATAGCTTTTATTATCATCTTAAAATGACAATTCATGTAAATCACATACTCAGAGTACATTTGAAGATCACACTGCGTTAAAACTGCTTAGGTCCACAGTCCCCTGTTTGGACAAGTCAAATGATAATATATTAGGGATAGGATTGGTATTAGCTTAATCATGCAGGGCCATCTAACACATTTACGTGCCAAATTAATGGGTTAAGATAGGCAGAGTTATATTGTGTGCATTGTACTCACCATTTGATAAAACTTAAAAGACACATACAGTCTGGAAGGAAGACCGACATCAATAAACACATTTCTAAGTGAAATAGAGATGTATAAATTCCTTCTGAATGGATATATTTTAACTGGAAAATAAAAAAATTATATTTTAAGTATATTTATTATTTTCATTTTTCTGAAGACATTTTAATCCAAATTCAATGGGGATAAACACAACAGGGAGACTTCTGTTGGCCTCCTTTTTTAAAAGACCTTCATGTGGAAAACAAACCGAGATGAACACATCAGTTATGATACTGCTGCTAATTAGCCTCCCAGATGGGATTTGTCATTATCTTTGAGCACAAATGGACCATGCGACTCGTTTCTGTTCAGTTTGATTGTTTCTATATTGAAATAATGATAGACTGTAATCTATCACCAGAGACCATATAAGAGTCCGTTTTACATGTCACCGAAAACGGCTTCCGTGGCCTAGTGGAAGAGATGGTTAGTTCAATCTCACCCTAGGTGATGAGATTTTTCATGGTTAGCCCACACCTAGGCCGGCGAATGATGGTTATCTGTTGCTCTTATTCCTTTTGAGTTGCATTCTATATTTACTAAGCACACCCCAATGTTTGACAGCAAGGCTGGCGAAAATGTATAAGCAGTGTCTGACAGGTTTTCGCGATGATCCTTTGACCGTCGTTTTACTGCCCGGCTCTTCAGCTGTTTGTTCAGTCACATTTTGTTGCCATCAGACATAGAAAGTTCTTCATCAACACCAGGCGTATTCCACTGTTATTTTCTGCTTGTTAAATCCAGACTAGTCACAGTAATCGAGGTATAAAAAAACTTTCGATTAGATCTGTAAAATATGTTCCATTTATATATATATATATATATATATATATATATATATATATATATATATATACACGCTAAAGTGAGCTAAGTTGACTACATTAAAATTCCTATTCCTTTGGATAGATTTATCTGGTGGATGAGACTTTTGGCATTATCTTTATTATTTAATCATTAAGATTTATTTGAGAGTCGCAACTACGAAAAATTACTAATCTAAGTATATCTATTATTCTATATAGAAGAAATTAGAAGTTAAACACAGAAAATGAAGAACTATCCCATCTAGCTTACGACACCTGCTCGCGATGACCAAAACTGAATGTTTGGGTCTATTATAGTAAAAAAAATCTATCATAGTTTTTCTTGCAAATGAAAACATTCTCCCTTATCTTTAACATTGATCACCGAAAAGGAATATCAGGCAAATACTACAATCCATTTGACTTGCAATGCTGAAAAATATAACCCTTAGACGACCATGACGCATATTGCTCATGCTCGTGGATAAGGTCTATTACACAAGAATGCATGTTATGGTCTCGAAGTTCAAACTAGAATGGAGCCAAACATCATTTCCTGAAAGACCGAGAATAGTCCCATGACCTGCAAAATTGGTTTCAAACCCAAATTTTAAAAAAAAGACCAGTCTTCAAAACTACATCATGTATCAATGTCCAGACCTGCACTGTGCAGTACACGGACATAAAAATGTGCCTTAGGTCCATTGAACATAATAGACTTTTTGACATCTTGAACTTTACAATACATATTTTTTGCGGAGAGTCTATTTTACGTCACAAGGACATTACCTATTAAAACTCTTTAGCTCCATAGAAACCTAGAAAACCCTGCCTGTATCACTCCTTATTCTAATAAGGGACAAAGATCAATGGATCGGAATGAATGTTTCTAGATATTATACCAATTCCGCGAAAGATCTAAACGAACTTTAACCTGTCATTGACAAAAGTCGAGTTAATTATTATGGTAGTATATCAGGTAGGTTGGTGATTTGTAATGCTTCACGAGACTTCAAAATAATTTTGAAGAGATTACGACAATAATAAGAACCACTGAAAATCAACCGCGAATCTGTAAGTTGTATGTGTTATTTAACAGTTGTGATCTGCTAAGGTTTTTTTCGCAGGCAATTTGTGAACTATCAAAAAATATAGACATTTATCGTGACAGTTCCGGAACAATGTTGTACCAACATTGTATTAACTCAGATACGCTCGAACATACAATTACACGTGTTATTTGGTAATATGACGAGAAAAAAATATTCTCTATTCTAATTCGATGGTAATTAAAAACTTTATCATTTACTATAATGTTTTACGAAACGATTATAACCAGTATTATTTCCAGTGTTTATTTGACTGAATAAGCGCTAGACGGCTTTGGAATAGCAGTGCGAAATTATAGTAAACTAGGGTTGTAGTGTGAGACTAAAAGGGTACCTTTGTCGGCTTTTCAATCAAATATACTTGATTTGTGGTCTTATAGACAGTGTACGGTTCACCAAACTAGCCTTTAATTCTAACAACACAGAAAAATTTTAATTAAAAATACATGATGAGGTACAGATTAACTATAAACTGTATTGGATTGTTCCTTGTATATTATTCTAAAACTCCTCAAAACTCATTGATAAATTTCATTTTCAGCTGAACTTGTTTACAGCCAAACCGAGATACAAAAGAAGAGGGGACATAATAACTCACCCCCCTGATAATAGTGAGAGAATGAGAATAATAATGATAAATACACACATATATATATATATATATATATATATATATATATATATATATATATATATTTATATAAAATGTGCCAGCAGCGAGCAATTTCATTTAGAGCTAATATTCTGAATCCATAAAATCGATCCTTATGTTATTGATATTATTTATTAAATCCATCGTGTATATAATGACATTTCCAATATAAAATATTAATTAATCATAAGTACATAGGGTACATATGGCAAGATATTCGTCATGCAATAAGCTGCCATAAAACCATCGACGGTGTTAAGGCTAATATAAACTCATTCTATCAATAGTGCTGTTTTCTTATTCGAAAAAAATGCCTAATATGGTTTAAAACCTTGATCTTCATAGCTTTACTTGTCAGAATACCATGACAATACATGTTCATCATATTTACAGAGTGCATTTGAAGCCCACAATGATTTCCATTAAACTGTCTAGGTCCAAAGTCTCCTCTATGGATATGTCGAATGAAAGTAAACAAAGGACTGAATGGGTACTTTCCAAACCTTTCATCACATAAAGGGCTATCTTGCACATTGACATATAAAACATATAATGTTTCGATGCCATTTAGCTTGGCGCGCGTTTGAAAGTTGTTTACAATGTATATGTTATATTTTTTTTAAATATTGATTATCTGTGTCTTTTATGTTAA
Organism: Sipunculus nudus; assembly: GCA_026874595.1. Lineage (NCBI taxonomy): Eukaryota > Metazoa > Annelida > Sipuncula > Golfingiida > Sipunculidae > Sipunculus > Sipunculus nudus. The sequence continues at coordinate 23,394,303 of CM049318.1, read as the reverse complement.
CTTGGCAAATGTAGGTTATCTTAGTATTGTATTGAATTTCAACCATATGTGCCGTATTAAAGGGATGATATTAAAAGAATAATTTTATATAGACTGTTCCAAATCTTTCATTAAACTTAAGAGACATACAGCGAGTGTGGGAGATAAACATCTAATAATGCATTTCAAAGTAAAATAGACATGTGTCATTTCCTTTTGAATAGAAACATTAAAACTTCATATTGAAATGTTTTATTTCCATTTATCTGCATACACTTAAACGTGAAGCGAACAAGGCATCAACATTCATCATATGTTGATTCGACAACATGGATAGACCTCTGTTAACGTCCTGTTTGCAAGAACTTCCTGCTTGAAATATACCAAGATGACTAAATCAATTATAGCACTGTTGCTCATTAGCTTTCCAGGTACGATTTTTCAAAAATGCCACTTAAATCTACTTTGTTTAATTTATTTACTGAAACTATGACAGAGCATTTTAACTTTAAGCTAAAACACATAAGAGTTTCATGATTACGTATCACCAATTTTCACACAATTGCACAGTTACTGTGACACAGACAAGAATGAGAATTAACTTATCTTGAAAAATGGATTTATTGTGGGCATCTGCGTAGCTTTTGAAATTCCTCCATATTTCTGCATTTGTCTATAGATAAGGGGAAAAAATTCATGCTGTGCTGTATTCTTCTTCACTTTTAGCTCATCCATTCTCTACTATTCTGAGCATTAACGATCGTTCTTTGTCCGTCGTCTTTTCATAGGTAATTTTATTCACCGTTAGAAAACATGACACGTATGTTAGATATAGAAACTTGAAAATGTGCATCTGAAATTAGCTCTTACAACCAAGCGGAATTGCCCTGATATGGAATAATTATACAAGCTGGATAGTTAGTATAAGACGGTTTTCACAAGTTTTTATTTGTTAAAGCAAATCCAAGTCGAGACGAAATGTCTCCCCTTTTTCTTGCCATTTTACTTGGAGTGAATATCTATACTTAAATTCCAATTTCTTAATAGACATTGTTATTCAGCACGACAGTCGTTTTCATTTGTGAGAGAATACTAGCGCTACCTATAATCCTACTCATTTTACGTATTTTTTAATCAGGACTGATTCTGAGACATCTGAGAGTTTGATGACAACGTTATTTATATCTCTCTTTGGAATGTTCAAGCGAAATCCTATACATTCCAATGTCCTCAAGAATAATTCGAAAATCAAGTTCATAGTTGAACCTGAGCAAAATCAAATAAGCCAATCGCTTAATATGGTAAAAACAAAGAAGAAAGTACATTTTAATCAATCAATGGTGAGATTACCTTAAGGGTTGTACCAATAGTTGGCATCACCTCGGTGTAGTAATCGTTTCACAAGGTAATGGGGACTTAACTAGTTTCAGACAGTAGTTTAATTTAAATGCATTGTGGGTAAAAATTCATACAACTGAAAAATTAATCTATTGAGTTTCATTTTGATATAAGATAAATTTAATCATCAGTGACACCAGTTTCGTCACATTCACATTAAACAAATTTAAGCAAATTTTTAGAGAAAGACAAAACATTTTTATTTTACAGAATTTGCTTAAGAAATTCCGAAAATAAAGTTGCTGGTGTTATGCTTCAAGTCGTGTTTGTTGGCAAAGCGCCATGACCAATAATAAATAGTGTTCTCATAAGAAAATTAAATCCATCTCTCTCTCTCTCTCTCTCTCTCTCTCTCTCTCTCTATATATATATATATATATATGTATAGAGATGTATGTATAGATATTCTAGTTCATTGTTTATAGAGATAGAATAAGGATACACGGAAAAGTTGGTATACTTCCCTTCGGCAATGAACCGACTTTCTGTGTATTCTTATTCCGTTTCTCTCTCTTTCTCTCTCTCTCTCTCTCTCTCTCTCTCTCTATATATATATATATATATATATTGTTTGTAGCGGCATACAAATGTGGGGAATGCCGAGTATCGGTGCAGAAGACTGTACACAAACCAGCGATATCATTACATGAATGTAATGCTATCTGTAAAAGACAGACCAGCCCACTCTGCCGCGGTTTAGACCATCAGCCCGGAAAATGTATTCTTCAAAACAACCAGACACAGAAACACTGCACTGATGGTGACCCAAGGCCAGAGACGTGCAACCCACGGAACGATAAACCATCGGAAAGCCAAGACGCAAAGCCGACATGCAGTGAGTAAACCTTTGTTTAAATTAATGAGATATGTAAAAACGGTTGTTTTCTAAGGCTCTTTCTCTCATTAATCAGTGATGGAAGGCGAATTTCTTTTAACCTCTTTATTATTACCTTTCAAAAATAAAATTTTATATACTCATTTAACAACATATTCCATTTGACTTAACAGATCGAAGAACATGTTAAACAAAAATTCTGTTCGGCTGGAGCTCAAAACTGGTAAAAATTCTATTGGAAACCTAAATAAAATCTCTCAGTCACAGACTTGAGGTGCCATGCTTGAAAGCACAACCTTTTTGGCCTTTTTTTGATTAATTTTCATGAATAGTAATAAATGCTGCATAGTGTCATTTACTTTTATGAATTTCCTTTCAGTAACAGGCTAATACTAGAATTACGGCATTTTACCTGACCATGTCTTTGTATTCTGTTATATATCAGCTACAAGAAAACGGGAATGGGGGGGGGGGGGGTTAAAGGGAGGATAACTAAAGGAGTATACACTATCATCCTTTATCTGTTATTCAACTCATTCAGATGATTTTTAAAAAAAAGTGTATTTTAATGTTTAATGGTCAGTGGGTCACTCGTGGTCGACACCCTCATTTGTTTGATTTTTCGAGTTGAACATAAAAATAATAATTTCCTTTTCTTAAACGTTTTCATTATCTTAAAGCTCGCCATCTTTTTTCAAGCTGGTGAAATATCAATGAAAACTTTAGTGAGATATTATTTGTATGAGCTACTTATTTCTATCAATTTATTTTACATCGTGACATTTAAATAATAATTTTGTCAGCAAAAGGCTCCTCCCGCCCCTCTTAATAGGCAACCGAATAGTTTAAAAATTTGCTCACTATTTTCTTATTCTTGCTCTTATAAAAATTATTAACAATGTGAATATTAATTATACATACCATATCCCAACACTAAATGGAATGTGTAAAGATTTATAAATTAATATATATACCATTACTAATATGTCTGTTCAGCCTGTCCTGAGGGATTCGTCAATCCTTTTGTGCCGGATAAGACAACATCAGCTCAGGATTTGGTTGCTTCCTGCTACATAATTCTCAGTACGGCGCCCTGGTTAACAGCAAAAGAAAACTGCCAGAAGCTCGGAAGTAACTTGGTCGCCATAGAAACGCTGGAGGAACAGAAACACATACAAAACATGTTAATCAGAACAGGTTAGAGGGCTGTAAATTCTTTAACTTTCTCAAACAAATGTTGCCTGATACAGGTCAAATGCTATTTAAAATTTCCTATTAAATCTTGTATTTTAAAATTTATATATTGCAGGATCAAAAGGCCTGTTGGTATTTTTTTCTGATTTTATTTTGTGCCAAACGGGTATGACATTTTTAAATCCTAGTACTCCAGAAGTATGATGCCTAGTTGAGTTATCGTTACAATTGCGACACTGAAAAAGGAAGCGTTCACAATGAGAAAAAATATAAAACTAAATGTTTTCCCATAAAAATCAGGGATATACGATCACTCTTGTTCTGATTTAGAATCGATTGAGTACTCGGCTAGAATTACTATGATTCGATAACTCGTTCCAGCAGTAGTTTTAGCATGTATTCTTAGCATGGTTTCAGTGAGGTAGTCGAGTCAAGACCATTCGATTTCGAGTGCAGGTCTGAGTCATTCCACTTGAGCCCAAGTCCATCTCCTTCGAGTCCGATTCATTTCGAACTCGACTCCAAGTCGGAATCCGAGTCCCGTACAAATCTCCTCGTTAAGAGAGAGAGAGAGAGAGAGAGAGAGAGAGAGAGAGAGAGAGAGAGAGAAGAATATACATTTATATGAATATCATTTATCATATAATTTATAATACCACATACTATGAACTTTAAGTATATAAGTCTTACACTGAATATTATCTGGCAGCCTATTGAGTACTTTAACCTTATAGTATCAAAGCAATAGTGTTTAGAATTAACTAAGGGGATAATTTCTTTTTTCAGCCGTAGGCGCAGAAGCCGTGTGGACATCTGGGACCAGAGAGGTAATGTCAGATTTAAAAATAGAATCATGGAAGTGGCACTACGGGGATATAACAAACACCTACTGGGGAAAGGACGAACCAAGCAATTCCGATAACATCGAATTTTGTATCTCTCTAGCTAAAAATCGCGGTTATCTTTGGAATGACGACAAGTGCCATAGGAAATATAACCCGTTGTGTGAAATAAAGAAACAAACATTGCCCTGTCAATAAATTCATCTTAAAGCAAGCTATTCACCTGCCTTATGTGTAGACTTTTTTTTATTTATGGCTTACTCTTCGTACATATTAAAGAAATAAAGGTTATTCCTCCAAAATAAAATTCTTATGACGGACAAAAAAGTTTGTTTATCTACGCTGTTAGTAAACACCGTTCAAACGCCAATTTTGCAAACAGCAACAACAAAGAAAACATGAAACCTAAAACTGCTGGCTGCATATATACGGAAATTGGAAGGTTGTTCTAGCATATTTTGGTTTATTTTGGCAGGCCTCACACTTGAACGAGCAGCCCGTGTGTAGTCTTGCCGACGTTTTCTGAACTATATTTATAAAAGGTTCAAGGAATTATCTTTAGTTAGTAGACGTCAGATATCCGAAATGATCTCTTTAAATAAATATAAACTCCCATTTATATCAAGATCATGGCTGAATTCGATAAGATGCTTATAGCATTTTTCTTGAAAAAGTACTAGGTGTTATGATTTCGTTTTAATTTCACTGGAATTTTATTTTTTATTTAAAAAGAGGATGTTGGTTTATATAAGACACTGCGCGTCCCATTCCCCCCCCCTCCCCGTGATTAACATTAACATTTTGTTTTTTAGTAGGAGTTAACAGAAATTGAGGTTCAAATTGTTCATTATTAAGAAAATAAGACAACACAATTGACAAAATTTTCTTTTGTTAGCCTAAGCCTTTACCTGTTTAGCAAAATATTCTTTAAATATCGTGTTGTCCCCTAATGATATGTTGCTTTTATAAGGAAAAACCTTTAATAACTAGAAATATGTATTATTACGAATGCATGCCTCCGCCCTGTGGGCGGTCCTTAATGTGGAGTTTTCCGTAACCCGTGTTTTCATTCACTTATTGGCCCATACTTTCTGGTTCAATCTAGCATATGTGTTAGGTTTTGCAGCAGGATCAGCACAGAATGAATGAATATAAGACGGACTGTATCCACAATTTTACTTAGCAAAACATATGACCATCACTTAAACTATAACCAAGTAATCCTTTGCTAAGTCCAATACGTAGCCCAGTGTCAATCCGTAACCGCATAAACCAAGTCAATACGTAACATACACAACATTATATGACCGCACATTACTAAATATTCCTGGAAGTCCATCCTGGATCCAGTTCCTGAGCCGATCGATTCTCCATTGGCCTATTACCGAGGTGCCCTGAAAAAATTTCATGGAATCTCATTCAAGTTTGCGTGAGTTATGTTTTGAAAAACACACGAACACACACACGAACGGGATTGAAACCATATCCTTCTGTTGGAGGCATATAGGTGAAATATTTCACCTGCCCGCATTGATTTATGGGAAAATAAACGCCTGCGAAACAAACATTTTCTATCGTCGTAGGTATAATTAGAAGTCGTAGCTCTTCGTATGTTTGTCCTTGGTGATTCTTTACGTATTTATTAAAAATTGTATCCATAGGCCAAGTGAAGTGGTGCGTGTTACTTTTTCTCTTTAAGCTTACTCACCGGGGTATTTCTTTCTGCAAGGAGGTTTATCCATACTAGGTTATATTTTGGTTGTTATAAGGTCCTTAAATACATTGACAATATGTCCTTTTGAGTGTCATATATCATGTTGTGTGTAAAAATATTTTATAAACTGCATATAAAACAATATTATGAAGGCGTGGCTCAATGGGCATACTGAAAATGACTATTATTGTTAAACGGATTGTGGTTATTTATTGTTATTCAGGGCTTTTTATAGGAAGAAAAACTGAAGAGTCCGGGAAGCTCCAGTCAAAATTTTGGCATGTCAAATCAGATGACGTTCCAATCGATTTTGACTCGTGTCAGTTGTTAGCACTGTGTAAAACTGAAACTCTTTTTAATTAAACGTCACTTTTGTATAATTTTTTGTAAATATTAAAGTTGTAGGTTTTAAGTGCCCCTCCCAGTTACTAGCACAGAAGACTTAACCATTTAACAACCAGGTTGTGGCTCCCTGGTGACGCTACAGAGCCCACACATTGTTTTGAGATCGCTATGGTCAGCCATAGGCAGATGGTATTTAATCCTTTACCGATTTGTAATGCTGGGTAGACATAAGCGCACTGTTGCTTATACCTTCCTTAATGTTCTTAGCAAAGAAGTGAGAGGCTAAGGGATTCGAACCCATGGCCGCTTGATCACAAGTCCGGCACATTTGCCATTACCCCTTTGCGATTACGCTCCACGAGTATATACTTTGTCATTGCAGGATTATTTGACAAACATGAAATATAAGGTGCTAGAGATAGTCACTGGATTTACACAATTCACTGGGTTTTAAGGTAGTCATCAATGGCTAAGAGAACACTGAGATTCTGGCGGTCTAAGAGACAGGAATTTCGCGAGTCCGGTCGGACGCATGGACCCCCGGAACCGAACGTCCGAGTCAGATTTCGAGCATCAGATTCGCTAACCACTGCGCTCCTAAAACCCGAAGTAGTACTTCATTGTTTATCAAGGCAATCTTGCTTTTTGTATAATCGACCTCGTCATTTTAAAAGTGGGGCTTAATGATATTTCTTTTTAAATACTTTCACATCTGATCATAGTTTGCTTTATGTACATAGAACTTGGAATACCTTTGGTGAAGTACTTTCAGTCATGTGTCAGACAATTTAGGTTAGCCTTTTCCTGCCCTTCTTACAGGATGGATAAAATGTGACATTTTACGTTACTTAAGATTTACTTTTTTTTTACTTAATATATATATATATATATATATATATATATATATATATATATATATATATATATTAAATACATTACCCGCTTTGAGTCAAATATGTGTAGCAACCTATTCGCTTTGCTTCTTCTCTTAACTTATTGTATATATATATATATTTATATTCCAATGGGGACCGCCTTTACTATGTTTCCATGATCCATTTTTCTAGACAATATGCCAGCCTGGCTATTCTTATATTTCTTTCTCACTTAATAGACAAAAAATATACTGATCGATTATTAAGCGATTATATTATGTATCATTAATTATGTATTACCGTGAAATACATACCTGTATAAAATGATAACTACAATGTTGGCCGAAAAATATCAGTCTAGCTTGTACCTCAAGCTGAAAGATCAAGGTAAAGGCTGGGTTGTTGTTATTTATTCGTTGCACAAGGTTTTAATGTTGTTTTGTGCTTCGCCTTTCTTATATCCCTGACAAAATTAGAATATTTAAACTTAATAATTGACTTCTTTCAATGTATATACATAATCTTTTATGATCAATTATGCAAAAAATGCAATCGATTCAACCAATTAAGAATGAAGATGATCAACCATCGATATAATCGATTACCTAATACACCCCTAATATATATATATATATATATATATATATATATATATATACGTGTGTGCTATGAAGCATTTGTTATACGATCATTTATCTGTTTAAAATATAAAATAATCACTAGTCAATAGTCAGTGTCAAAGCGCTTTATATCCCTCCCTATGTATTCCTGCTCTACAAATAATAGTATGTGTGTGAGTGTATCTTAGTCTGAATTTGTTAATCATGTATAAAAACATTACCTACAGAATAATATTAATTAATCATAAGTCTTTTGTAAATAGCACAGCGCTTCAAACACTAATATATATATATATATATATATATATATATATATATATATATATATATATACATTAAACAATAATAACTATACCGATGTGCAAATAAACCTATACGTATTTGTATCTTTGTTTATAATAGTGTAGCATTTGTTATAAATCGTTTATTCACATTAAAATATTAATCATAAGTTATCAGTCAATGTCAAACACGAACCAATATGTGATGTATCTAGTGCAATACAAATTAATGTATGTATGTATGTATTTATGTATGTACAAATATATATATATATATGTATATTTATATATATATATAATGCTAGGTAGCACTCGAAATGGGACCATTAATCTATATTAAAATTTCAATTTATCACAAATTTAGAGTGAATGTTGCAGTGCCTTGAGTTATATGTTTAAATAGATCATTATATCTCCATCTGGAGAAAAGGGAAAACAGAATAATTCAAATTTGGGAACAATAAAATAACTTCATATCAAATATTTTCATGAAGAATCAATTGAATCAAAAACATAAGTTGGCGTGTCTTAGCCATACCCCTATATTTAAAGCAACATTGTACAACAGGCCCATCACATTATCAGATTTTTTTTTATATAAAACACACACGCATATTACGAGCAAAACACTATATTTTGTGCTTTTTCAAATTTTTATGTTAGCCGTGTATTTTATGTTTCAGTCCAATAAAATGTTGTTTCATGTGAGCCGTTTGTTTTATTTGTCGAAGGAGTGGTTACGTCCACAGCGTATAACCATTAGATACGAAGTGTATGGATCACTGAGTATATTATATTATTCTTACATTTCAAATTATAAAATACTATTTATCTTAACCCATTATAGAATTAATACTTGTGAACGTTACCTTGTCCCATACTTAAAATATTATACTTAATTGTAATACATTTTAAATAAGTTCCACAAACAATAAAAGACATCTCTTTATGCAAACGAAAACCAATCACTTAACTCGAGAAAGCAATCTCGACTGAACACACAAAAAAGCGCATGAGCGCACGCACACACTCACACACACTCTCGCTCTCTCTCTCTCTCTCTCTCTCTCTCTCTCTCTCTCTCTCAGGATTACTAAAGGTAATAATATTTACAGTGGAGCCTCTCCCAGTTGGCACCTAAAAAAAGTGGGCACCTCTCTTTAGTCGGCACTTTTTGGCAGACCCATTTTGTTTCTCCTTATTATTTGTGTTGGTCCTTACGTCCATATAATTGACACTTCTATAAAGTGGGCAGTTTGGCACAGTTCCAAGGGTGCCAACTGTATTTTTCTGTGTGAACACGAATCAGTGGGAAAATGAAAGAAATATCAAGTTTACTTATATTCATGTTTATAGCATACTCTATGGTTTCGTTCACCAGGAATTTACAAGAAAAACTCATAATTTATCTAAATGTAAATTTGCTGCAAGACATTGGTTTTCCGGTGGGGACACGCCTCTCCCAAGTGCATATTGGCTATATGAGTGATCTGTTATAATGGAAAAACATAATTACTGCCGGCCAGCAAGTTCTAGTGCCAAGTAAGCACTTGCCGAACTCGACATCAAACTGACAACAGTCCTACCATGATAAAACTAAATGTCGAGGTGTGAATTATTAACCATCTCATCGTAAGGACCTCTATGGTCAACTATGTAAAGAATGCCTGTTTGAATATGGATTGGGTTTCTTTATATTGTATAGGACCTTTTACCTCGGTAACAACCGTTTGACACGCGCTAGATCATCATACGCGTATGTGGTATTACACAGAGTGAATATTAATTCAAACAAAAAAGGACATGTTTCTAAGACTTTTTTCAGAAATAAGTGCGGAGGAGAATTTTGTTCAACTTATTTATCATAGGTTTTCAATGGAAATTTTTCATATGATCATGGACAGCATGACAATAATGGATGTTTTTTAAACAGGTAAAACACAAAACAACTGATTTTCCCCCGTAAATTTATTAATTTATTTTCTTGAAGCTTCTTGAAAAGATTTTTATGCTTTTCGGAAAAGTAAAACAAAATTGATGAGCGCATATGCCTAAAATACCAACCTTTAATTTATTTGGCCTTATGTTTTAGTTACACGTTGCTGCAGTATCAGCACACCACTAACGTTGTTACTTTTTTCAATTTCCAGATTTTATACAGGATAAATCAGGGGTGGATCCAGGATTCAGGAAACAGGGGGGGGGGGTAGTTAGCCTTGGAGGACTGGTGACGACGCCTTAAAAAAAGGGTCCACAGATCAAGAAAGGGGGGGGGGGAGGCATCCAAGCCACAAAAAAATAGGACTCAAACTCTTAAAAAGGTCTCATCGGCTGAAAGGGTACGGGTGGGGGCGTTGTGTGTGTGTTGGGGGGGGGGGGGGTTGTTATTAGTTTAAGGGCAAAGGTGAAGAAGCCCCGCAGTTTAAAATTCCAGTTAGGAAAAACCTATTGCAATATGTTATTTGTTAATTGAGTTGAAGACAGGTGAGGGCCTTCTTGATATGACAAGTATAATAATGTACAGTACTTAATAGTCAGTGATGTCTATAGGCCAAAGAATGACATATATGGATGTTCTGATATGTGTCGTATATTTAAAAAAATTCTTTGTCATTTTTTTGCACAACTTTATTTATTGGTATCAACGCTTATGATTTTAGGTCAAAGCAGACAGTCGTAACGAGTTAAGACACTTCTGAGTCAGACGACACACGTTTAGCTGAGACTGTGCCCCTATATCCTGTCCGCACGTCAGGTGTCATGCAGAATGCCTGGGCTTGTGTGAATATATTGTCTAACGCACTGTCCCAAATTCCGACCAACATCTGGTCTGTTCAGTAATAAAGTAGTTTAACCTGCTGAGGCTGCAATCAAGGATATAAGAAGGCGCGAGTATTTGTCAAAATTTGTTTTTAATAAAAAATATTTTTTTTTACTCATTTATTTTAATATATTATTATTACCAAACATATACATGAAACATAATACATATATACACAAATGGAAATTCACAGACTAAATAAATACACAAACTCAACAGAATGTTTTTATGAAGGGGGGAAATCAACTATTAAGCTCACCTTTTCCCTAGCAAGCTTCATTTTTTTTCATAATTGCGCTTTCTCACTTATCAATATTAATATTCGTTGCTAAAAGAACGAGGGTGGGGGGGGGGGGGGGGAGGAGGATCCGCATTACGGTGATAGAAAATGAACTAGAATGGCACTCTATGAGCGCATACCTCGGCCAAGATGAAAAAAATATCCTTCAGGATCCTCCCCTTTACATGAATTAAAAAATCAAAAGATTAAATGCAGGTTCAAGGATTTATGACTTACTTCTCCACAAAATTTCATGGCAGATGATTATAAAAATGCTTGCGTCATCATTCTGGAAGACAATTCAAACCATCTAAGCAACCAGCAAACTAACAAACAAACACATACACACAGTGAAAACAACATACGGTAGGATAACATGTAGTTTATTTTATTTACATACATAATGCATTTTGTCCAGTCGTATATTTCGGATCTCTTCTTACATAAGGCAAATAAGAGTGCAGGTAAGTTACAAAGTTACAGGTTTTGTTAATTAGAATAAAACTATATAGAGTTACATTCATGTTTTTAGTCAATTTGATTCTCTATGTCCTTCTTGATCTCTTAATTTACTTGTTCCCTCTTCCCTTTCCTTTCCCTTTCCCTTTTCCGCCACTCTCGAGGCAGCCTGAAACATTTAAAACGTACATCTACAGTCAGATTATAATTAAGGCTTTTAAACATATATTTTAGCTGCATTATGTTTCACAATACTTTTACCATACATGTACTTTTGCAATAATAATAATAATAATAATAATAATAATTATTATTATTATAAAATAAAAATAATAATAATAATAATAATAATAATAATAGCCGGTATGTATAAAGCTCCAAATAATCGCAAAGTCGCATTCATAGCGCTAAGAAACACACGCACACATATACCAACATACAGAACACAATTTCTCAAGGCATAAATACCTAAACTCTGTACCTCTTCGCAATCCCCTTCTCTCTCTCTCTCTCTCTCTCTCTCTCTCTCTCTCTCTCTCTCTCATGTATTTATATATTGTAAATCCCTGACAATCAGCAGCTTACGTAAATTGGCTTTATTATAATCAGAAATCTTGCATTTCTTCGTGAAAATCCACACATAAACGTAACAAACCAATATGCATTAGGATTATAATATGTAGATCCCTAACAGTATAATACCAATAATAATAGTATGATAATTATATGATACTTTTTCTTGTCGCCAGTGCTTTCAAACCATATTGTAACAATTGACCCAGGGTTCATGACGCTCAGCTGACCAGGAAGACATTGACAAAAATAATTTTATCATCTGAATGCCAAATTTGAATGAAATACTTTTTCAAAACTTGACCTTTTGTATAAAATCATCCAATATTCAATGGGGTACTACGGAGCTCTGTAGCATGAAGGATATGGGTAACAGAGACCTATTTTCAAGGTTTACAAGATGACTTTTCAAGGGCCTCCCAACATGTCAAAATATAAGATTCTAGGTCCAGTCATTACGATTTGTGCCCTGTTAATAAATGACCAAATCTTTATTCTGTGGGGTACTTCAGAGCCCCATAGCTCACAGAATATGGGTAACAGAGACCTTATTTCGGGTTTCCATGTAGACTTTTTATGGGCTTCCCTGCAGGTGAGGACAGAAGATTCTAGGTCCAGTCATTATGATTTGTGCCCTGTTTACAGGTTTACAGATGACCAAATGTTTAAAGGTCTCAAAAGTAGAGAAAAAAAAAATCGAAAAAATAAAAAAAATATAGGTGGCGCCACCAATCTGCAGAAATTGATGAAACTTGACTTACAGTCAGCTGAGCTAATAAAAACACTTAATGGTCAATATCCAAGAATCATGGTGATCTCTGCATTAGTTGTTTTTGATACTTCAGCTTTTGTATCAAATTGTTCATTATTCTGAGGGATACTTCGTAGTCCTATAGCTTGAAGGATATGGGTAACAGAGACCTAATTTCAAGTTTCCACATGCATTTTTTTTGGGCCTCCTTGCATGACAAGAATGAAGATTCTAGGTCCAGTTGTTGCGATTTGTACCCTGTTTACAGATAACCATATCTTTAAAGGTCTCAAAAAAAGAGAAAATAATTCGTAAAAATTTGAAAAAAATAGAGGTGGCGCACCCAGTCTGCAGAAACTGATGGAACAGCTCATGAATAATATGTATGCCGAAAATCATGACCATCAGTGTTGTAGTTATTGAGATACTGCAGTTTTTGTATCAAATTTTCCATTATTCTGGGGGTACTTTGGAGCCAAACAGCTTAAAGAATATGGGTAACAGAGACCTAATTTTGGGTTTCAATGGTGGCGCCACCTATCTGCAGAAATTGATGAAACTTGACTTACAGTCAGCTGAGCTAATAAAAACACTTAATGGTCAATATCCAAGAATCATGGTGATCTCTGCATTAGTTGTTTTTGATACTTCAGCTTTTGTATCAAATTGTTCATTATTCTGAGGGATACTTCGTAGTCCTATAGCTTGAAGGATATGGGTAACAGAGACCTAATTTCAAGTTTCCACATGCATTTTTTTTGGGCCTCCTTGCATGACAAGAATGAAGATTCTAGGTCCAGTTGTTGCGATTTGTACCCTGTTTACAGATAACCATATCTTTAAAGGTCTCAAAAAAAGAGAAAATAATTCGTAAAAATTTGAAAAAAATAGAGGTGGCGCACCCAGTCTGCAGAAACTGATGGAACAGCTCATGAATAATATGTATGCCGAAAATCATGACCATCAGTGTTGTAGTTATTGAGATACTGCAGTTTTTGTATCAAATTTTCCATTATTCTGGGGGTACTTTGGAGCCAAACAGCTTAAAGAATATGGGTAACAGAGACCTAATTTTGGGTTTCAATGGAAACTTTTCATGGGTCTCCCTGTGTGTCAAGAATGAAGATTCTAGGTCCAGTTTTTATGATTTGTGCCCTGTTAACAGATGTTTATATCTTTAAAGGTCTAAAAAAATAGAGAAAAAATTCGTAAACAAACCCGAACAAATACAGGTGGTGCCACCAGTCTGCAGAAACTAATGAAACACTCCATGATCAATATCCATGCAAACAATTATGGTGATCTCTGCATTAGTTGTTCAGATACTTCAGCTTTTGTAGCAAATTTTCCATTATTCTGAGCTGTACTTTGGAGTGCCATAGCTCAAAGGATATGGGTAACAGAGATCTAATTTCAGGTTTCCATGGAGACTTTGCATGGGTCTCCCTGTGTGTCAAGAATGAAGATTCTAGGTCCAGCCGTTACGATTTGTACCCTGTTGACAGATAACTACATCCTTAAAAGTCTCAAAAATAGAGAAAAAAAAAATGTGAAATTTTGAAAAGAATACAGGTGGCGCCACCAGTCTGCAGGAACTGATGGAACACCTCTTGATCAATATGAATATGTATGCCAAAAATCATGACCATCAGTGTTGTAGTTATTGAGATGTTGAAGTTTGTTTTTATCAAATTTTCCATTATTCTGGGGGGGGGGGGGTAATTGGGAGCCCCCCACAGCTCAAAGGATATGGGTAACAGAGACCTTATTTCAGGGTTCAATGGAGACTTTTCATGGACCTCTCAGTGTGTCAAGAATGAAGATTCTAGGTCCAGTCTTTATGATTTGTGCCCTCTTAACAGCTGTTAAAGGTCTCAAAAACAGAGATAACAATTCGTAAAAATTGAAAAAATACAGGTGGCGCCACAAGTCTACAGGAATTGATGGAACATCTCATGATCAATATGTATGCCAAAATCATGACCATCAGTCAAGTAGTTAATGAGATTTTGAAGTTTTTGTATGATTTTTTTACTTTTGTTGGGGGTACTTTGGGGCCCCATAGCTCGAAGAATATAGGTCACAGTGACCTAATTTCAGGTTTACAAGGAGAATTTCCTTAGACCTCCCAGGATGTCAAGTAAGAGGATTGCGGGTCCGGCGGTTACGATTTGTGCCCTGTTAACGGACAGACGCCCGGACGGCCGGACGGATGACGGACAAAAGGTGATCCTTATCGGTAGGACAATAAAGACTGATAATAACATGAATGGGAGAGTTAAGACCGTATATGAAATAATTCTCCTGCGGATTCGCCCCTCCCTTTCACATAGATCCAAATTTTATTTAATCATTTTGTTGCAAATGATGTCCAGGTCCTCGTTATCTTTTTAAAATTTGGGCTTTGGCACAAATTCCTTAAAAGAGTCATTAAAGGTATCGAAAAGGGGCTAATAATTGTGTTGAACAGGCATATAAATATACACTTTATTTATTTTACATGGATTAGCCAACTAGTTATTATTACTAATATGAGACAGATTTTGGCGCTCGGTAGTAGGTAAGTGTGGAGAAAACCGAAGGACCCGGAGAAAACCACCGACCTTGGACGAGCAGCTACAACCCACTCTCATAGCCAAGCCGGAAATCGAAAGAGTTTTACCACTCATTATACATCATATCAAGATCTCAAGCAAATGTTTTGTACTTTCTTAGAAAGGTGGCAATATCTCACTTATTGAGTCTCGATTGGTAAAGAAAAAAACGTTGAACCACTCAGCTGTACAGGTCCTAGATTATACACTATATGTAGATATAAAGCAAATGGTTTGTATTTTATTAGAGAAGTGGCAATAATCTACGCATTGTGTCTCGATTGGTAAAGAAAAATCTGTTTATTCGATCGCAAAATATTGTTTTCCCAGAATCCGTAAGCGTAGAGTAATATTTGTTTGTGGTCTTTGGGGTTAAAGCATACTGATAACACATCATTCGTATCATTTTTTTTTATTTTTACTCTCCTGACATAGAAACTGACATTGAAATTGACTGGACCTGTTCTATAAAATACACTTATTGTTTCTTATGCCTACCTGTTCCGATGTTCTCAGCGTACGTTGCAGCATCCACGCACGCCTGTGGAATATATTTTGCTGCAACCCTGTCCATGTTTTTAGGTTTCTTGCCAGCACGGTAGGCGATATTTACTGCCATGTCAGTGCACACACCGTCCGTCTCCGCAAAGCACTGGAACGCCACAAAATACTTTTTCCGAACTTCCATAATCCGCACTTTGACGGCTACAAGAAAGTTATATGTTTTGTATAATATCATGTCTTGACAAAACTATACATAATAAAAATGTGATTATAACTGTTTTACTATTTTTATAGTATTAGTCATATATGAGTTTATTCAGACAAAGTAAATTTTGGGAAATAAATAGAAAAAAACTGTACATCCCTTTGTCTGTTATGTGCAATTTGATATAATACTTCTCCGCGTTCCGATAATTACCTTGCAAGGAATTATAATATGAATTTAAAAGATATTATGGCCTCGAAATCTTATTAACAAAAAATATTGTTTGTTGATGGCAGACGATGGGAAGGAAATTATATCATTTAAAAAAGCATCTTTTAACATACACGATTATTTTAATTCATAATGTCAATTTACCTTTTACTTTCTACTTTGCCCTCGACGATGGGACCACATATTGAAGGTTTTATTTTAGCGATAATTGAGACCCCAGCGAACAAAAGAACACCCACAAATACAATGTATACAAATATTGTTTGGACTTCGCCGAATTACGAATAATTCAAATTGGATGGGTATCCTCGTTATTAAGATACCAGACATCAGCGGAAGACCTACCTCCAAATACAACGTAAGATCCCTCCCCCTCCGTGCCTGGTACCATTTCTACAGCGTCATCCGTCACACATGGACCAGTACCGTCAACTCTGAAAGAAAGTCATTTTACTTCCCGTATGTCAGTTCAACATATTGAAGGTGTTCCGGGCAAGACAAAGCCGAGAAGAAAGATCGCCTTCTGAGCTGATCGTTGGCGCAAACGTGACATTCATTACTTTTATCTAATTAATGTTTATTGTAATTTTTATCCTGACAATTAACCAAACAATATTATAATAGTTATACTTTTATTGGAATCTTTAATTTCTTGTCACGTATGTATTCATAATCAAAGTAATGCACATACAAATGCAATACCTCATAACGGAAGTGCTCAACCATGCTGGGGAGCATTAATAATTATATATAAAATATAAATAAATAAATATCGGTATATATATATATATATATATATATATATATATATATATATATTTATATAATATATCCAGTGAATTGGACCTGGTAAAGCAAAATCTAAAAGTTAAATTATCCGTAGATGAATAGTATTTGGATTTAAAGAAAGAAAAAAATAACTTATAATAAGAATGGTGGCTATATTATAATATATTTTCCATTCTTGGTCAAATTCATTGAATAAATATGTCAACTTGATACAAACTCACGTGTATGTTTCTTGGTAGTAAAGCTTCCCAGCGCTGTCTTTGTATATTTCAAGTTTGTGGTCGTATTCCGCAGGTTTAAAAGACTGGTAGTAACGGAAACTAATCCATGTTCCCAAGAGCTAGTAATGATTATAAGACATAAAAAAATAATCATAAAAAATATAATAAATGAATAAACAATAAAAATTATAATCATAAAGGTATAAATAAAAATAGTAATATAAATTATGATAAAGTATTACATATTACACTTTACAAAAAGGTAATAAATAAATAAATTACATTAATAATTATAATGATAAGTAATAAATAATAATAGAAGAAAGTATTACATATTACAAATTTCAAAAGTATTACACATTACAAATTACAATGATAAGTAATAAATAATAATAAGAAAATAAGTATTACATATTACACATTACAAAAGTATTACATATATCACATTAAAAAAGGGTAACAAATAAATAAATTACATCAATAACTATAATGATAAGTAATAAAAAATAAAAAGAAGAAAGTATTTCGTATTACACATTACAAAAGTATTACATATTAAAAAAAGGTAATAAATAAATGAATTGTATCAATAACTATAATGATAAGTTATAATAATAATTTAATAATAATAATAATTATTAGTATTATAAGAAAAGAAGAGGAATATCAAACAGAACAGAAAGGTTCCCTTACCTTTTTTTCCTTATAGTTTCGGTCCAGAGGGACAGAGCTGGTGGTACATGATTCTGACTGGCCTGGAAGTAAAACATTTTTTTGGTGTCCTCAAAACGGGAATGTAATGTACTTAAGCTCTTCAGAAATATTTTTAAACCAATTTTATTATGATCAGATTTTTTCCGTCTTAATTCCGGAACACTCAGTGATTCTTTATAGTTTAATTAAGGACACTTGACGCACGCTTGTTTTTGTTAACATAAATATATACCTGTATATAACAGCCATACTGCATATTTCTTGGTAAAGTTCCAAGAATATTGAAAGTTCTTTTACCTGATGCCGGGAAGCTGATGAAGCCAAAAAGAACGACCGACAGTAAAAGTAGATCTGCTCTCCTAGACGTTGCCATGGTGACTTCTTTGCTCAAGCACGGGTTATGCACACAGTTTAATGTATCTTGTAATACCAATGACCAACAAGCGTAGCAAGTTTATATACAAGTCATACCTACGTCATTGAAGGGAGGCGGAGCCTTTTTATCTGCGTCATGAATGATTGACATATGCGCCGTATGACGTACAACCTTGTTGATCCTTGTGTTTTTAAGGGCGTGAAGGTTAAACATTATAATATAAATCTATCCATCAGGTAAGAGATAAAAGCAATACTGACACGTACTTCAAGGGTTATTCAATGTTTTTAGAAATAAGATTATATTGTTTAATCTTACTGTCTGTGGGTATTATGATTCCATGAAGATTACATTTTTACATTCTGGCCATTGATTGGAATTGTAATCTTAATAAGATTGTAATTTTAATAAGATAAAATAATTTATATATATATTTATAAGTTAAAATAATACATATATATATATAAAACATATATATATATAAAACACATATATATATATATATATATATATATATATATATATATATATATATATATATATATACATATACCTCGTTGTGTCGACGTCGAAGGGACTGGTGAATTTTTCTCGACACAGCCTGAGTTCGAGACAACCGATATTTATTATATTCAAACTTCTCCGGCCTTAATTACTTTCGATAAATACTGCATATGTACGGGGCCTGTATTATATAGTCCTCACAAATCTTTGCGTGGAAAAACAACACAAATTCTATAAAAAAAATATTAATTGAAAATAAAAAAAAGATATAAGTACCACCGAAAATAGTATAAGGTAAATCAAGAATGTGAAATAAGAGCACATACATCTATTAAAGCACATAGATCATTAAATGATTGGATCAGACCATTTTCAGTTCAACACATCAGAACATCTTTAAAAGGCAGTTATAGTCCTTTGCTTAATACGATTAATCTCCTGGTCATCAACAAAGTTCTCTTTTCCTGACAAGAATTTGAACAGTCATCCGCGCTCTCTGACGACTGTAACAGCAGCAGCAGCTTGCAGCACATCTCACGAGCCCCTCAAATTGATTAAATTATATTTTGTCTTTTTATATAACTTAATTCTTGCTTCGAATAAATGCTTTGTCGGCGACAGAAGAACGGCATGATCATGAGTGGTCAAGGTTAACAGGTAAACAACGGACCAGATGTGTAAACTATCGCGCTTGATAAGAAAGATCCTTGCCGTGCACAACTGTTATCCAAACAGTCAAGCGACATGACTTCGAGTTAAGCGATAGAAATACAAGCTAAGGACTCATTTGGTTTTCGGCACACCAGAGTTCAACACAGAAGGAGTTAAATTAGTTAGGTTTTAACTGATTTTTGCAAAGACTACACATTCGACTACGACACAAGGGGGAATTCGACTTAACCGAGTTCGGGACAACGAGGTTTCCCTGTATATATATATATATATTTATATATATATATATATATATATATATATATATATATATATATATATATATATCCCTCGAGAAACCAAGCTATTTTAGCGGCTTTTAGAACAAACGAGTGAGGTCATTTAAGATCCCATTATATTTTTCATATAGATTAAATATTTTTACTTTTTTTGTGTGCGCATTCCACCTATTCTTCTTTCATTCTTTATAACATACATTCTATGGTGTTCTAATGCCAATTAATAATATTTTTCATCCATTTTTAAAGCAAAAATCAATAAAATACACAATTGTACAAATTGTGTACAAACAAACTATCATTCCCCTTTTGCTAACTGAAAACCTTATTCTCTTTGTTGAAATCAGATTTTGGAAAATAAAAGTTGGGGTTTGTTGGACTGAACTTATTATTTCAGTTTGCTATAGTATTATACAACCAACAAAATATCTATGAGCAAGTTGCCTCAAAGGCAAGGGGTAATATTATCTAGTATCATAGTTCAGAGGTATTAGCCATGATTGATGCATGGATTTCGTTGGGATGCAGACTGATAAAAACTGTATATGTTTCTAAACGCTACAATGGATAATCTATATAGAGATCAGAACCTATGAAATAGGGTTATAGAGTAAAGATGAATGGGCATCCCTACTCATAAACATTGTCCTCATATCTCTGAAAGCAGCAAGTTTGTCAAAGGTCTCCTGTCTGCTATTTTATAACTCGGCTCTCATCCGCATGTACTCCAGGATATATCTGTGAAAACTGGTGATCCACCTATTTAAGACAAAAAATATTGTTTTGGTTCATGGTAGATTTTGCAGAACCATACATCAATACACATTTTTTAAATAATTGCTTCAATCTAAGAATCATCAACTGATTTTTCACGCTTGTGTTTGGTTCATATGGTAATTGTCATTCAACTCTCTAGGTCTACTGTCGCTGGTGTTACAAACATTGAAAACACTGACTACGGGATTGAAGTTGGACCTAAATTCGAAACTCGATATTCGCATGCGAATATCGAATATTACTCACATCAGGGATATCTAATATTCGATATTCGCATGCTTACATAAAATATCACTCATATCATGCGAATATCGAATAACACTCAAATCGGAGATATTCGATATTCGCATGCTAACATAAAATATCAATCAGATCATGCAAATATCGAATATCACTAAAATCAGAGATATTCAAATTCGATGTTCACATGGTAATATCGAATATTACCCATATCATGCGAATATCGAATATGACTCAAGATCAGGGATATTTGATATTCGATATTAGCATGTGAATATCTAATATCACTCACATCAGGTATATTCAATGTCCGCATGTGAATATAAAAAAACACAAAATTTAGTGACATTCGATATTCGCACGCGAATATCCAATATTTCATACATAAGTGATATTCAATTTTCGCATACGAACATCACCAAAAATTTATATAAATTAGTGACATTCGATATTCAAGTATCGCACGCAGATCGGGCGCAAAACTGGAAACGTTTTTACGAGGGGGCCTCAGATTCATGTTTACATCTTCTCTTGTCTCATGCCTGGCCTCTATACAGGCACCTGTATTCGATATTCAATGATAAAATAAAATATCAGTTATATCATGCGAATATCCAATATCACTTAAATGGGGGATATTCGAAATTCGATATTCATATGCGAATATCACAAATTAGTGATTTCGATATTCGCATGCGAATATCCAATATTTCATACATAAGAGACATTCGATATTCGCAAGCGAAAATTAGCGAAAAATCATATAAATTATAGTGACATTCGATATTCAATTATCACACGCAGTTCGGGCGAAAAACTCGAAACGTTTTGACGAGGGGCCTCAGACTCACTGTGGACATTTTCTCTTGTCACATTCCTGGCCTCTACAGGCACCTCGCACCACACAAACATAACCCGGCAAACCAGCTTTTGTTCCTGTGTTTACCCTCGGCAGGTATTTCGGCTGGACTGCAGGGATTCACTGCTGATATTCTCTTGAAAATTCAAATTCTGATAAGAGCAATAATTTGCTATGCGGATAACAAAATATTAAGCGACATGTTAATTTTACATATCAATACCACATAAATAAGCTAAATTCGATATTCGCATTGGAATATCAATTATGTACCATGTAAAAGGAAAGACATATCTTTCAGGAGTCCTAAATGACCCCATACAACATTACAGAATGTTTTCCAAACCAATACCCCAATCTCTGTTAAGACAAGATGAAAAGTAAAAGTAGTACGAAATTTTCAAACACTTTTTGGTTACAACTATCAAAACGGCACATATAAATACAAGTCTAGGGTTATATGTCTAAGTTAATATTTGTTATCTAATATATTTAAATTTATATGTTTAATTATAATATATTTATATATATATATGTATATATATATATTTGCAAGAAGGTGTAGCAACTCGTGACATATACAAGTATATGTAATGTAGCATATGCAATCTCAGCCGTTAATCGGGGGCCCAATCCAAGGTGGCTTTCGAGGCATGCATAATTGGAAGGCTATGCCCACAGCAGTCGACCAGTGTTATGACTCAGCAATAGTGATAAATACACACCCAGGACCCGCAGGTGCTGTAGAGACCAGGCCGGTGTGACACCGGAATAGATAAATGGCATGATAGGAACCAAGTGTTATCGCCCTATCATGTAGTCCCAAATCTCTGTATAAACTGGTTTATATGTACATACGTGGATTAAAGAATAAAGAAGACATAAAAATGGTTACTTCCGTCAAAAGTATATTAAAATAAAAATCATGTATTAGTTCTCACAGCGAAGAGAGTGCTTTTGTATGGATAATGATTGCAAACGACCAGTTTACACATCTTACATCACTTGCAGTTGTACTTTTATATACAGACTGTTACTCTACCAATATACTAATGCAAACCCTAACAAATGCCTTGCGCGCTTGGGTATACACTTGAAAGATATGAATTAAAAAAAAAAAAAAAAAAAACTACCAGTTTAGGTTCTTTTCCGACCAGGGTCAAGTATGAACAGAATAGGAACAGTGTATATGAAGGTCAAGTTGAAGGTTCAGCTGCCGCACGTGTGGTCGGGCACGCGGACGCAAGAACTTAATGCCTCGGACCAATAAACAAGAAAGGAGGAACATGATGTACGGATGTGTTTGTAGGCGAGATAACATTACAGACTCCATAGATCACGAGACCAACTAGATCATGTCATATGCGTTACACAAAAACACTTTTTTTTGTCGAGACATACATGTAAGCCGGCCTTTTGATGCTGCATGTCTGTTTTATGTTTTCATTAGACTGTCCTCGTTAATTATACAGAATAATACCCAAAATTTTCCTTGTCGATGCACGGCCTTAATTCAATTTTGTGACGCTATTTGTATGTGTTAAGTTTTAACTGTGATCTCCTTGCATATTGTGGTGTGCCAGGATCTGAAAGTTCTTTAAGATTTGTATAGTCTCTCTCTCTCCCTCTCTCTCTCCCTTTAAACAAGCCTTCTCAGATATAGTAAATGAAATAGAGGATACCTGCTGGTACTCTCATACTTTAATTTTCTCAGCAGATATTAAGTCTCTGGAAGTTTTTCCTCAATATTACATGGAAAGTGAGGGGGGGGGGGGGGGCGCTACGGTCCCCTGCGGCACCCCTTGGCTACGCCCCTGCTTCAGAGGATTCCAAATGTGTACATATCACAGAAGCAAAAGGTTGTCTGAAAAAAAATCTAAATTGAAGCGAACTCGATTGACAGTGCTTATACGCTTTGCAAGAGTATTAGTTGGTGTCAAGGCTCAAACAGGAAGCCCTGGCTGGTCTTTTTAATTAAATGAAATTTGACCTCAGGCTTTGGTGGCTATTGAAAAGATCCAGTCCTCCAATGCTTTTGAGAAAAACAGTCTGATCACTTGTGTCCTCATTAGTGATACAATTAAGTGTAGTGCTCAGGGGTTTTATATGCTGCATATTGGTTACTTTAACAGTATCAATAGTGTGATGAATGTAAATATTTTTGCGCCAATGACTGCGTAGACTACCATGGGGATATATTGCTCACTTCTGACCCCTGTGCCCCCTCCCCCTACAAGGCCAAAGAATTGAGAGGTGCCTATGTCACTGATGAAAAGGCAGGTGTAGCTGACCTTCATTTCCCACTACATACAATATAAAGGATTTTATTGCCTTACATATAAATAAATAATTACCAGTGACATTATTACTATGTCCTAATTCTGCCATGAAAATATAATCTTACTGGTGATGTTGTATTTAACGATAATAATACTTGAAACCTGTATTTTAAAAAAACTTCATAAGGTGACGTATCAGACTCTATCTGATCTGCTTTAAGGGCCTGACGTAACGACAAATTACTCTATCACAAAATCTAAAAAAATACTACAAAATAACACCGTACATAATCATTTAAGACACTGATTCGTCTTAATATAAATACCAGCAAAGTAACCATACGTTATATAAAAATATAGACAACGAGATAACATTAAACACCACTGAACCAATCATGAACCCGCATTGACCAACCCTCTCGACTGAACCAATCGTAAACCTTTTCTATCAAAACCTCTCGACTGAACCAATCTTGAAGCCGCATTGACAAACCCTATCGACTAAACCAGTCATGAAGCCACAATGACGAACCCTCTCCACTGAACCAATCATGAAACCGCATTGACAAACCCTCTCAACTGAATCAAATATGAACCCACATTGACTAACTTACCTCACCTCCCACTAACCCGCACTGACGAACCCTCTCGACTGAACCAATCATAAACCCTCATTAACAAACCATTTCCACTGAACCAATAATGAACCCGCATTGACGAACCCTTTTGACTGAACCAATCATAAACCCTCATTTAAAAAACCCTCTCGACTGAACCAATCATGAAACTGCTTTGAAAAACCCTCTCGACTGAATCAATCATAAACCAGCATTGACGAACCCTCTCGACTGAACCAATCATAAACCCTTTTTATCAAAACCTCTCCACTGAACCCATCATGAACCCGCATTGACAAACCCTCTCGACTAAATCAGTCATGAACCCACAATGACGAATCACCTCCACTGAACCAGTCATGAAACCGCTTTGACGAACCCTCTCAACTGAACCAATCATAAACCCTTATTATAGAAACCTCTCCACTGAACCAATCATGAATCCGCGTCGAAGAACCCTCTCGACTGAACCATTCATGAACCCGCATTAACAAATCCTCTCCACTGAACCAATAATAAACCAGCATAAACAAATCCTCTCGACTGAACCAATCATAAATTCTCATTAACAAATCCTCTCCACTGAACCAGTCACGAACCAGCATTGACGAACCCTCTCGACTGAACCAATCGTAAACCATTTTTATCAAAAGCTTTAGACTGAACCAATCATGAGCCCGCATTGATAAACCCTCTCGACTAAACCAGTCATGAACCCACAATGACGAACCACCTCCACTGAACCAATTATGAACCCGCATTGACGAACCCTCTTGACTGAACCAATCATAAACCCTCATTTAACAAATCCTCTCGACTGAACAAATCATAAATCCTCATTAACAAATCCTCTCCACTGAACCAATCATGAACCAGCATTGACGAACCCTCTCGACTGAACCAATCATAAACCCTTATTAACGAAACCTCTCCATTGAACCAATCATGAATCCGCATCGACGAACCCTCTCGACAGAACCATTCATGAACCCGCATTAACAAATCCTCTCCACTGAACCAATCATAAACCAGCATTAACAAATCCTCTCGACTGAACCAATCATGAACCAGCATTGACTAACCCTCTCGACTGAACCAATCGTAAACCCTTTTTTCAAAACCTCTCCACTGAACCAATCATGAACCCGCATTGACAAACCCTATCGACTAAACCAGTCATGAACCCACAATGACGAACCCCCTCCACTGAACCAATCATGAATCCGCATTGACAAACCCTCTCAACTGAATCAAAGATGAACCCACATTGACAAACATACCTCACCTCCCACTAACCCGCATTGAAAACCCCTCTCGACTGAATAAATCATGAACCCGCATTGAAAACCCCTCTCGACTGAATAAATCATGAACCCACATTGACGAAACCTCTCGACTGAACCAATCATAAACCCTCATTTAAAAAACCCTCTCGACTGAACCAATCATGAAACCGCATTGAAAAACCCTCTCGACTGAACCATTCATGAACCCGCATTAACAATTCCTCTCCACTGAACCAATCATAAACCAGCATTGACGAACCCTCTCGACTGAACCAATCATAAATCCTCATTAACAAATCTTCTCCACTGAACCAATCATGAACCATCATTGACGAACCCTCTCGACTGAACCAATCGTAAACCCTTTTTATCAAAACCTCTCAAGTGAACCAATCGTAAACCCTTATTATCGAAACCTCTCCACTGAACCAATCATGAATCCGCATCGACGAATCCTCTCGACTGAACCATTCATGAACCCGCATTAACAAATCCTCTCCACTGAACCAATCATTAACCAGCATTTACAAATCCTCTCGACTGAACCAATCATAAATCCTCATTAACAAATCCTCTCCACTGAACCAATCATGAACCATCATTGACGAACCCTCTCGACTGAACCAATCGTAAACCCTTTTTATCAAAACCTCTCGACTGAATCAATCATGAAGCCGCATTGAGAAACCTTCTCGACTAAACCAGTCATGATCCAACAATGACGAACCCCCTCCACTGAACCAATTATGAATTCGCATTGACAAACCCTCTCAACTGAATCAAAGATGAACCAACATTGACAAACTTACCTCACCTCCCACTAACCCGCATTGACGAACCCTCTCGACTGAACCAGTCATAAACCCTCATTAACAAACCATCTCCACTGAACCAATCATGAACCAGCATTGACGAACCCTCTCGACTGAAACAATCGTAAACCCTTTTTATCAAAACCTCTCCACTGAACCAATCACGAACCCGCATTGACAAACCCTCTCGACTAAACCAGTCATGAACCCACAATGACGAACCCCCTCCACTGAACCAATCATGAATCCGCATTGACAAACCCTCTCAACTGAATCAAAGATGAACCCACATTGACAAACTTACCTCACCTCCCACTAACCCGCATTGAAAACCCCTCTCGACTGAATCAATCATGAACCCGCATTGACGAATACTCTCGACTGAACCAATCATAAACCCTCATTTAAAAAACCCTCTCGACTGAACCAATCATGAAACCGCATTGAAAATCCCTCTCGACTGAATCAATCATGAACCCGCATTGACGAAACCTCTCGACTAAACCAGTCATGAACCCACAATGACGGACCCCCTCCACTGAACCAGTCATGAAACCGCTTTGACGAACGCTCTCAACTGAACCAATCGTAAACCCTTATTATCGAAACCTCTCCACTGAACCAATCATGAATCCCCATCGACGAACTCTCTCGACTGAACCATTCATGAACCCGCATTAACAAATCCTCTCCACTGAACCAATCGTAAACCCTTTTTATCAACACCTCTCGACTGAACCAATCATGAACCCGCATTGACAAACCCTCTCGACTAAACCAGTCATGAACCCACAATGACGAACCCCCTTCACTGAACCAATCATGAATCCGCATTGACAAACCCTCTCAACTGAATCAAAGATGAACCCACATTGACAAACTACCTCACCTCCCACTAACCCGCATTGACGAACCCTCTCGACTGAACCAATCATAAACCCTCATTAACAAACCATCTCCACTGAACAAATTATGAACCCGCATTGACGAACCCTGTTGACTGGACCAATCATAAACCCTCATTTAAAAAACCCTCTCGACTGAAACAATCATGAAACCGCATTGAAAAAACCCTCTCGACTGAATCAATCATGAACCCGCATTGACGAGACCTCTCGACAAAACCAATCATATACCCTCATTACCAAACCATCTTCACTGAACCAGTCATGAAACCGCTTTGACGAACCCTCTGGACTGAACCAATCATAAACCCTTATTAACCAAACCTCTCCACTGAACCAATCATGAATCCGCATCGACGAACCCTCTCTACTGAACCAATAAGAACACGCATCGACGAACCCTCTCCACTGAACCAATCATGAACCCGCATTAACAAATCCTCTCCACTAAACCAATCATAAACCAGCATTGACGAACCCTCTCGATTGAACCAATCATAAATCCTAATTAACAAATCCTCTCCACTGAACCAATCATGAACCAGCATTGACGAACCCCCTCCCCCCCGAATGAACCAATCGTAAACCCTTTTATCAAAACCTCTCCACTGAACCCATCATGAACACGCATTGACGAACCCTCTCCACTGAACCAATCATGAACCTGCATTGACAAACCCTCTCGACTAAACCAGTCATGAACCCACAATGACGAACCCCCTCCACTGAACCAATCATGAATCCGCATTGACCAACCCTCTCAACTGAATCAAAGATGAACCCACATTGACAAATTTACCTCACCTCCCACTAACCTGCATTGACGAACCCTTTCGACTGAACCAATCATAAACTTATATAAACCAAACCTCTCCACTGAACCAACCATAAATCCTCATTAACAAATACTCTCCACTGAACCGATCATGAACCAGCATTGACGAACCCCCCCGAATGAACCAATCGTAAACCCTTTTTATCAAAACCTCTCCACTGAACCCATCATGAACCCGCATTGACGAACCCTCTCCACTGAACCAATCATGAACCCGCATTGACAAACCCTCTCGACTAAACCAGTCATGAACCCACAATGACGAACCCCCTTCACTGAACCAATCATGAATCCGCATTGACCAACCCTCTCAACTGAATCAAAGATAAACCCACATTGACAAATTAACCTCACCTCCCACTAACCCGCATTGACGAACCCTCTCGACTGAACCAATCATAAACCCTTTTTATCAACACCTCTCGACTGAACCAATCATGAACCCGCATTGACAAACCCTCTCGACTAAACCAGTCATGAACCCACAATGACGAACCCCCTCCACTGAACCAATCATGAATCCGCATTGACAAACCCTCTCAACTGAATCAAAGATGAACCCACATTGACAAATTAACCTCACCTCCCACTAACCCGCATTGACGAACCCTCTCGACTGAACCAATCATAAACCCTTTTTATCAACACCTCTCGACTGAACCAATCATGAACCCGCATTGACAAACCCTCCCGACTAAACCAGTCATGAACCCACAATGACGAACCCCCTCCACTGAACCAATCATGAATCCGCATTGACAAACCCTCTCAACTGAATCAAAGATGAACCCACATTGACAAACTTCCTCACCTCCCACTAACCCGCATTGACGAACCCTCTCGACTGAACCAATCATAAACCCTCATTAACAAACCATCTCCACTGAACAAATTATGAACCCGCATTGACGAACCCTCTTGACTGGACCAATCATAAACCCTCATTTAAAAAACCCTCTCGACTGAACCAATCATGAAACCGCATTTAAAAAACCCTCTCGACTGAATCAATCATGAACCCGCATTGACCAGACCTCTCGACTAAACGAATCATATACCCTCATTACCAAACCATCTTCACTGAACCAGTCATGAAACCGCTTTGACGAACCCTCTGGACTGAACCAATCATAAACTTTTATTAACCAAACCTCTCCACTGAACCAATCATTAACCCTCATTAACAAATCCTCTTCACTGAACCAATCATGAACCAGCATTGACGAACCCCCCCGAATGAACCAATCCTGAACCCTTTTTATCAAAACCTCTCCACTGAACCCATCATGAACCCGCATTGACGAACCCTCTCCACTGAACCAATCATGAACCCGTATTGACAAACCCTCTCGACTAAACCAGTCATGAACCCACAATGACGAACCCCCTTCACTGAACCAATCATGAATCCGCATTGACCAACCCTCTCAACTGAATCAAAGATGAACCCACATTGACAAATTTACCTCACCTCCCACTAACCCGCATTGACGAACCCTTTCGACTGAACCAATCATAAACCCTCACAACCAAACCATCTCCACTGAACAAATAATGAACCCGCATTGACGTACCCTCTTGATTGAACCAATCATTAACCCTCATTTAAAAAAACCCTCTCCACTGACACAATCATGAAACCGCATTCAAAAACCCTCTCGACTGAATCAATCATGAACCCGCACTGACGAAACCTCTCCACTGAACCAATCATAAACCAGCATTGACGAACCCTCTCGACTGAACCAATCATAAACCGTTTTTATCAAAACCTCTCCACTGAACCCATCATGAACCCGCATTGACAAACCCTCTCGACTAAACCAGTCATGAACCAACAATGACGAACCCCCTCCACTGAACCAGTCATGAAACCGCTTTGACAAACCCTCTCAACTGAACCAATCATAAACCCTTATTATCGAAACCTCTCCACTGAGCCAATCATGAATCCGCATCGACGACCCCTCTCGACTGAACCATTATGAACCCGCATTTACGAATCCTCTCCACTGAACCAATCATAAACCCGCATTTACAAATCCTCTCCACTGAACCAATCATAAACCCGCATTAACAAATCCTCTCCACTGAACCAATCATGAACCAGCATAAACCAAGATGAACCCACAATGACAAACTTTCCTCACCTCCCACTAACTCGCATTGACGAACCCTCTCGACTGAACCAATCATAAACCCTCATTACCAAACCATCTCCACATGAACCGGCATTGACGAACCCTCTCGACTGAACCAATCGTAAACCCTTTTTATCAAAACCTCTCCACTGAACCAATCATGAACCCGCATCGACAAACTCTCTCGACTAAACCAGTCATGAACCCGCAATGACGAACCCTTTCGACTGAACCAATCATAAACCCTCATTAACAAACCATCTCCACTGAACAAATTATTAACCCGCATTGACGAACCCTCTTGACTGAACCAATCATAAACCCTCATTTAAAAAACCCTCTCGACTGAACCAAACATGAAACCGCATTGAAAAACCCCTCTCGACTGAATCAATCATGAACCCGCATTGACGAAACCTCTCGACTAAACCAATCATAAACCCTCATTACCAAACCATCTTCACTGAACCAGTCATGAAACCGCTTTGACGAACCCTCTGGACTGAACCAATCATAAATCCTCATTAACAAATCCTCTCCACTGAACCAATCATGAACCAGCATTGACGAACCCTCTCGACTGAACCAATCGTAAACACTTTTTATCAAAACCTCTCCATTGAATCAATCATGAACCCGCATATACAGACCCTCTCCACTGAACCAATCATGAACCCGCATAGACAGACCCTCTCCACTAAACCAATCATGAACCCGCATAGACAGACCCTCTCCACTGAACCAGTCATGAACCCGCATAGACAGACCCTCTTCACTGAACCAGTCATGAACCCGCATTGACAGACCCTCTCCTCTGAACCAATCATGAACCCGCATTGACAATCCTCTCCACTGAAACAATCCTCTCCACCTCACCAATAATGAACCCGCATAGACAGACCCTCTACACTGAACCAGTCATGAAACCGCATAGACAGACCCTCTTCACTGAACCAGTCATGAACCCGCATTGACAGACCCTCTCCTCTGAACCAATCATGAACCCGCATTGACAATCCTCTCCACTGAAACAATCCTCTCCACCTCACCAATCATGAACCCGCATAGACAGACCCTCTTCACTGAACCAATCATGAACCCGCATAGACAGACCCTCTTCACTGAACCAATCATGAACCCGCATAGACAGACCCTCTCCACTGATCCAATCATGAACCCGCATAGACAGACCCTCTCCACCTCACCAATCATGAACCCGCATAGACAGACCCTCTCCACTGAACCAATCATGAACCCGCATAGACAGACCCTCTCCACTGAACCAATCATGAACCCGCATAGACAGACCCTCTCCACTGAACCAATCATGAACCTGCATAGACAGACCCTCTCCACTGAACCAATCATGAACCCTCATAGACAGACCCTCTTCACTGAACAAGTCATGAACCCGCATTGACAGACCCTCTCCTCTGAACTAATCATGAACCCGCATTGACAATCCTCTCCACTGAAAGAATCCTCTCCACCTCACCAATCATGAACCCGCATAGACAGACCTTCTCCACCTCACCAATCATGAACCCGCATAGACAGACCCTCTCCACTGAACCAATCATGAACCCGCATTGACAATCCTCTCCACTGAAACAATCCTCTCCACCTCACCAATCATGAACCCGCATAGACAGACCCTCTCCTCTGAACTAATCATGAACCCGCATTGACAATCCTCTCCACTGAAACAATCCTCTCCACCTCACCAATCATGAACCCGCATTGACAGACCCTCTCCTCTGAACCAATCATGAACCCGCATTGACAATCCTCTCCACTGAAACAATCCTCTCCACCTCACCAATCATGAACCCGCATTGACAGACCCTCTCCTCTGAACTAATCATGAACCCGCATTGACAATCCTCTCCACTGAAACAATCCTCTCCACCTCACCAATCATGAATCCGCATAGACAGACCCTCTCCACTGAACCAATCATGAACCCGCATAGACAGACCCTCTTCACTGAACCAGTCATGAACCCGCATTGACAGACCCTCTCCTCTGAACCAATCATGAACCCGCATTGACAATCCTCTCCACTGAAACAATCCTCTCCACCTCACCAATCATGAACCCGCATAGACAGACCCTCTCCACCTCACCAATCATGAACCCGCATTTAACAGACCCTCTTCACTGAACCAGTCATGAACCCGCATTGACAGACCCTCTCCTCTGAACCAATCATGAACCCGCATTGACAATCCTCTCCACTGAAACAATCCTCTCCACCTCACCAATCATGAACCCGCATAGACAGACCCTCTTCACCGAACCAGTCATGAACCCGCATTGACAGACCCTCTCCTCTGAGCCAATCATGAACCCGCATTGACAATCCTCTCCACTGAAACAATCCTCTCCACCTCACCAATCATTAACCCGCATAGACAGACCCTCTCCACCTCACCAATCATGAACCCGCATAGACAGACCCTCTCCTCTGAACTAATCATGAACCCGCATTGACAATCCTCTCCACTGAAACAATCCTCTCCACCTCACCAATCATGAACCCGCATTGACAGACCCTCTCCTCTGAACCAATCATGAACCCGCATTGACAATCCTCTCCACTGAAACAATCCTCTCCACCTCACCAATCATGAACCCGCATTGACAGACCCTCTTCTCTGAACTAATCATGAACCCGCATTGACAATCCTCTCCACTGAAACAATCCTCTCCACCTCACCAATCATGAATCCGCATAGACAGACCCTCTCCACTGAACCAATCATGAACCAGCATAGACAGACCCTCTTCACTGAACCAGTCATGAACCCGCATTGACAGACCCTCTACTCTGAACCAATCATGAACCCGCATTGACAATCCTCTCCACTGAAACAATCCTCTCCACCTCACCAATCATGAACCCGCATAGACAGACCCTCTCCACCTCACCAATCATGAACCCGCATAGACAGACCCTCTTCACTGAACCAGTCATGAACCCGCATTGACAGACCCTCTCCTCTGAACCAATCATGAACCCGCATTGACAATCCTCTCCACTGAAACAATCCTCTCCACCTCACCAATCATGAACCCGCATAGACAGACCCTCTTCACCGAACCAGTCATGAACCCGCATTGACAGACCCTCTCCTCTGAACCAATCATGAACCCGCATTGACAATCCTCTCCACTGAAACAATCCTCTCCACCTCACCAATCATTAACCCGCATAGACAGACCCTCTCCACCTCACCAATCATGAACCCGCATAGACAGACCCTCTTCACTGAACCAATCAAGAACCCGCATAGACAGACCCTCTCCTCTGAACCAATCATGAACCCGCATTGACAGACCCTCTCCTCTGAACCAATCATGAACCCGCATTGACAATCCTCTCCACTGAAACAATCCTCTCCACCTCACCAATCATGAACCCGCATAGACAGACCCTCTCCACCTCACCAATCATGAACCCGCATAGACAGACCCTCTTCACTGAACCAATCATGAACCCGCATAGACAGACCCTCTTCACTGAACAATCATGAACCCGCATAGACAGACCCTCTTCACTGAACCAATCATGAACCCGCATAGACAGACCCTCTTCACTGAACCAATCATGAACCCGCATTGACAATCCTCTCCACTGAAACAATCCTCTCCACCTCACCAATCATTAACCCGCATAGACAGACCCTCTCCACCTCACCAATCATGAACCCGCATAGACAGACCCTCTTCACTGAACCAATCATGAACCCGCATAGACAGACCCTCTCCACTGAACCAATCATGAACCCGCATTGACAGACCCTCTCCTCTGAACCAATCATGAACCAGCATTGACAATCCTCTCCACTGAAACAATCCTCTCCACCTCACCAATCATGAACCCGCATAGACAGACCCTCTCCACCTCACCCATCATGAACCCGCATAGACAGACCCTCTTCACTGAACAAGTCATGAACCCGCATTGACAGACCCTCTCCACTGAACCAATCATGAACCCGCATTGACAATCCTCTCCCCTGAACCAATCATGAACCCACATTGACAAACCCTCTCCACTGAACCAGTCAGGAACCCGCATTAGAAATTGAATATCAGTAAATTTGCATTTAAAAGACAGGTAAATTAAATGTAGATATATGCAGTTATAACTTGAACAACGACAGATTTTAATGAAATAGTATCCCTTTCAAACTGCAAAGGCAAAGCGCTTACAAACAATTTTGAATGGGATTTAAGGACAAGCAGACGTTTTTCTGAATTCTCAAAGGAAAAAAGCTCTTTGCATCATTCTTAAAATCTGGTTTATAAAATTGGGAACACGATTGAATCGTTAGTGGGGGGGGGGGGGGGCGTAACCTGGTTAAAGCTTTGGAGTTCGGAGCTGATGGTCTCCGGTTCGAACTCTGCCGGTGCGCAGAGGCATTATGATGAAACTTCATAAGGACCTTAGCGATTCACTGTAATGTTTAAAAGAAAAGGAAATTGTTTGCAGCAACAAGAGGGGTTAAGCGAATGAAGCGATTGCGTTGCTTCAGAATTAACCTGGGGCGTAACCTGGTTAAAGCTTTGGAGTTCGGAGCTGATGGTCTCCGGTTCGAACTCTGCCGGTGCGCAGTGGCATTATGATGAAACTTCATAAGGACCTCAGCGATTCACTGTAATGTTTAAAAGAAAAGGAAATTATTTGCAGCAACAAGAGGGGTTAAGCGAATGAAGCGATTGCGTTGCTTCAGAATTAACCTGGGGCGTAACCTGGTTAAAGCTTTGGAGTTCGGAGCTGATGGTCTCCGGTTCGAACTCTGCCGGTGCGCAGTGGCATTATGATGAAACTTCATAAGGACCTTAGCGATTCACTGTAATGTTTAAAAGAAAAGGAAATTGTTTGCAGCAACAAGAGGGGTTAAGCGAATGAAGCGATTGCGTTGCTTCAGAATTAACCTTGGGCGTAACCTGGTTAAAGCTTTGGAGTTCGAAGCTGATGGTCTCCGGTTCGAACTCTGCCGGTGCGCAGTGGCATTATGATGAAACTTCATAAGGACCTCAGCGATTCACTGTAATGTTTAAAAGAAAAGGAAATTGTTTGCAGCAACAAGAGGGGTTAAGCGAATGAAGCGATTGCGTTGCTTCAGAATTAACCTGGGGCGTAACCTGGTTAAAGCTTTGGAGTTCGGAGCTGATGGTCTCCGGTTCGAACTCTGCCGGTGCGCAGTGGCATTATGATGAAACTTCATAAGGACCTCAGCGATTCACTGTAATGTTTAAAAGAAAAGGAAATTGTTTGCAGCAACAAGAGCGGTTAAGCGAGAGAAGCGATTGCTTTGCTTCAGAATTTTCTAAATTTTAATCCATATCTAGATGTATGCAATGGGAAAGTTATCAGTGGAAGCCTCACCCCGTCATGCTAGGGCTGCAACTGAGCGATATTGTCGAATCGGTTATGGACTGTACAAACCTTTTGAACATTGCAAGGTTAAAATAGTATCACCTGCAGCTCCGTGACCTAGCTCTTATATTGTGACCAAATTGATGCTTTCCTAAATAAGCTAAATTGTAGAAGAAAATGACGAAAGAAAAAAAAAAATAAATAAGAATAATTGAAATCGAGGGTTTTGCACGTAGGGACCTAAGTCATCTTTCTTTACCAATTAAGCTGAATTAACGCTATGCATGATAAGTTCTTAATCATAGGTCTTCAGCTATGCTTATTCGTGGACATGTTACAAAGAGTTTTTTTTTCTTTGTGGGTTCGGAATATTTTTGCAATACACAGGGTGAAACACAATCAGAAAAAAAGCGGAAACAAATGTTTGAAAAGCCCAGCAAAGTTGCGCAATACTGATGGCGGCACTACCAGTGCTATGTAATTTTACCCTGTTGTATAAGTAAAACAAAAATATCACATAGTTCCGAACCATATATTTAACATAATTATAGGTTTAACATCTAAAGGTTTAACGTCATCGTTTCATGGCAGCAGTACGACTGGGAGCTAAGGACGAACCCGCATCTCGCATATACTAACAAGACTACATGCTTTGTTGAATTTTTTTTTGTGATCCTATATAGCAGCACTTGCTAGAGACATGTGAGATTAACGGAATTCTTAGAAATCTTGATTACAGAAATAAAATATTTATAAAACTCACCATATCATCAACACAGTTTAAACTAAGTACATGGTATGTAATATCGAAAAAAGCTATATGCCTCATATATAGATTGCATAAAACAGTACATGCGCGCATGAGAGAGAGAGAAAGTTCGAGTTCGAAAGAGAGAGTACATGTGTCTCAGCTTACTGTTCAGCGGTTCAGCAGAATTACCTTGTGGGGGTCCAGTGCTTTGCAGAAACGAGCTTGTGTACAATCATCACCGTGTCTATCTCCTATCGTGCTGGAAAAAAAACAGAAAAAGAAAAACACTTTCAGAAAATTGCAGTAAGGAATATTTCTTGGGCATATGTCAATGCTACAGCCTGCACGGAAGATATCTTAACATTTAGGCATCACAAAATCTACTTCTGATTTAATTGAATAAACTCCTGGACTTTAAATGCAACCCTTTTAGGTGGTAATCTGTAATAAAATGATGACAAGAGAAATGTTAAAGTCGTTTACGTCTGAGTTGTGCGGATTTAGAAGGGGCACTCTTACTAAACTGGAAAAGAATATTATACGTTAAATAAAAAAATTGCGTAGTTTTCCTCCTACTTCTACAAGCAAGCGAGAGTTCTTTTACGTTAAGCCGCAATCCTTTTCTAAGCTCTTGTATCCGCCCCTGTCAGAGATTGTCGTTCCTATTTTCTTATGGCAATTGTTGACAATTTTCGTAATTTCACCATTTTGGTTAGAACTACTAAAAACAGTCAATTCTAAGGTCAGACGCCTTAATTAACTCCGATTAACCTCTCGTAACAACTGGTTAAACCATAGCTGGATTTGGACATATGCCCTACTTATCTGAATCATTTTATGGAGACGGGTATAAAAAAATTCACGATCAAATACCCCATACTCAGAACCGGATAAAGGGTGGGGTATGGAGCTGCCAGGGGGATTGTTGACGTCTTTGAATATGCATAAATTACATAGTATGGATCTCAAAGAATAGAATAACCTCCAAGATTCTCCCAGGGCAGGGGCATCCAAACAGGCATATCCTCCTTTTGTTTCCCTCCCTCAGTCTAAAACTGTTCAGCAGTTTCTTTTATTTGTTAGTTTGTTGCTGTATTATTGTATCTGGTTGAATGTCTTACAACGAAATTTGTTTAACGTGCTTTTTATTAACTTTTTTATATACAGACATTTATAGACTTCATATTTTTTTCTGTAGCGCCAGGCATAGCACCGTTTCAACTAAGCAGTAAATTGGAACTGGTTATATATTGACGGCAGGCAATTGAGGCAAATATAGAATGAATAACCCTTTAGCGCCGCCCTATATGGATGCATGGGGTGTATGCTCCTTAGGGAACGAGGACAGAGTGAAATACAAATATACAAAAGATAATGCCTGTAGATAATAGATAACAGCTAATAGATAACCATGATTGTTGTGACAATACGTTTATCACGATATGAGTTTATATACCTTGTGTATATGGCTATTCGGTATCAAACACAAGCTTGCCCTCCCTTTTTATACATCCGTCAGTTGTCGAGGGGTAACATACTTTACCTTGGGTTTGCCTGTCAACAAATGTAGGCTAAATGTTCTCAACAAATTTGTATAAATTTTTGTGGAGGATTTGGAAAACACGCAATGGACAATCCATTAAATGTTGGCGGCAATTTTTGGTTACGTGAAAACATTCTGTCTCATCGTTACGGATACTTCATTATGATCGAGCTTTTGTTCGGTATTAATGGTCAACTTGAGGCTAA
The DNA here is from genome assembly GCA_026874595.1 of Sipunculus nudus. Taxonomy (NCBI): domain Eukaryota; kingdom Metazoa; phylum Annelida; class Sipuncula; order Golfingiida; family Sipunculidae; genus Sipunculus; species Sipunculus nudus. Next base: position 23,355,608 of record CM049318.1, on the reverse strand, counting down.
TGCTGCTGTGGGCTTCATGTTTTATGAGAGAGAAAGAAGGGAGAGAGAGAAATAGTTATTCGAGATAAACAAAAGCAGTAACAGTATTGAAATATTTAACATAATTTCAACAAAATATGTAAGGCCTCTGTTGTTTTATATAGGATACAGGATATCCTTATAGTTATACATATATAACAAGTACACTGTTCTAAAAAAGAAGCATCTATTATACATCAATAAAATGACTAAATACTCAACATTAAGGAATATCTTGTTTCGACAGAAGCAAGAACAGCTCTTTTTAGAATGATAAATAAATATAAATATGATATATATATAAATATAAATATGTTATATATATATATATATATATATATATATATATATATATATATATATATATATATATATGATCACCGCCTTACAACAACGAGAATGTTCCCTGATGACACCCTCGCGGATGCTGGTAATTATTGTCGTAATCCTGAGGGCACTGAGGGTCTCTGGTATTTCACAATAGACCCGAATATGGGAGCTTTGCAATGTACCTATGTGCCCTGAGCAGACCAAGGTAGCTAAAAATCCATTTCTATAATGTTTTAGTAATATTATTACATATGTTATGAAAATGTTAATGTTTTTGTGTATGCTTTTACTAAGGTTGTCACAAAATTGATTTTTTCTTAAATATGTTCTTTGTTTTTAATATATTCCTCGAAATGTTATAAGAACAAAAATTCTTAAAGTTTAAAAAAATATTTAACGATTTATAAACCATACACTTAAACCTTATTTAATGTTTTTTTTTCCGTTATAAAAAGACTGAGCACAATGTTTTCTAACTATTTAAACCATCTTTCAGCAACAATATTCTTTCGTTTTTCTTAAACATTAAGGTCATGATCATAAATTTAAAGTATAGAAAATCTACATCTAAGCTTTTTAACAACAATTATCATAGCTTTTGATGGGAGGACATATATATTATACAAAAAAATAGCTTTTGGATTACCTTTAGGATCACTGGAACGCATATAGAATTTTACTTATCAAATTTTCTAATAAAAAAACACAGCATGACATAAAAAATTGTAAAACGGATGAAAAAGGACTGGGGTACACCGGCCATCTGAACAGGACCATCAGCGGCCTTTGGTGTCAGCGTTGGGATTTATCGTCACCACATATCCACGCCTATCAAAACCCGAAGTGGTTTCCAGAAGACACCGTCGCAGACGCTGCTAATTATTGTCGTAATCCAGCTGACAGTGAAGATGACCTCTGTTGTTACACTGTGGACCCAGGTACTCGATGGGAGCGGTGCCGTGTACCTATGTGCTGTAAGCAAAGTTATATCGTTTAACACTAAAATACCAATAATGAAATATGGATTAGTTGAAGTGGGCAGTATACTGAAGGATGTATAATAGATACGTGTGATCAGACTGGCTTATTTTGGGGTTAATAGGGAGAGCTTGTGTCAAAGAAAAGATTGAATACCGTCTAACGGTTATTATTTGTCTTCAGATTAGCGCCATAGTTACAGCCGTAGTTTGGTATTCTCAACCACAGTGACCAAGGAATTAAAAGTACATTTGTAACGGAATATGCATGAATTGAGGCTATTGAGGCTATAGTTTAACCAAAATTCACCAAAAGTACCTGTACGTAAATATCAATCAACACAACATTCAGACAACGTGCAATCTGCTATTTTGGATAAATTTAATTCATCGATTTCACAAACTGTAAGGATGAGTTAATATTTTATGGCTTGCTTAGGAAGAAATTGAAAATATCATTTTGATATTATCATTTTATTTTTTAATGAAAGTATTTCAATATTGGTGTAGCAAACTGCAGCTTAGATTTGTATACCGGTTACAGGGTCAATATTCCGTTGAGTTTGTTGCCGAAATTTGATTGTTGCAGCCGTTAGTGAGAGCCTTGGTTACAGACAAGGAGTATATATGTTACAATTTGTTAACATTTACTCAAATAAAATCTGATATTTTTATAGATTAAAATAATATATTTTTAAATTTTAGCACCACAGGATGTGGGCCGTATGATCGGTCATCTCGATATGGAGATTTATGTAAAGTCGTGAACATGTCTGTAAAGAGATATCCATGAACTTTAAAAGAACTTAACATAACACTGGCTGACAAAGGACATGGTAAACATGGACATGTGAAATACTTAATTTTGAATAAAATGCCTACATTTGTTCTTTTTGATAAAAAAAAATGTTAGAGCTGAACGGTACAGGGGTGTATTGTACACAACTATTTGTATTCAATATATGATAAATTAGTACATGTATATGAATCTGATAAAAAGGGATATTTAAAAAAAGTCAAATAAATTTTTTTTTATTAATACAAAGAACAAATTATAGATTTTTTCATAATGTCTCAATTTCTGTTCATAATGATATAAATAGCACATTTTATTTTATTATGTAATATATATCTGTTATGTGATCGTAATTTTAGGGTGATCGTATTTGCAAAATTGTTCTGTAACTTGGATCATGATACCAGGCTTGAATCTTTGACTTATGTATTTATAAGCAGACATAATTTTCCCTATGTATGATTTATAGTTTAGCTTAATAAAATCGAGCAACCATAAAGTGTTGGTTCGTGACAAAAATAAATATACTTTTGGTGTACTCTTTGCTGACTAACAGATCAGTAAAGAAATAAACTAATTTAATCATGCAAAGTGCAAGCAAACTACCAATTACGATGCTGGTTCATTGTTTTTGCTGGAAATAGTATACACAGATGTTCTGGAAACACATTTCACACTCATCAAATACTTAAGAAATTGATGAAACTGTAATATTTTCCCCATTTAGGAACAAGAATGATCATTCTAACATCGTTAAAGACATCAACATTAAATAATAAATAGGAATTGTAATAATATATGCAAAAACCTTTGAAAGCCTACACGCCAGTCTCATATTAAAACATTTGGATTGCCGATTATCGTTCTTGGGCATATTTACTCGCAGTAACAGATTACAAGAGGGTTTAATATCAAATAATTTTGTTTACGGCTTTGTTCAGGGAGTAAGTCATTGAAAAAAGGAGTTAGCTGAGGTAGACCAGTTGACGAAACCTAAAATAATCACTAACAACAAAAGGGCCTTTCTTTCTCCAGCCACGAGAATTATAGTCATGGTAAAATCAAGTGGTCTGAACCGAATATCCGATGAATTTTATACAACGGTTTTTATACAATACGCAGCTGCCTTATAGGCTGTAGGCGTGGCCAATTTTTCTGAGTGAGGGCTGAATCGCAGCTACATGTAGTACCCAGACACCAGGACTCCCGCCCCCCTAAAAAGATGAACAAACCCACCTGTAAATGTGCTCAGATTCACACACGTCTTGGGCAATTGAAACAAAATAAAATAATCATATTTTAAAGTTTTATTACTATTCTAGCGTCACAATTCAAAATTTTGTTTTTGTATTTTGTTTAGACGCACACAGGGTTAATTTGGGATAGCAAAGAAATGAAATTTATTGTGTTTATATTTCCATTTACAGTTTCAAGCAAGTAGTCAAATCGATTGAGTGTAGTTCAGTGTCAAATCAGTCAGAACAGGTATGAAACACGGACAACGTAGGACCAAGTGCTTGAAGACTACCTTACATTAAGCAACAGACGAATACAGAATACCAAGAGCAGGACCAAAATCTTCAGGAAGCTTAATGACATAATTAGCGTGCCCTATTGGCTGATAACTATTAGTTTAAACATAATTTATTGTAAATATGCGATTGGCAAACAGCAATACTGTTATGTAAATGCCTCTCGCATCAGCAGTGTACAATACGATATGCAACATAATATACATTCAAATGATGATGTAATTGAACAAGCTTTGTAGGTCACAGTCTCTTATTGATAAATTAAATCATTAAACTCAAAATCTCTTAGTGGATACAATATATTCATGTACAAAGATAAAAACATTTCTGTTGTAACAATATGATATTTCGTTTGAACCAAATAGCAGTAATGATGGATACAAAACTGACATATTCCTGATACTGGGTATAACCTTCAAGGATTCAAATAATTTTTTTCGCTGTCGAGTATACAATGGACATTAAAAAATGCTTTGTATTCTCACATTTATCACCACATACGCATTTACTATCTTCAACTAACCCCATTTTAAACAATTCATACCAAAGATTACTGCACCCCATACGTAGTTTCGCGTGCAATACGACAGCAAAACATGCCTGTCACTGAGATAAAATAAAGGATTGCTGGATTAAGTGTTTTTCAACAATTTGTTTCTAAATTCTATAAAAGTTGAGGATAACTTAATATCATCGGTCAAATCGTTCCAGAGCCGGACACAGTGGGGGATGAACGAGCGGAAATGTGTCTCAGTTCGACAGTATATATTATCAATATTTGAACGATTACGTAAGGGATACCTATCAGATCTCTCTTGTACAGTACCAGGGAACAAGGATGCAAGGTGTTGCGGAGCAGCACTCTTTATGATTTTATAAAACATTTCGAGTTTATGTCGCCTCCAACGGGAGGACAATAGTTCCCATCCGAGTTCTGTAAGAATGGAACTGTGAGATGAAGTCTTAAAACCACCACTTACAATATGTGCTGCCTCAAACTGTACAGATTCTAGTTTTATTGAATCCTTGTTAGAGCAATTATCCCATGTTATATTACCATATTCTAAGTTTGGTCTGACATAACTAAAGTAGATATTTTCCAGCGACTTTCGATCAAGCTTATATTTCAAGGCCATTGAAATGTTTAATCGAATAAGTGCCTTCTTGTAGATAGAGTTGATATGATCTGTCCAAGATAAATCGTTAGATATGGTGATGTCCAAAAGTTTATGATGAAAACTGAAAGTAATACTGGAATTTGCCATAGTTAAACATTGATGGTGACGAAGGTTTTGTTGTCGGGTAACTGACATTGCGACTGTCTTCTGAATATTAAACTCAACTAACCATGATTTCGCCCAGTGGAGCATGTTTATAAGATCTTGGTTAATTTGGAGTATATTGTTTGAGAATTTCCGATCACAGCAAAAATAGTTGTATCATCCGCAAATAATCGAATGTTGCTGCTGATTCCCTCGCAAATATCGTTTATGAATACTAAAAACAATCATGGTCCTAATACTGTGCCTTGCGGGACACCGGTTTGGAGAATTCCCCATTCAGATGATTTCCCTTTAATTAGTACCTTCTGTTTTCTCATGATTAAATATGACTTAAACCATTTTAAAAGGTTACCTTTAATACCTGTTCTCCCTTATTTTAATAACAACCCTTTATCCCAGACTCTATCAAATGCATGACTCATGTCTAAAAATACAACTTTAACATCTTTCTTGTTATCCAGTGCTTCACAAAAGACATGGTAAATATTAAGAAGCTGACAAACAGTAGAATCACCAGGCGTAGATCCAGACTGAAACCGAGTAAATATGTTATTGTTTACATAAAAGTTATAAATATATTTGAAAATCACACGTTCAACTATTTTGGCAATGCAGCTTGTCAAAGAAATAGGTCGATAGTTTACTAATAGTCGCCTGTCACCTTTTTTTTTAACACCGGAGTAACGAAAGCTTTCTTCCACATTAAGGGGAATTCTCCTCTTTGGAGGGATATATTAAGGAGACGACACAAGGGAGATGCCAAGTAAGGCGCCCCATCTTTAAGCAAGCGCGGACTGACTCCATCTGGGCCGCAGCTGATAACTGTTGTCTATTAACGACTTTGAGCCGGGAGTTACACATTTGTAATGTAAGACTGAAACGTTACTCAATTATTTGATGGAAGCGAGATAAAAACTTAAATAATTATCCTGGCAAATATATATATATATGAATTAGCAAATATATATATATATATATATATATATATATATATATGATGAATTAGCCTGCACATTCGGTAAGTCGGTAGCCATTGACAACGAAGAATTGAGTCATTACTGACCCCCCTTCATGCGGAAAATTACATTCTTGATCATCTTTAATTATCATTATCATTTATTTCGTACATACATTGTACAATATAATATATATGGTCATGAAAAAGTGCAGAGATTTGTCGTGCTTTATAACAAAAATATAAAGTGTGCATAGTCAAAAGCCGTTGTGCTTGCTTATTGAGTGGATATCACGGCAAGCATATGTTCTAAATCTGCCCTGTCAAAATTTTCTACATACATCGTACAATCAAGACATTCAATAATTTCTCTTACCAACTCTGCCTGAGCATATTCATCTTCATTAAATGAGAATCTATTAATAATCTGTTTTCTAATCTCTTTTTGGTATGATTTGGACATTTTTGCGTATAAAAACCCATACTGCTCCATCATGTAGCTAATATTGCCACCAAGATGAGTCAAAAGGTCTCGACAAGCATTCCGAGCTACATGTGAAACAAGAGAATTGTCTGAACTATACATAGAATAAAACATGTTCATGAAACGCAATTCTAACTGACATCTTAATGGTTTCTTCCCGGCTATATTTAATACAATATATTTATGAGCTGTTGGAGGTAGTTTCAAAATACATCTCAAACCTTTATTATATGCAGTGATGAGAGAGGCAATATCTGTACTTTTGAGTTTCCAACTCTGTGAACCATAAAACGAACAGCAATATTGGGAAAATAATATATTCACCAACTTTCTAGGAAGATGACCAAAGTTCCCTACAAGAGAGTTTACTTTCACAAAGAAATCCGCTCTCTTACGGCATATGTCATCACTGTCTGTGAGAGAACTAGAAATATTTATACCTAAGTATTTAATCCTATTTTCCCAAATTAACTTATTGTTATCTAAAACAATAGTTGGATAATCCATATTTAATTCATTACCAAATTCTAAACATACTGATTTTTTATGATTGTATGTTATGGAATACTCTATCCCATACTTGCTACAGATATTCACTAATTTTTGTAACCCGCTTGCCGATGGTGCCAATAGCATCAGGTCATCAGCGTAGGCCAGACAGCCTGCATATTTGTGTCCAATGTGACACCCAATATCGCTTAAACGTAATCTGGATAACAATTCATCAATGTATAGGTTAAATATTAGTGGACTAAGCACCCCGCCCTGTTTCACTCCATTTTTTGAACAGAAACTATCAGATGTCTCACCATTCCATGCAACACATATTGATTGATTTTTATATTGATCATAAAGAAGTCTTACGATAACCCCAGGAATCCCCTTTTTAATAAGTAAGGAAAACATTTTACCAAAATAAAGTCTGTCAAAGGCTTTGCTGGCATCCAGGCAACAACTATATACTTTACTACCTCGTGACCTATAATAAAATACAATTATACTTAACAGAAAAGTTTGCTTTGTTCATCAGTCTGTAGATTTATGCCACCATCCTTTTATCAGGGGAACTGTCAGTCTTGGTTGTGTGGCTGATTATTAAACCATTCTATATTTCTTATATCAATGTCACCAAAACAGGCATTGTAAATATATTTAAAAATACTCTTGAAGAGAAAGTAATCAAATAGCCACTGGGCCATGACGCCCAGCTGAATTTGACAAACAGGGGATGTGTGTATTAATTATTAATGTTATGATCTGAAGGTTCCTTAATAGTTGTTAAGGAACCTTGAACAATAGATAGAATGACTGCAGAATGCCAAAAATCAGACGTTTGTCCTTAGAAAATGGACACACGAACCTTATTCAGGGTTTCCCATCCGACAGAATGCCCACGTGACATTATTTTTCTTACAGGTGGCAGAATATAGGTCAAGGTGACCTTATTTCATGTTTGCAAGGACCCTCCAGAATTTTATGTTGCAAGATTCTAGGCTTAATGGATACAATTTGTGCCCCGTCGACTGTCTGGGTGCTCAACATTATGTTTTCGCCCCGTATGTCCCACAGTATAAGTTATTATGACCTACTTTTAGTTTTCCTAGGAGATTTACCTACGACTTCCCTGGATGCTGCGTTAAAAGATCTCTAGGCCTAACAGTTGTGATTTGTACCCGTATGATATACATGGTGTTCATATGACATTTTTGCCCTTTAGGTGACAGGATAAAGGTCACGGTGACCTCATATCAATTTTTCAAAGACATTACCTGCGACCTCCCAGAATTTTACGATAGAAGATTCTAAGCTTTATGGATACAATCTGTACCCCATCTGACTGTCTGGGTAATCAAAATCATGTTTTTGGCCAGTAGGTCGAAGAATATGTCACCATGACTTAAATTCAGGTTTCAAAGAATATTTGCCTTGGATCTCCCTGGATGTACAGTTAGAAGTTTCTAGGTCTAACAGTAATGATTTACGAGGAACGCTGGACAGAGGTGATCGCTATAGCACATATGACTTACAGACAGATGAGCTCAAAAAAGGATAACGGCAATGAACTCGTTAATAAAGAATTTTAGTATTAATTGGCGACATTTTGTGCTCAAGTGTAATATATGCTATATAAACTAACCTCTTTGTTATGTCTTTTCAAAAGGAAAATATTCTATAGATAGGTTTAACTGATAACGTTACTCCGACAAATTGGTTTAACTTTTGGCTCTGTATTTCAGATCTCATGGTGTTTCTAGGCCGAGTCTGCTTAATTAATTTGCACATAGCTTGTCTGTACCTCATATGGTATAATGACATATTACATATGACATAACATACGTCTAGATGTGTTTAATTGATAACGTTACTCTGACAAAATAATTTAATTTTTGGCTCTGTATTTTAGATCAAATGATGTTTGTAGGCTCAGTCTGCTTAATGCACATAGCTTCTCTGTACCTTATATGGTATAGTGGCATAACACCTGATGTTTTATGGCTATATTGACCAAGGCAACGTTTCTCGTTTGTAACAGTTAGGAGCAGATATATAAATCTGTCCAACACATGTATTATTTTATAGACATATCTGCTCCACAGGACCTGTCATGACGAAAAATTAGCAAATACTAGAGTTCCTTTTCTGGTTCATAAGGCAGTTGCCACAGTATAATCAGAGCAGTACCTGTTTGTAATCATTTTTTATTTCGCATGTATTGTAAAAAAGTCATATGTAAAGCTAAATGCTGCTTTATTTATTATCACCGGGACTTTGGATTTATATCAGGTGTATTCTCTGGTCTTCAGCTGAACACGATGTACCTCATTACTTTTCCATTGCTTTATATGGTTGGGGAGTGATGGTATAATCTCAAACATGTGTAGATACGGCTCTAAAGTTTAATTCTCAAAATCCTGTTTTGTATTATACTTTATCTACTTATTGTAAAAAAATTCCTTTATCGTATCTATAATTGTGGCAAGCATTTCATCCGAGTATACTGGGACTGGGTTAGTTCGTCATATACATGCCATAGAATTCAGCAAGCCCGTTAAGATAGTCCGTGAACAAAATAAGTAGCAGATCATATATGGAGCATGATAGTGTTTATATGCATGCATATTTTCAGATTTAAACCAACCATCCTGAAGATAAAAACACTTGTTATGACGTCTCCTGTCACACGTTTTGGTCATTCGACAAAGTATTTTTTATCATGAGGCTCTGATATTTTTGTTATTATCTAGCAATTTTCCAAATATCAGTTTTATTTCGGTGTTTAATAGCAGGACAATGAATAGCAAGACAATAAGAAGTGTTGTCATATGTATCGAATCAACCATAGCAACATTTTAACCAGCAAATGAAGCCATCTTCGTTGTTAAGGCTGAGGCAATTAATTTAGTTCTCCTGTGTTGACTTCAGAAAGACAGACAAGAAATCATGTTCTTTATTATACAAAAAGCTCAGTGTTGAAAATAGTAAATTTTTTTCTGATCTCATTTTTTTGTGCTAGTCACAGTTTTATTTTATTTAAGAGAGTGCATTGTAAGAAAGCACAGGCTCTGCCAAGGGGATAATCTATTATGTCAGTGATGTCACAAAACCATGCATAACACACAATATGAATTAGACAATTTAATAGAATGCATTTTATCTATTTTCCCAGGGACTTTATTGCCAAGGCGTAGGAAGCAAAGTTATTTCTTAAACCAGGTTTTCAACCTTTTCCAGAACTTAAATAAGGGGAAAGTATCATTATCATCCTAGCTTATTATGTATTTTTCTATCTGTGTCTGAAGAAAAAAATGTTGCCTGTATAAAGATAACGGAAACATAATGTTTACATGAACTTTTATAATACATTGGGCCGCATCTTAAAGCCTGCAGAAAAAAAGTTTTTTTTTTCATGGTCTTTTGATGGCACTGTTTATCGAAGAAGGTGGAAGGTGGCATATGAATGGTATTCTATTATTAAGACTTCTTAATTTCAGTTTTTACAGGTGCCTAATCACCTACCGTTTGAAAAAAAATAATTATGTGATATATGGCTTCCTCAGTGTATATATTCATGATCGTAGGGTAATTTTGGTTGTGAAAAATTCTTAAAAAAAGGCCTTCGTGGAGGATGTGTAAACTTGTTTATCAACAACGTGTTTGTAAACTCAGCAATGTTGACAAACGGAAAAATCATGAAACCTAAGGTGGAAGGTTGCATATATGCAGAGGTAGTAAGGTCAATTGTTGCAAAACGCCATAAGCTCTGACTTATCTGACTTGCAGCCAGATGCCCTTTTTGAATTTGTTTTGATTATTTTGGCGGGCTCCACATATTATAAACACGTTGATACAAACAAAACAAGCAACCTGTGTGCAGTGATATCCACTTTTTCCGGCCTATTTTTATGAAAGCTCCAAGGGATTGCCTTTAGTTTATAATGGTCAGATAGGCGATTCGGCCCTTTAAATTCACATGGGTAGGAATAATTCAATCATAACCTATTATTAAGACATGAGAGCTATTCTCCATTGTAATACATTGATAAATAAAAGATTCGAGGCGATCAAGTAGGAAAACCTATTTGTCCTTAGCCTGCAGAAATGTGTAGAAATAGGCTGCTGTTCCTGTTGTTCTGTTGGCTTACTCCATCATCGTTAGGCCTGCATTAAAAAGGGATTATTTCTAAAGGATAGATCCATGGTCTGTTGGTAGCTTTCTTTAATGAGATGGAAGGTGTCATATGAATGGTATTTTTTTATCAAGACTTCTTTATTTCAGTTTTAACATTCACCCGGTTGGAATAATCCAGTCATAACATGTCATTAAGACATTAGACTGGATGTCTCAAGCTCTATAGAAATGTTATCACTATGCCGACGACCTACAGCTCCAAAGTCCAACGCCTTAACCACTCTGTTACGTCCTACCCCAAACAGAGGTGAAGATCCTATCCATGATGGACTGGCTTAAAATATATATCAGTCTGACAATATTTTGCCATGAGAACTTTTCTATCGGAACTATTCAGCTGTTTTTTGAGTTCTTTGTTTGCAAATATGAATCAAACTGTATTTCATGAGCTAGTAAAGAAGTGGAGGTTTTAGGACAGGCAGGTGGATATTTTGAATGAAAAGAGGGCTAGTGCTGACACCTAGTGGCGGATGAGGCTACTACAATTAATTGATCGAGATGTCCAGTTGACATTTTGTAACACAGGGAACATGTAATTAAAAAAAATATATTTTTTTTTGCAGTTGTCAACATCGTTTATAATAACATCATAGTCTCATTCTGGATTCGTTCTATTCAGAGGTGACTCTGTTTGTGTGTAGAACACTTGGGCCATATAACATATACCTTTTCTTTTGCCCCTACGGGTCCCATATGAAGATCCAGTGAAATGTATGTGTGAGAAAAACTGACAAACCGGTGTTATTTGTTTTAGCTTATGGAATGCTGGTGATGTACGTTTGTATGCCCATATGAGTAATCAAAGCACACAGTAAATAACATATCAGATTTGTAATATGGCGGGAATATATCTAATCATGCAAAACAATAATGGTGCAAAAGAGACACTAAAATAAATAGAACACTTCATATGGCATCACTACTCTCTTTATTAAATTATCTAGTAATGTAACCATGTTTAGTAAACCTATAGTTCCATAAATTCTGAAATTACTAAAAACGATTGTATCAGACCATGGGAAATAAGAATTATAGCAAAGTATCTTAGACTCAATCCTTGTAATTTTGCTCATAATAATCATAAAGTAATTGTTGGCTTCCAATTAAAGTGACAATTAGTGTCATCACCCGGGCAATTTACATATTTTAAAGTAGAGTCGGTCTCTTGACGAGTATGTGCCATTTCTGGAGAGCGTGTGCCTTTTCTTCCCAAAGTCCCACCTCCAGTGGATGGCTGAATCAGAAGGGTTATAGCCTTTCACTGCCTCTTCAAATTTCTTTGTATTAATTCCCTGATCCTGTGCCGACGCAGGCTGAAAGAAGCACATATAGAGTGCTTCAAATTTGCTACTTAATATTCCAACAGTTTTTTACAAGAATATCCTTACACTAATACAGTTTACCTTAACATACAGTTACAGTGCATTTTTTAATTTGACTTTAAAGTGAAAAATTGGAAAATATCATTTTGACGTCAAGCGGCTTACACTGTAATTCCAGTCAAACGAACATTTGCTTGTAAAATGAGGTAATTGGTATCATTAAAAATGTAACATTATAAATATAAAACACTTGTGTAAAATTCAAACTAGCGAAAAAACATATCTTGAAAATAATTCATCATCACTGAATTACACTTATTCTACTGAAACTGATATCCATGGTATGAAACCTAAAGTGTGCAATTTCTGTTTTACTTTGGAAAGTGAAATACCACATTTTGACTTGCAAATGAGAAGACAAGGCCAACTGACACCCGCACTTTATATACACTTTCTATGTCGATGACATATATTAATGCTAAATTTGGATTTGATGGTCGTATACGTTTCTGCGATATTTGGTCATATTCATTACATGCACACACGTACTATAGTCAACCATAAGGTGGCAATCAATCCCACTACGACTTAAAAAATTTTGGTCTGATTCATTTATTAAGTTGCATGCTGAAAAAAAAATCCATGGAAAAATCTTTCTTTTGCATATTTGTCTACATGATTCTGGCTATCTGAGTGCTCAAGATATTGTTTTTGCGCTATAGCTCGCACAATTTGTCACTGTAACTTGATTTTTTTCCATAGAGAGGGGCTTACCTTGATTTTATATAAGATGGTTTGCAGGAGTAACGGTAGTGACATGTGCCCTGGTAACAGACAGAGGACGGACGAAGGCCAGTCGATAAAGCTAAGAAGACTCAGCCAGCTGAGCAAATGATGTGTCATTCGTAAAAAAGGTAATTACCTGTGCCTGTGTTTTCACCATATTTATTGGGATCAGCGCAGGCATCTGAAATATATTCATCTTCAGCGGCCTCCAGATCATCCTTTGATTTATCCCCAGGTGGGTAGGCGATGGTTGCTGCATGGTCAGTGCATTTTCCATTTTCCTCAGTAAAGCATTGGAAGATCACAATGTACCTGCTGCTTACTTTCAGGAACCGGATTTTCTCAGCTGAAAATAAAATTAATAGTGTTAATATACATATATTTCTGTTTTTTTATACGTTCCTAATCAGATGTGCATCCCTGTCTTTTTAAATTTAGATGTTAACACAGACAATTTGCCAACTGATTGATCAGTAAGTCCCTTTACAATAACAATCCTGCGGTCGATTATGATTGGAAATATCAGCAGGAAAATGACTTAGAGTTAAAATGTATTCCACAATTTATATTCCTTAGTTCTATTCGAAGTATCCCAAGAAATCAGACTAATATTCGGAGGATCATTTTTTATATTATTTTTATAAATTCTTGTATGAACTTAGAACTTCTAGTTTTAATTTTAATTCATAAATTTATGCATTAATGTTCGTTGTCATGCTTTCCTACTTTATGTCATATTAAATGTTTGCATCAATATAATTCTAATGTTGTCTGTAAAGTTTTTATCTTTGCTAATCACAATTCACCAAGTAAATGAATTAATTATATTCTAATACTAATATCAAAAATGATAACTTACATTCTTCCGTTCGATACGATCCGCTCTCTTCTCCTGGTTCAAGCGATTCGGGGACACCTGTGACACATCTTCCAGTACCATTCTCTCTGAAAACGACAATTTTTCTTTTTCTTTCGTGCCATTATATACATCTCTCTCTCTCTCTCTCTCTCTCTCGCTCTCTCTCTCTCTCTCTCTCTCTCTCTCTCTCTCTCTATATATATATATATATATATATATATATATATATATATATAAATTCATAGCAAACAAATTCTCGCATGTGTCAAACACAACTGATATTCACTTCCGAAGTAGTGTTTTAAAAAGTTTCTGCTGCATATATATATATATATATATATATATATATATATATATATATATATATTCCTGTATAAATATTTGTTTACTCTTTTACAAGTTTAACTGATGAATGTTATAGGAATTCTGAGTACTAGTTGTATCAATTTGCTGCATATGAATATTAAGCATCCAATTAATATTGGTTGGAAATAAACAAACAAAATGGCATTTTCGTGTGTAAATACTCACACAAATTTCTCCTGAATATAGAGATTACCATCATCTTTATAAATGTGAATGACGTGACCGAATGCCTTAGATGGATTAGACTCATAATTACGCCAGCTGACCCATCTTCCCAGGATCTAATAATAATAATATTAAATTGATATTAATATATTTAATATTATAATTAATATCATTTATAATAATCATCATCATCATACAAATAACTTTTTTTTACTTTTTTTTTTAATGTTTTCATTATAGTATGTTTTTTTTTATTCGTGTGGGCTATACAATTAATATAAACATTTTACACACATATATATATATATATATATATATTTATATGTGTGTGTGTTTAAATGGTAGGTTATTCTGATATATGGGAACCAAAAGTACGGATTTCGTACAGGTTTCCGAATATACTGCACCTAAAACAAAAAACGCCTTAAAACTAATACAAATATTGAAACATATACAGCTAAAGGGAAAACACAGGTAATAGGAAGGTAATGTCATTACCATATCTTCCTGGAAGTCCCGGTCAACAGGAACATTGCTGGTTGTGCATGCTAAACAGAGAAGAAAATATATTATTGGTATAAAGTATATAGTTAAGTGAACCATTTTAATTGCGAATCTCCTATACTTTTTTTTTATCGTGCACGTCAAGTTACGAACACAGTATCCTAGTATATTGCCTTGTTCAGCACACTTGCATTTGCATAAACTTTACAGGCATTACAATAACCATGGAAAGAAAGCACACAGTTGTATTGAGCTATAATGTGCAGCCCTGTGTGGACACCAGTATAAATGCCTCAGTTACAATTATTGTTTATATTTTAGAGAAATTTTATCAGAGACTTAGGTTTTCTCTTAAAAATGGATTGTCAGTTTTATATAATCTTCATATTTGTTATAAAGCTAGTTGTATATCTTTAAACACCACGTCTATTCTCTGTGTATGAAAACATTGTGGTCTTGATTTTTTAAAACTAAAATTTAAAAACCTTCCCCACATTTATAGTTTGATAAATCTGGAAACTATAAAGCGTTCAATCGATTAGATCTTGTCTTTAAAGGAAATCAGGGACCTGGACAGCTGAGTGGTAAAACGCTCGGCCTTTTGCGCTGGCCACCCGGGTTCGATTCCCTGCGTGGCTATGAGAGTGGGTTGCAGTTGCCCGTCCATGTCGGCGGTTTTTCTCCGGGCCCTACGATTTCCTACCGAGCGCCAACATTCGAGCCATGGAGAGTGCCTCGCATTAGTTATTATGACTAGTTGTACAATCCATGTAAAATAAATAAAGTTTATATATGACTTACTATATAAACAGCACGACTGTTTGTGCGAGTCGACCTCCTGATATCTTGAAGTACCTCAATTTTATTATGGATAAAGGTACAGCATGATTATCAAAAAATCATTAATGTTGTCTCTTTCCGGTTATACATAGGAATTTAATAAATATGTGCGAAAACTAGGCATTTCTTTGAATTTCTGACAGATTTTCAGACAGCCTCCATTAAAACATTAGTTTCAATAGTTTTCTTTTATAGTTCATCTTACTTACATTTATAGAAAAGAAAATAATTCGATATCATATATACTTGTTTTTTATGTGCGATTCAGGACGTAGCGTAGAGGTTTAGGTGTTGAACTTCGGTGCTGAAGGTTCGAACCGGCAGGTGCCTCGATGGCATATTGGTGAAATCTTGTTATAGAAACTGAGATATTCGCTCTAATGTCTTATAGACAGGTTATGACTTCTGGATTATTCCTAACCCCTTGCATATAAAACCTAAAATCCAGAAGGCTTAATAACACTTCATCATTCTTATCGTATGCATACCTTCATCCTCATTCAATAGACAGTGCCACCAACAGGCCATGGACCTATCCTTTTTAAATCAAAATAACAAAGGAGTGCAAATTCAGCGAATGATTGAGAAAAGGAGTTACCTGAGGTAGGTCGTTTGACGAAACCAAAAAGAATAACCATCAGCAAAAGTACTTTCCTTTGTCCAGTCATGGTTAATATTGTTATGTATGTGAACACTTTGTGCCCGAAGCAAGTGGTCTACAGAATTCGAGTTGATCCGAATGACTGCTAGCTGGGAGGGATTTTATACAATACATATCTACCTCGCAGACTGGAGGCGTGGCCAATTTCTCTCCATCAGGATTGAATGACAGCTAGATCTAGTACCGCCACGTCAGGACCAAAGTAATACCACGAAACAACGTGTACGTGTTCAGATTAAAACACGTTGTCAAAACTATGAGTCAAATTTGATTTTTTTTAAAATTAAATCTCTAGCATCCTAATCCACAAAGTATATAAGTTAAAAGGGATGTAAAAATGATATCTAAAATACTAAAATCTTACTGCATCTAATCTTGATGCATTGTTTACAAAACATTTTAATTGGTTTTAATAGTTTATCTTTAATCTTAACCTCTCTTAACGCACACATATCTAAATTGGCATTACGAATAAATGAAACACATTCAACTTAGAACCCTATGCCCCAGGATACATCTCATTTACTCTAAGTGAATACAAAATACCAAGCCTCTCTATGATGAAGCGTTATCATATATAGTTAGAGCTATACAAATTTTCTCACAATTATTGCCCATATATCAACTTTACCTTGGAAGTAGCATCTAGTTCTTAGTGTAAAACTTAATTAGCTCTTAATTCCAATTTTGAATAACCATCTTATACAAGTTAGATATAAAGTAATCCGGATATCGAGGGCCGATAGCAATCCATCGTGATACTTGTATCGGAATGATGATGGCTTTACTCATAATACCCGGACATATAATTATGTATATGATATTTAATTATATAATAAATAATGTCATTAATACTTGGCTCAGTATCGACAAACAGACAGAGTATAACGATTAAAAAAGAAGATAAATCATCTGACAGACTCCGATCGGGGCTTTACCCACATGGCGCAGACAGCAGCGAAAAATATAACCGCCGTATTTCCTGATTCACTGTTATACAAATCTGATGATAGGGGAACATATATGAAAATGCGTGACAAATGATTTTGTCTATCAAATACAAGAGGCCTGTTATTGGTAACACAGATGTCCCAGCATTCCATACTGACGTGAAATAAACTGTTTTATAATTTTTCTAACAATTTCGGCATGCTGCAATGAAATAAAGAATTACCTGTCGGATGTTGGTATTATCTGTCCTGTCGACCGCGCCATACGGGTAAGAACCTACATACTGTTTACCTTTGTGTGATATATTGTCGCTGTCTGTCACGATTTTATTATTCATGCTGGCTTACAAAACATTGTATTCTAGTCAATGAGTGCATACCAAACACAGTGCCAGACGCCTGTTATTCCTGAGATTTTCAGCAACTCAGTCCCGGCGGGTGCAGTTGATGTGGTCACAAGTCATTGCAACGGTCGAACGGTTTGTTCTATAACATGTTGTGTTAATTGGCATTCGGACATAAGCTCACTTCGCTTAATGATTAGTTCATTTCCGGGTCCAAATCATGTTGAGAATTTGTAGGTAGTTGCTTGGACAAACAATTCAGGGTTTTCAGTATAACGAAATTTTGATTCCGTAATGCTCAGGACAAAATTTTGGAACGTCACATAGGCCTACGGCTTGTTACGTTCCAGTTGGAGATGATCTATGTCAAATTTTGAAAGGTTTTGTATGTTTTATTTTCTTTCTATTTTTACGTCATTGTCATTTTTTTATCATTATATGATCAGATATTGTGTCATTTTATGATTATTTAATCAGAGTGAAAACTAAGGGTTAGTTTTCAGTACAGTGTTTACACAACTGGTTTTGAGTTAATCGGCAATTCTCAGAGAACTGCTATATATAAACAAGGGGCACGGTCAAAGATTGCCACGGTCAAAATGCCCGAAAAATTTCTGGTCCTGTCGGACGCTTAAACGCTTCTTTCGAAAGAATAATGTATCTTGACCTAAATGGAAAAAAAATAGTTTTAAAAGTAACTAGAATATTTTATCACGAACCGCTACCCTTCGTGACAGGTTCTTCATATTCAAACAAGTTTTAACCTGTGCGTTTTTCAATGATGAAACGTAATAAAGGTATTTTAAGGTAATTCGTTATTTACCAAGCAATTATACTAAAAGATAGAGGGTAACTGTGTTTATGTAATATATGTTATTATATATCTCTATCTCATGCTTAAATCTTGACATCGAGTAAACATGGGATTCACATTCTGTCAGTCCATGGCTTCAGCTTTATGTCTTTGGGAGGGAAACTTTCAACGGTGAGAAATAACTTTTGTCGAATATCGTAATCATCTGATAAGAATTTTATGCAACGTACTTTCTTTGTCATAAAGTTTAACATTTGAACTGCAGTTTTTCTATAACCATTATGTGTTTATTTCCATTGGCATATAACGTGGTGTGTAATCAAGTTTTGTATGATTTGTTAATCATGTTATTAGACGGAAATTTGAGTAAAAACGGGCAAAGTTAATACAAGGGTTAATGGAACCACATATCAACAGAGGAATTTTATAATAAATATAATAAATACATATGAATGCACCGTTGATTAATAGATTTATGGAGGCCAAGGCATGACACTGGATGAGCCACATTGCCGTGAATGTGCTCAGTGTGTTTCTCTGTCAAGGAGAAAAAGTCAGTATGTCAAACAACCCACCTGTACGTGGTCTTGTGTCTGCAGGAAATGATAGACATCCCAGCACGTTCTGGCAGCAGCAGCAGAAGAAGTATACGCTCGATCAGCCTAGAAGCCCTAGGCGAGCCGGATGGTGTATGTGGTGTAACGGAACCCAGTGTTCACTTTATGAAGAAATAATGTGTTTAACCGGGTCGTGCATCGAAAGTGATACAATTCTGTGAATACTCATGTATTGAACCCAAGTACGATTACTGTCAGATCACACGCTGGGACCTGTGTTAGCAGATTACAAGTCGCCGAGTGTGCAGCCGTGCACACTAATGGGCACTTCCACTTTCATCAGTACTCCCTTTTCTCCAGTATTTAAAATGCCACTGTGGGTAACAACGGACTGTCTTTCAGTGGTCTGTTTTGGCTAAAACACTGTTGTAGGCTTCATATTCGCTTATTATGTTTACTTTTTTAGTATTTCCCCGAAAGTTAAATCTTTGCGATCTCACCTGAAAGTAACCTACACAAAGGACACACATTATTAAACAATTTTTTTTTCAGTATACCACAACATCCTAACAGTTTGGCGAGGGAATGTTGGATTGAGTGACAAGAAAACAAATCTGTTAAGATCGGTTTTGGACTTGAGACGCTACCGGCATGGAATTTGTTCACCTGTGCAGAAGGGGTGTCTGATTCAAGGTTTTATTTTTGGTGTTATTTCCATTTTGCGACTTTGAAACCATGGCAAATAAATGCCAACCAGCGTTACTGTATAATCCTACAAATGTTTAATGATGTGGTCAACTATTTATTTACTACAACAGTGCGACCAGTGTCATTGTCCTGCTTTATTGACAGGCACCTTGGCAGCAGCTTGAGGGGAATTTTTGTATAATACAAATGTACCAATTAAAATGCAGATAGCACGTGATGGACTCCAAACAAAACTTTCTTAAGCCGATATGACATATAAAAACCTTGCTGCACCCTTCATTGCTACCTTCTTCCCTCGTTAAATCCACCCTTGTATACAGTTTTGCCATTTTGTGTGGAACTATCTAACAAGTACAAAAATCCCCTCCGTTGGGTGTCGCTGTGCGTAACAAATAAAACAATTCGGTGACGTTTACCACCTCATCTCTATTTTTATACTAGGAGACATAGTTGACAAAGATTGGCTTATTATACATTCAACTTCTTGTTCTCATGAACTAGGGCATATTCTGCTGTAGGTTACTGCACAAACTCGTAATTAAGCGTGCCCTGGAGGAACAGGATGTCTAAATGGCTAAACTAATAATGCAGCTGAAGCCCACAGGCCCAGAGTTATAAATTAAAATATGACAAATTATACATTATTTCACTTTAAAACAACAAGGCGTTTGTGAGCTTATACCAAAGCAAATTATATTTGATGTAGCATTGATATGAGTATCATAAAAAGTTATTTACCGAGTAATTATTTCCATTAGTGCTTTTATTTAATCTGTGAATAGAACAATATTTTATGGGACTGCACAAATCCAGAATTACAACTGCGTCTTGCATTCACAATTGCACAATGCGGTTCAATATGTATCCCTATATGTACCATATTTCATGCAAAAGCAGTTTCGCAAAAAAAAAGTGAGGAAAATAAAGACAGAAAAGGACGGGGAAAATGTGGACAGAAAATTGAACATTCAAGTCACCAGCCTAGATATGCACTTGGGTGGCGGAATTAAAATCTCTGTACAATTAACCCGTGAAGGAAAATGGGAGAGGACAAACAAATCGCAGGTATCACTGTTTATTTAACTAAAGATGAGTTTCTGTAAGATAATGAGCATTGGGTTCTATGATCTGCGTCCATGGTACAAAGGACAAACTGTGCCGAGAAACAAAGCCAAGTGTTTTTCTCAATGGTTCTTAACGGGACATACTCCGATATCAGACGAAAATTAACTAAAGATGGGTTTTTTAGTCATTCCTAAAAATGGATCCGATCCCACAACGTTTTTATCCATATTTGTAACACATGCATGGATAGTCCGCAAAAATAAACAAAACACATTCAACAGGGACATCTGGTCGGAAGTCAGACGAATCAGTTTCTTTCCGATGATATTTGTTAGTTTGTCAACCTGGGCGCATGTTTCCATGTTTTTTTCCGTCGGCCTCGTGTGAGAAGGGCATAAATCATAAGTGTTACTTTATAGAGTTCTCACTTGTACATCCTGACAGGATACTTTGTTTGAAACCCAAAATGTGGCCAGAGCGACTTATTTCTCGTAAGCTACGCAGCCCGAACATGCGTGTACATGTCTACCATGGACGAAAGGCTCTTCTTGGTTTTTAAGGCTGTGGAGATAAATTAATGTGGTCCCACAAAATGAAAAGGTTGTACCGCATTATAACATGCAGACCATAAAAAGTCGGCCAATCCACTTCTTTATTTCACTTAGAGTAACGAAGAGCAGTTACTTTTCTGCTTAATCAATTTCATCTTATTCAGTTAACAAGTGTTTAAATAACATGCACTTAAGTAATGGGTCAACCTTGGGTTTAACATTGAATTTGCTAGCAATTGTTAACACTGTGACTCCTAACCATTGCCGCTTACCTTCTGAAAAACGTTACCCTTGTGAGGTTTTTGCCATGTAATAATCCATTGTAGTTGTCGCACCTATCGACAGGATGAGCCCGGATGAAAAAAAAGTCTTGAAAATTTCAGTGAGAGTGGCATAAATTATCAAATATTATATTTAGACTTTTGGCTCTTATTTAACATGTCATCCGATCAACCGCATGGAAAATATGTCAATAACATTATTTTGCAAACAAAAATGGATTTAAACAAGTGTACGAGGTATACTGAAAAAATTGCATTATCTGTAAAATGTTCTCAATACATCCGTATGGATTTATTCCAGGTGTATATATAGATTTTATCGGTGGATGTCATAACACATAAAATTTGCAGTTTGTAAACCTACACTTTTCATAACCATTTTTTGATGCAGCAACAATTTCCATCCGACTGACTGTGCAAACATGAACAGTTATATCCATGAATAAAATCCATAACTTTTATTTCAACATTCAAATTGCTGATCATTCTTGTTCTATCTTTGGTGTGTGTGGAAACTGACAACTTGGCAGACTCGTTATTAACAAGTTACTATTACTGACCAAAATATGGTTCCCAGGAAAAAATGTTCTGAACAACATAGAAGATCCGAAACTGAGACATACAATGTAATTTTGTAAATTGATAGCGTAATTAATTATGTATATTAATACATTACTATGCGTTGGTCCTTGATCATTTGCTGCCTGTACACACACATGCATTCAGTTATGTATCACATATGCATCTCCCAGATTTTGCACTTTAAAACAACATCTTCTTCTTTTATTTCTGACTCCAAACCAACACTTCATTCCAGTGCATCTCTCTTCAAGAAGACCTCTGCTTTCTAAAAAGTAAAATATTTCATAAACATCTTCTGTACACTTTCGGAAAAACATCATGCATATACAATTGAAATTAGTGGAGACAATAACATCAACAGGTAGATAGAGCAGTTTATAAGTTTACAGCACTGACCTGCAATAATAGAAAATAAAGAGTTTAAGGCAGTTATATTCTATGTCACATGACAGAGCCCAGTTGGTTTAAGTGGTAAGCTTTGGAGCATAAGCGCCCTTGTATGTTCCCTGCCAGAGAAGAAAATGCCAAATTTGTATAAAATCCAAGAGATTCACTCCGTTTTAATGGCTCGTTATGACCTTTGCTATTCTATACTCTATGTTTTCTTCTCCTACACTTCCAGAAAATCTGATTTTCATGATTTTTCATGGTTTTCAAAATTACCATTCTCCCCCACGACTTTGCTATTACTGTAAGACAATTTTATGGTTGCCATGATCCATTATATCATTTAGAGTTATTTACTAACAGAAGGGGGGGGGGGGGGGCATGAATGAGAGGCATAATGAGACAGCCTGCAAATATAAGTTACTGACTTTTCATGGCACACCACATTTTGGAACAGAATGAAGCCATTCCTGGGAGATATTATATTTTGTATTCATTTTACAAAAACAAATAATCCAGAAAACTTATGGTCAATGTCAGTCTAAGAACTCATGATTCCAATTTGAACAGACAGTAATGTTTGAACAGTGTTTAAATACATGCAATATTTCTTAGAAAATTGTCCAGGTGAATGTATGTGATAAATGTTTATTAGGATACAACAAAACCAGAAATAATATAGCTTGTTTTATACTCTATGACAAATAAAAGAAAAGACAAAAAACTGAACATGTGCTTAAATTCCAGTATTACTACACAAATGTTGCTGCTATCTGCTAAATGTTATAGCTATTATAACTGCATATTAATATTGGATATTGACAACAAAATTGAAAACGCACCTTAAGCAGATGGACTTTCTGTTCTTCATCTGTCACATGCTTGTTCTGCCTAAACTCTTGTTGTATTCTACGCTGATAGAAATCTTTATCAGTGAACTGCAATGTCCTGCCTTTTCGCAGCAATGTACGGTACACAGCCAGCACAGCTTCTCTGCTCCATGCCATGACTTCTGTAAAACAAGGGACCCATGGGTCACGGCGCTCAGCTGATCGTGATTGGACAATAAATGTTTCTCCACTGTGATACTATATCGAGTCGATAAAGCTTATGAATATCATGTACATGTTGGGCTATTATAAAGGAATGTAATGTAATATGTGAGTAAATGATAAATGAAATTACCTGACTGATGGATTAATAGAGTCAAATAAAGTGGTTTATTTTTTATTTATTTAGGAGGGGTTGAAAATTGTGATATATTTGAGCAAATATGAATGCAATGACAGCAGTAATAAGCAGTAGTAGAATGATGATAAGGCTATTTGTTGAAGGATCTAAAGTGTATGGTAGTCTGCAAGCGTTCAATTTGACAGATATGATGTTATGATTAACTATGCTGATGAAGTGATTTATGAATATGTGACTGTATGACACAATATCTCTTTAGTCTTGACAAGGTACATTATTGTGATGCCCACTATGTCTACATATTACACAATATTGACATTATTTCTGGCATGTACATAGGTACCTATGGACGAATAGTTATACAAAATATTAAAGTATGAATATATCTGATTCATCTTGTTCTTGCTTACTGAGGCTAACTTTGGGATGGGGTTCGGAGAAGGGAAAAGTGAGGGCAGCACGAAGGTGGATGTAGAAATATTCTATTGTAATGTTTTTCCTTTATATAAGAATATGAAAAGCTAAGAGGAAAGGGGCCCTCCTACTTGGTTATAGTAAAGTTCTAAATATATGATTGCAAACTAATACTCTGACAAGACTGTCATGAAGAAAAACAGTAAAAGTTTTGAGATACTGTGTTGCATACGAAAATTTACAGATGGACAGGCAAGTGGACAGAATGGACTAATACCTTTATTTCACTTTCAAGAGAATAATGCATTTGAGTTTATATATAATCCTATTTTTTTAAGCAGATCCACTTTTTCCATTAAGAAGTTTTAATCTGAACCTTTTTTTCATTTACAGGTTTATAAATTTTTAATTAAAAAACCTGAAAATATAAGTTAAAATATTAGAATTGTTGCAAAAGTTGCAATCATTATATATACAGTCTGTATATAATGTAAATGCGAAAATATAGTGCAATGAATATGTTGCAAACCACAGAATATTCATAATTACTTTTGGGCTGTGTTAAATGTAAAGGCCTGAGAAACCTACATGTCATGGTCAGGGGCCCTGACTGGTTCCCTCAGTAAAAACGTATGACTTAAGGTCAGTTTTCAGGGCAAGGGCTTTAATTGCATCCTGCTAGTCATGTATGAAAGTTCACATAAACATCTAAAAGGACATAGCAGTAGGACTTATGACTATTGGGTCTTATGACCCCATTGCCCTGATAAATAGTAATTAACTGGTCTAATCAAGCATGGCCTTCCCCTCTGATACCCTGCCTTACAAGAGGCATACTGGAAGCTCTGTTACATCATTCCAGGTAGCAGGGCACTCAACAGCACACCCAAAGGGTCCTGATAATGACATTACCTTGGCCAATGAAACCATGTGCCATGCAAACATGGTCTCATGCTCAATAAACCTATACAGGGTTTGTGAAGACTGCATGATGTCAGCCAACAGGTAATCATGCATTACTATACCTGAAACAATTAGGAAGCCCAGCAAAGCCTGTGATTGCATCACCCCAGTCAGTTTGGTAGTTTTATAGAACTTTAAGTCAAAAATTTAAACAAATGTAGCTTTTGGGCACTTTTGGTGCCTAAAACCTGCCTAAAACCTGTTTTAGGCGGGGCAGTTTTAACCAGGTTATCACCTATGGTTAAAACCTTCCTGCCTAAAACTTGCCAACCCTGTATACAGAGTAAAAAACATTGGGTCATATTATGCATACACATATATTTTATTATTTTAAAATCATAAATGTTTAAACTGATTTTAAAAGAAAATAATGCCACAACATGGCATCTACAAGAATATTCCTTGAATCACTATTAAAAAGTTTTGCACAATGGAGTTTTCAGGACATGCTTAATTTTATTCACCAAAATAAAATAAAAGTAAATTTGATAAAATAAAACATCTTTTCAAATAAAGTATACACACTGTTGGTTGAATGAGGGACAAACAATATCATTGTGCTAATTACTATCCCAGTTTTAATTAATTACTGGAATTAATAGTCAATTTCACACCTGGTGAAGTTTTTACTCTTCTGAAGTAAGGAATTACTTATCTCATGAACATCCACGCTTTCACAGCAATACACCACTTTGTGGACACAATTAAATGTACACTTTAATCATTGTAACCCTGGTGGTTCAAAACAAAATCTAAAATGTAGCATGTCCAAGAATAAAATAAAATACAGAAAACATATAACATTCATCTAGTTTATGCACCAGCTGGGGGGATGAGAGCAGGGCAGAGGGAAAGCCTGCTAGTAGTGGCCAAGCTGGGCCAAGGTAAGCTGCCTGGGGTGGGTTACATAATGCAAGTGAAGGCTGTACTACTAGGTGGGCTAGATGTAAACAATACTTGACATGGTGTATGAAAACATGTATAAAAGCTTTTCATTCCAATCAATTTCTTTTGAAAGTTCAGATTTTAAAAGATTAAATCCTTATGCATATATGCTGGGAAAATTAAATCAACAGTGCCAAAGTTGGACAAAATTTAAGGTATTGATTTTTTATTTATGCTAATAACTTGAAAAAATTGCAAAATTCAGATCTAATTTTGGGTAAACAATTGAATCTTGATTAAATAAAGTTATATTCCTGAAAAAAAGTCTCTAGGTTCAGAAATTCTCATGTTAGGCGAGTAAATATATTTCCTGATTTTTTTAAAAATTGCATTATGTTTTGGCCCATAACTTAAAAAAATACCCAATACTGACCTAATTTTTGGTATGTTCATAGAAAATGTATAAAAGAATGTGAATACTAAATACAATCAAAAACAGATCAGTGGTTTTGATATTAGGCAGCCTTGAAGTGTAACAATGGCTTTTTTTATGGAAAACGGAGTTTTTATTCCTTAATATCTCGAAGGAACAAAGTCCTAATGACCCAATTTTCGGTATGGTAGGAGATTTTGGGGACATCTAAAATTATGTCAACAGCCTGGGGAGCATAGAGATGTGCACTGAATGACCTACAGTCATCAAAGTGGACTGCTTGACAATGTAAGGGAATACAACAAGAGCCTCCAAAAAATTCAATAACTAGCCTAATGTTGCAGCTTTCATTTTCAAATTTCAGATTTTAACAGATTAAATCCTTATGTATACATGGTGTGAAAATTAAATCCACAGTACTTACAGGAAAAAAAAACGTGCCATGGCCAAAGTTGGGCAAAATTTAAGGTACCAATTTTATATTTTTGCCATTTTTTAAAAAAAATTAACATATTTTGATCTAATTTTTGGTATACAATTAAATTTTGATTAATTAAAGTTGTATTACTGGAAAAAAGTCCCTACCTTTAACACTTTTGGTCTTAAGTGACCAAATATCTTCCTGATTTTTTTACAAAGTCCATTATATTTGGGCCCATAACTTTTTTAAATTATATAATATTGACTTAATATCTGGCATGTACATAGGAACTATATAGAGGAATATTTATGGTAAATATGAAGAAAACCAGATGAGTGGTTTTGATATTAGGCAGTCCTGAAATGTGAAAATAGATTTCTAATAAAAAATTGAGGTTTTTCCTTAATATCTCAAAGGAACGAAGTCCTATTGACCCAATTTTTGGCATGGTAGGAGATTATGGGGACATCTAACTGTATGCCGAAATTCAGATTCGTAGGTCCAACGGTGTCGAAACGTGCCAGTCTTACGGACGGACATCCAGACGGACAGACGGACGGACGGACGGACGGACAGACAGACGGACGGACGACGGACAATGGACCATGACTATAGCTCAGATGACTTATAGTCAGCTGAGCTAAAAAATATCGTACAGAAATACAAAAATAAGCTGATATCTCCAGACCTCTTGTATATATTACAAACCAACAGCAGGTAATTACCAAATTAATAACATTCGCAAGCCTTATTTGTCATGCAAGATTATAGTACATTATTTGTGTGTTTTAAATGTATGATAGCTGGCAGTTTTTATTTGCTAAAAATCAATTTCATATACTGATAAAATCAATGACAATCTTAAGACATTAACACCAGAAACTGAAATCAGCAAAAACTTCATGGTTTATCAATTTTATTTTTGATACCCTTTTTATGTTTATTGATACCATGGCATTAAACACGAGACAAATACTGTTCATTTTAGCTGAGGTTCATATAAAGAACCACAGTATGCGTTTTTTTTTTGTCCTGAGCCAAGAGTACCTCACAGATAAATAATTACAAGGAATATTCAATGACATTTGATAATAACAACAATATTCAATAATATAATATAACCTCCTCTGGTAAATGATTGTATTTTTATTCTCTATATACTGTGGTTGTCTTTTATTCGCGAGGGTTTTGAATTTGCGATGTTCGCGAATGTGAAATAATCGCAAATATGAAACCCTCTGGAATAAGAAGCCCCATCAACTAAGATTACCTCTGAAATCCTCATCAGCAACTAATTTGTGCCTGGTTTCAAAACTGGCCCATACATTAGCCATACACACATATTGTGATACAGATCAACAGTGATACAAGTCCTAATTTATTGAATGAACCAGAAATTAGTTAGGTATTGTAGGATTTTTTTGTTCTAAACTTTAAATCAATACAGATCCCGCTATACTTAGATTGTACAGGTTCTGGTGCAATCGCAAACAATGAAACCCTCGCAAAACGTTCAAAATTAGGTGAAAATAAATCGTGAAATTTTAGCCTCGCGAAAATAAAGCCAACCACAGTATACTAACTGGTACAACCGTGAGTAGCGCCCATAATATTAACCCTTGCTGCTGCGCATCGCGGACGCGCAGCTACTGGTGCACTTGGTATATAGGACACACTGAAAGCCGGGCCCAGAATGAGAAACCAGGTCCTAATAAAACACATGAAAAAAAGACCTTAACGTATCAGAATAGATCTTGATAATAAGTTAATCATAAAGATTGGGTTAATCCTTTCCCTATGAAATACGTTTAGCTGATAATTCGTATTTTTAGTGGTAATTTATTACTCTTAATAATGCATGGTTAAAATGCCTTTATTTGGGGCCGTCAGAAAACCCAGGCCCACAGAAAACGGCCGTATCATACTTATTTTATGCGTATTGTACACTTTCTCTAGTTGATAATAATAGAAAGGACAGTAATCTTACCATAGACACCAGAAAGGTAACTAAAATTCGGAAAAACCAAGCCGATACCTCACTTATGGTCCGACAGACGGTCAATTTTCCCGACATACGTCTCCCGGGCCCTAATCAAAATGCATTTACATTCCATTACAAATTACACATTTCTCATTTTACTGGTAACGTTAGACAATCATATAACTGTGTACAAGATTTAAAACGTAAAACATTCCAATTTTCAAGCGTTTATTACGGTTTTCAGGATAGTCTCATAAAAGGCTAATGACCGGAAGCA
The DNA here is from genome assembly GCA_026874595.1 of Sipunculus nudus. Taxonomy (NCBI): domain Eukaryota; kingdom Metazoa; phylum Annelida; class Sipuncula; order Golfingiida; family Sipunculidae; genus Sipunculus; species Sipunculus nudus. Next base: position 23,326,236 of record CM049318.1, on the reverse strand, counting down.
AATTGTCATGCATTGTACGGTTTACAGAGGTCCAATTTTCAACAGGTTTCGATTTAATATCCCGAATGGTTACTCCTGCTACTGTTCAAGTGCTTCATTTTTATTTGAACTGTTTAAACCATAATCTTCAAATGAATTTAAATGTTATGTTTTAAGTATAAGTTAGGACCACAGATTAATGAGGCACTATATCAAAGAATCGCCACTTTATTTAGTAAAAAAATAGAAAATAATTGGAGGTGGCATATCGATAATTAATTGCCTGCTGCTGCTTAATTTATTGCCCTCCACACAACCCTGTATACGATACCACTCCTACTTTGTCACTTATCTCAGAATTTCATGTCATCATGCTAAAGATAACTACTTTTATAGAAATATGCATCATTTTTATGCAATTTTCTATATTCCTGAAATAAAGAAACTAGAGTTTGACTGCCTAGATCTGTGGTGACCCCATATTTTTTTGGGGTGAAAATTAATCATATAGTTTAAGTGATTCATAGGCCAAAGTAAAATAAGAAATCAATTCTAGTTTTTGTAAATTTTATTCCTGCAGAGGATTGATGTATTCTGGTCATTTCCGCCAGGTATTTATTTTTATTATATATGAAATTTGGCAATATGTTTTCTGTTTTTATGATAAAATGTCTTTATTTCATCAAAAAATAATATTGTTCACTTCTTTTATTAAAAAAGTTTCAAATTACACTTAATTGCAATTCTGTAGCTAGCTTATCATATTCTTTGATTGATTTTTCTTCAGTCCATCATAAAAGCCATTTGACCACCGTCCTGTTTAATGGTCATATCTTAATTACCAAAATGCATGGTGACCACCCTTGATCAGTTTGATTTCCAACATGAATCAACCACAATGTATAAAAGTTTCAGTTGATTATCAATACCAGATATAATAGTAGCACTTACCTTTACTTAAATAAATATGTCAACATACTTATACATATTCATACACAATTTACATTATAAACACATATATATTTTGATTCTTCCGTTCGCTGGTACATGCAGGCCCACATATTTCGGCACCCAAGTCACTAAATTCTTAGAACCCCACGTCAAACAAACGACAACTGGGTTTTAGGCCTTAACTAAGAGCGATAATAAGAGCAGGACCCCTCTGTCGTTCAACAAAACTATATATAACATATTGTGGTAAATTTTTGGAAGCAAATGCATCATTTGGAACTTACGTATTTTAAAAATAAACACGAATGTTAAACCAATTTCAATTTCATTCTTGTTCCATTTTCCCTCTGAGACAATTTAACCTTCGCGTGCTTGCGGTGTGGTGATGATAGACTGGTACCCCGCTCTATCATGGCACCGCTGCTCTAAGCCAATCATAGAATCGATCAGCCAATCTATGCTTGGGTGAGAGCAGGGTACCAGTCTATGGTGATGATAGATTTGTTTTTGCATCATATTTTGCCGTTTTCCATGAACTTCCGGCTAGAAGCGGGCATTTGTTTGGCAGCCGCGTACAAAAGGTGAGCGATTCTATAGAAACTATAACATACGTTCGTATCAGTACAAATTGAGAAATAATAATGAAATGATTATAAACCTTAGGACAGCTTCACCCTTTAATGAATGTTTTATACATGTGCAAACTGACATGTTAAGTCCGACCTATAAAACTTGTCTGATTGAGTGAGTCTAGGACTGAATGTTTAAGAGTTTATTTTCTGTTTTAAGCAGTGACAGTGTTTCGTTTTTTTTATACGGCCGTCGGAGCGAATTTACAATCAGTACCTACATTTGGGACAGATGAATAAAATATTGCTACTACTTATTGTCTTCTCTTATATTTCCTACTGAGGTGTTATCTGTTGATGAAAGACATATTAATATTATTATTAGTCAGATATGTGTAAGTACTTTTATACATTATAAATCATGAATATCACATTAAAGAGCAGAAGTTGGTCATCTCTGGAATCGATCCTGTGCAGCGCTGCTCAGTACTCGAACACTAATGCCATTATACCATGCAAGACGATGTGAAGGCATGGTTGTTAAGTTTTTCCCAGTGTGGTATTTACCAGCTGGTAAATACTGATATTTACCGCCTTTGGAAAAACCTCTCAAAGTGGGAAAATGAGAAAAACTGGGGAAAACCTCTAATAGGATCTATAGGCCTGCCTCCTCTCATGATGCCTTGTTAACTTCTTCAGAAAACAAGAACTTATGGCAGACAGGCAATAACATCAACTTATATAGAGAAGAGCCATGAAACCTGGTATCCTTTTGGGCACAGTAGCATAAAAATAGGGTGCTTGGTTTCCTACCTGTATGCACAGAAGCCTGCATCATGCTGGACAGGGTTTCCCCAAGTGATGCCACAATGGGTGGTGGGTTTCTTCTCACCCTAGCTCACTAGTTGTGTGAGCCCTACATGACTAGCATGGCTTCTTCACACTTCTGTACCCCCAAGATTAACTCGGCCTTGATTAGGTTAACATGCTTGATTACTTTTGTCAGCTCACAAGTTTATGTTGCAGTTAATTGGTAATTAAGTAATAGTAATGCACTAGTATGAGTTGTGGAAATATTGCACACACACACATATATATATATATATTTATATACATCACATGTGGATATATACTTCCATATATGTATATATGTGTATGTATATGTATAAATATATATATACATATATATATATATAATATAATTTCAACATGCAACATTAAACAGAATTAATTAACTATACATAACTATAACAATTTTGATCAGACATTTCCCCAGTTATTCCCGGTACTAACCAGTTTTCCCCAGTTATTCCCAATAAATCCCGGGTTTTTCCTACTGTCCGGGAAAAACTAGTTTTTCCCGGGAAAAATAACAACCCTGTGTGAAGGTCACAGGGAAAAGAGGGCTTTTAAATCTGGGTCTGGAGTAATAATTAACGCCCCCTAACGGCAGTAATAAATATCATGAAAATATTTATTGAGAAATATTATTAACTACTTAAAGATGGGGGGAACCCCCCATACCCCTCTTAGAATTCCTACAACAAAAAAAGAAACATTATTAAGTGCTTTAAATGGGGGGGGGAGACCCCCTCTCCCCCACCCATGGTCAGACAGGTATACTTTACGGTAGTCTGAATGGAGATTGTTTACCATACCGTAATTATCTGTTAAAAAATCATGGCTGCCATTTGGATATGGTTAGAAACGACATGCTACTAGCGGTATTTAATATGTACTCCAGACGAAATATATTTGTAAATTGATTCCTAATATGTATTTCTAAACCTATAATAGACAATATAGGGCTATCTGGTTGTATAACTATTAATTCCTTACTTATTTGTAGTGGTATAATAGAGTCCACAATGCAGGTACTGATTCTACACTCAGGTCCAGTCGTCTATGACGGGACTTATTATGGTGTACCCACCATTCTTCCTTATTACAGTCTGTCCATTAACTTTGAGTTTCACAGCAATAACTTATGAGGGCTTTGATGGATTTTCAAAAAAAACTCACCATAACTACTACTCTTATTAAATGATAGGTCCAGTTTTGTTCCTGCTCCATTGACCTCAAATGACGTTAAGACTATTTTATATTAGCCATGCATTCGTTTCCAGAAATATGCAAACCAGCCAATTAAGGAGTGTCCAGAGCCATTGTTGTTACATTTGATTTAATTGATGGCAAATCTTCCTGATATCCTTATGGTCACAAAGAGAAATCCAGAGTGCGTGATCCTGTGAACAAAGGTTACTGGACAGGATAGCTGTCAATAAATGAAAAAAAAAACAGGCTCAGAAAGATTGGCCGGATCCCCGATTGGTTGCATTCACAAGGCTCCATGTCGGCAGGGTTTTTGGCCTGTCTGCCTGAGCCTATGGTTTATGTGCACAGGTTGCCAATAGCAGAACCAATAGCGGATGATATTGAAGTATCAGTTGGTCCTGAGGAACACCCAGAAGAGGAAGCTGACTACCTGGCTCAACAGAGACGTCAGCGTTTCCTCTTGGCTTGGAAAAAAGGCTGACCTTTTGGGCTGAGAAGCAGGATGTGCCAAATCAGCTCCAGCTTTAGTGGAAAATCCGCTCTGTTTTCATCTCATCTCGTCGATGATAGTATGCATCTGAAAAGTCGCCGCAGTGAGCTTCATGCACTTTTTAGAGATCCTGCTCACACAGTTAAAGCCTCCAACATTCCGTTGGCAGTTCTCCACCTCACTCCCTGTTTTCTTTGTAAAAAACTGCGTGTGACATAGGCTAGCCACGACTAGTTTGGAGGAAATGGTAAGTTTTGACAGCTGTCAAGCACCCTAAACTGACTTATATTACTGGAACTGACCTACACTGACTTCAAAATATATTTAAGTACATTTAAATTACATTATTTTTTTATTTCAGTATTCTTAGACTTTGTTAAACATTTTGTAATACAGTAACAATCCATAACACATTAACTTGATAAAATAAATACCGTACTTTGAAATGAAAAAAAAGTACTTCATTCATTTTTCAAAATTCATTATGCTTATTTGGTCAAAGCATTACATATTTAACTCTGTTATATCTGCAGTTGCCTTTATTGAGTTTAAAATATATGTTTTTATATCATTCAAATATAGATATCCAGCAACTAGCTTATGTTGTATATGATATAGGATAAATGTTCTGAATAAATTAACTAAATGACAGAATTTTAGAATTGCAGAAAGAGAGCTAATTAGACCATCACCCTCTGCTTTTGTTCTCGTTTGACACCTTCAGGGTGTGATGAGTTGATTAGTAGTGCTAATAACTGACTGGCTGCAATCAACCCTAGGCTTGAAATATTATTATTTTTATTAAAGTGTTTATCTTTTTCTTGTTTATTTTGTTTTTAATACCAGTACATCCAAGAAGAGTGATCTGCTGTTTTTTAATTTCACTTTTTAATACATTTTGGGTTGAAGTAAAGTAAGATCAAATGTGTGTTCTTCTAGTCAGTTCCAGTACCATTTTAAGTAAATCATGTTAGATATTGGAAGTTACAGTTAGTTATAACTCTCATCAACTTCTGTTACTTTACAATATGTTTAAAAAATACTTATAATTAAGTAGTTTATTTATAGTGAGTTCTGACATCATGCAGTCAGTTTGGGTCAGTTCTGGTAGGTTCCTGTAAAAAGTTGAGCCCCAAGCTCCTGTGCTTTCTTCTTAGGCTGCACTGGGCAAGAGCCCTGGAAGATCCTTTGAGAAAACTGGTGACATGCAACTTTACAAAAAAATTCTGATATTACGGCTAATAGTGTCGTATTCATAATGAAACAAAGTTACTTCAACAGTGGTTGTTTTAGAAGAAAATAGTCCATTATAAATGGTGATAAGGGGCAAACAGTGTCTGCTCTAGGTATTCCCTCAGACACGGCAGGCTGGCAGCCACCAAGGTTAACTTCTTACAATGAAGCAGCTACCAGTGGTGTGGCTCTGTGAGCAAATGTCACGTAGGTGATTGTTTATAATTGTGAGACAGTTTCAAGTGCTGAGGTAGCTAAGTTTTTTAAGTGAGTCTTGTTATCATACTTAAACACATCATTTAGCTTAATTTCTTGGTCATTTGAATAAATTACTATTTCTGTGATATATTACAGTTAATAAGTTTCCCTGTCATAAACACTATATTTGATTTTACACGATTCTTTTCCCAGCAAAGGTTTTAAGTTAGAAATTGTGTTTTCTTGAAACTTTTTATGACATCTGTCAAACAAAAAGTCGCTCATCCTCAGGAGCCCCATTAAGCTGACCAAATCGGCAAAACTTCAGCAAAAATCCTTGCACTTTGTAGCAACACCTGGGTCATAGTGCTGACAGCTGTCAAACCAGGGTAGCACTCAGTAAAAAAATCCTACCTAGCATTTGAGTATATTAACTCATATTTACTTAATATCCCCACATAACTTGTTGGTGCAGTTGTTGCACTCACTCTGTATTGATTGAGGTTGGTTTGGGATTATCCCTCAGCTGTGGATTTATTAGCAAATTTTCCCTACTATTAACTCTCTTATTTTACTATCACCTTTATTAATATAAGCAGCCAGAATAAATTTTTGTCTGATAATAATCACTTGGGGGGGCGTTTGATAATTTGAATTTTCGTAAAATAAAAATCACATTTTATTCAATATATATATATATATATAATATATTTATATGTATATATATATATATATTTATATATATATATATATATATATATAAATTTGTGATTCCACAGTCAGGAATTCCATGAAAATGTTACAACTTTTATGTTTCCTCTTCTAAATATGTACTGCCATGTAGCCCAGTAAATGAACAGAAGATTATATTATACTTTTATATATAAGATATGCTCTGTCAGCATTTCCTTACAGTGACATTTTATTGAGTGAAGATTTGAGTTGGGGCCAGGTATATGTGACAGTACCTAGGTACAGGTACAGGTACTTGCGAAATGGCCAGGTACAGATACAGGTACAGCATTTTTGGAAAGTACCTAGGTACAGGTACAGGTACTTTAGAAAGTACCTAGGTACAGGTATGTTTTAAAGATATACGAACTAATGATATTTGCATTAAATTCATCTAGATATGCAATAATAAGTTATAATAGAATGGCAGAATATATCAGTAAAAAGTATCAAATGATCACTTCCTATGTCATCAGGAAAAATGCAGGCCTGGCAAATGTAAAGGATTGCCTTTAGTAAATGTGATAAATAAACAAAGCTTATAAAGTTTACAAAGTTATTAATACAGAAAAATAAAACTTTAATAAAATGTCTATATTTTAATTCAAGTTTTGAGCTTCTGAGTAATGATTTAAAGTCAAAACCTCTGGGAGCATCACACTTTAAAGTAAAAAGGCTTAATAGCTTGACTGAAAGGGAAAATCTTACAATCAATTTTACAGATTAACTTCATGGCAATAATACATACAAATGTACAAGTAAGAATACACATGTTCATAGCAGAAAGGCACACTGAGGATGTTTGCAGCACCTGTATGTAATGCATGAGCTGGGACTTTTTTTATGTTAAATGGGAAGTTCTGCTTTTGTATGGCTTATGTTGAGTTCAGTGATATAATAAGTATTTTCTTTACTTCTACATTTTTCCTACACCAATTTTCTTTATACATACTAGACAACAGGTATCTACATAGGGCATAAAAGCAACACTGTCCATATCCTTTGCTCTATACCCATTATATCTGATAAAGCAACAATTAACTTCCTGTGTAGACTGGAGGTAGCTGGGCCAGCATGCTACAAGCCCCAGTCCACTCAAGTTCAAAGGTTGAAGGGTTGAAAGCTTAGTAATAACCCCTGCCTGGTAGGGTTGGGACGGTTACCGGTATACGGTATTATCACGATATCTGACAGCTACGGTTATCATACCGTCAACTTTCCTATTATCGCGATACCAGGATATCAATTTTTGTTCACGATTTTGGTTCACAAGCAAGCCCTTGAAGTACAAAATAAATTTAGTTCAAAGAATCATTTATTTATTTTTATAAACCACATGTATTTGAATACACGCGTGTGGGTGGAACCGTGTGCTTACAGACTTCGGGATTAGTCGGAAATGTCCGGAAGTAGCAGGATGAATCAGATAGGACAAAAGCTTGAGAATTCCAGGAGAAAATAACATTATAATGAAAGAGCAATAAATACACATATTTATGCTTTTATTGCATGGAACGAAAATGTCAACATAAAAGTGTCACCACTGAATCGAACATTCCATACGGGTTGCATATTTTGCCATATAAAATTGAGATAGTATATTTAGCCATGATTGGTATGACACGCTCTCCGAAAATTCGCCGGGATTCTTCGGCTTTTATGTAGCTATAGGAAACTGATGGAAAGTTCTGACAAGGGTGATTCGACGATGGGGGCAGGACTTCCCGCACCTCAAGCTTGCACACCTGCAGGACCTTCATGCAACTTACATCACTTTATGAGTCATTCTGTGGTACTGGCACAATTGGTATAAATGATATTAATACTTAACCCCTTGTATAAAGTCAAGACTTTAAAGGTGGTTGTTATAAATACCATTATTGATGGCTTATTAATGCCTTTATATATAATTAAAAATATCGCGATATCACAGTATTTCGCGATAAAATTTGAATAATTATCATGATATCAAAAACCCGTATTGTCCCAACACTACTGCCTGGTTTAGGTAACAGCCATGACAGCTTGGTACCTTGACCAAACCAGATGTCCATATCCAGTATCTTGCCTGCAATTCATATAATTATGAATTGTGCACCTAGATACAGGTACAAGTACCTTGCCCCAACCCTGTTCAGTGTACATACTAGCCAGCTTTAGACATGGGGCATGCAGGCATCCCCCTGTATCTATCCTTTGTTGGTTGCTGTATAATTGTGCTGATAATATAATGCTGAAATGAACTTCCTGTTTAGTGGCTGGAGGTTGACCAGCTTGCTAGCCAGGTAGCTAGCTACAAAGGCAGCAGGGATGAATGCTTTTTAATTACCCCTGCCTAAGATAGGGAACTGCCCTGAAAGGAGTGAAAGCTTTGTACATGCAATTGGCCCAAACCTGGTGTCCATTTCAAGTACCAGGGTCAAATTAGTACCTGCAGTACCTTATACCAGGTACAGGTACTTTAGTTCCAGGTAAAGGTACAGGTACAAGGTACTTCCTTCTCATGATGGCCAGGTACAGGTACTATGAATTGTGTACCTAGGTACAGGTACAGGTACTAGTACCTGGCCCAAACCCTGACCTAGGTACAGGTACAGGTACAGGTACATTTATTTGAGGATCACTTCAAAGACGTTTACCGCATAAATTCACGTATATGCAAATTAACATGCCTTTTTCTATCAAATAATACTGAAGTCATTTGCTAAAGTATATATTTTAATAAAACTTATTAACTGTATGGCACCTTATGTTCACATACATGCAAGTGTATTAAAAGTCCATTAAGTGCACCCAGTAGAGTATGACACCATACATTCACAAACATGAAATTCAAATATACTGAAAGTCCATTAAGTACACCAAGTACAGTAAGAGGGTGATTATTCTGACACCATACTTCACAAACATGATATTTGTGTACTAAATGTTCATTAAGTGCACCAAGTACAGTATAATCAAATGATTTGCTCAGTTAGTGGTTACAGCTGATTTCACACATGTAACCATTCTGGAGGTGTGATAACAATTCAATTCATGAGCAGTTTATCACTCTTATGGCTTGCTGATTATTTTACACTACAGGTAATTTAATACTAAAGAGAAAAAAAAAACTAAAAAAAACCCCTAAAAATATGAAAATGTACCTGGAGTACCTTGTAGCAGGTACAGGTACTTTAGTTCTAGGTACAGGTACAGGTACAAGGTACTTCCTACTCATGACTGGCAGGTACAGGTACATGTACTCTGAAATGTGTACCCAGGTACAGGTACAAGTATCTGGCCCCAACCCTGATGGTAAATACAATTTGACAAGTGGAAAAAAGGCATTTGTCACGTGGTCCCAGTGGTATATACCACTGGCAAACTGGTCCTACATCAAGTAGTTCCATCTTTCCCACTTGGCAACCTTCACCTTTGTCCACTGCTTTGTCGGATTAAGGGAGCAAATAATGTAACCAATATTTCCTGGTGTACATAAAAGCTTTTAATAAAAAATAAAATTGAACAAATATGACATGAAACATATTTTATAAATCAGTTTCAGTTTGGTTACTATGACTATGTCATCCCCTTCAGAAAGCATGCAGCTGACCAGAGATCAGAGATTCTACCATTCTTACTTAACCATCTGATAACCCTTTATGATTTTGTCGTTTAATGAAATGCATCTGGCAACTGTGTACAAAGGTGGCCTAATTGAGACTGCAACATATGCAGATTAACAAAATATATTTATTTATAATTTATTAAACATCATGTCTTTATCAGTCTTTTACAGGTCAGTGAAGATGTTCAACAAGGGAGGGTCAGGCCAGTCCCGAGGCTTTGGCTTTGGGGGCTTCAGTATTCCTAAGAAAGGCACTGGCATTGAGACACAGATGGCGCAGGCTGGGTTTTCAGCAACTGCAGGGTTTGCTGGCAGGAACTATGGCAGCAGTATGAATATTGGCAAGAAGAGAGTTCGGAGTGAGGAAGAGTAAGTGATGGACTTGAATGTTAGGACTGTGTATGTCACTCAGTTTGTGAGAAACAATGTTTTGTACATATATAACATGATGCACCATATGCTATAACCCTATATAATGTGTGAGAGGTTTCAAATTAACATGTAAGTATGAACTGGAGATTTCTTACAGTTTTTTTTTCGTTAATGACAGTTTACACAGTTATTTACAGTGTTTTAAACTGTAATGTAATAAAAAAAAATTACAGTAAAAACCAACCCTGTTTTGTTACACATCAGGTATTTTGAAGATGATGAGGAAGACCCATCTTCCCTTGAATACCAGCCAGCCCCAGGTAGCCCCTCAGCACAGAAAAACAAGAATGCCGACTCTGACTCCGACGACAGTGATGATCCACTGGATGCCTTCATGGCTGAGATTGAGGTATGACCTACCTGGTCAAGCTTCTACATTGTTTTATGCTGTGTATACTGTAAATGTCTGCTTACACTCCTACATTTTGCCTGACCTCCTTCATTTAAACTGCGGCCAGCATTAGCACGGTTTGTCAGGTTTCACCTCCAGGAGCTGGCACTGGGCCAAGAATTTTAATTAGACCAATGATCGAGGGATATTACATTGTGAATCCATCTGAAAATATCAAGCATGGGAAATCCCACTCTGGAGTTACTGTTGATGAAGCCTGGAATACCAGTGAAAAGTTATTTCAGTGGATACTGTATAGCAAAGAGCCAACTTGTAAGGAGTATGAGGGATACAGTATCTTCTTTATTTCATATTTTTGTATAGTTTTGTTAGATTTCATATATCTTATTATTATCTTAAACAAAGGATCCTTTACAATCACATGTATGGTACTCTGGATTCTTCTCCTGCCAGACATGGGGTCTATTACAGTTGTTCTATCACTATTACTATTACTATTACTTTCAATTTCTGATATTACTATTACTATTACTATTACCACATTTTATCTTCTATTACTATTACTATTACTATTACAGGGGTATCTATTACTATTACTATTACTATTACATAAACTGATGGGAGGATTCTAGACTTTGCGCAGCCATGAGTGCTATAAACTAGCACTGCAATCACATTTTTATATTATATATTAATATTAGAAGCACCTATATCATCCAGTTACCTACACAATTTTCTTATACTGTGTCTGTCATTAACAATAAGCCTAATGATACTGGAGATCTTAATTATTTCAGCTTCTTTAATTCTGTTTATATATATATATATATATATATATATATATATATATATATATATATATATATATATATATATATATATATATATTTTGAAACCTCAATGATTATTGGATATAAGATAATTGTATGAACTCTTGAATACATGTAATTTAAAAGCAACCCATTGTAAAGACCCTGGCATATGTAAAATATTGATTTATAATTATATGCATACTTGAACATTTTTTATTATTTTCATATATATTTCACATAAATTTATTTTATAGTACATACTTCTGTTAAGATTTAATTTTCTTTCGCATAATTAATAAATAAAGTTTTCAGTGTAACTAAAAATGGTCTCCAAAGGAATTATTCATGATTATGTCATATTAATATTTAGTATAAAAGCTGACAATTTAGTCCTTTATGTATGTATCAGGAGAGGAATTTTGGTAGGGCTGTGTCCTGTTTCTACTGTTTACATCAAGATTCTGGACAGATTCTAAACTGGAGACAAAAGTACCCCATCTTCTCAAGTGTATAAATGTTCATTTGGATATGATGCCATGTTTTATTTTATCACATAGCACATCTTGAGAGTGAACAGAGAGGTGGTAAACTTTACAATAATGGTAGCATGCATGGCTTTTATTCTTCAGGCATGCCCTTCTTCATTGCAGCAAAACCAGCATAGGATAATTTAGGAATATGGAGAGTGATTTAAACTTATATCAGTTTTACAAAACAAATAAAATATTATTTATATCACTTTCACAATTAATTTAGTATTCAACAATCTTATACTTTAAATTTTGTACATAACAGGATCTAATTATTAGATTTCAAAATTTCAGATATTAAATAATAAAATATTAACAGTTACTTATATTCTCATATTATATAATCAAATAAATTAATATCTTTAAAAAAATTGTTCATTTAATTTTCAAAATATAAATTAACATAATTTTAGATACTGAATGAAGGTCTGCAGAATTGGTACTATGAAATAACAGACAAGTATTAAAAGAATTATTTTAAAAGAATATTTATATAAATTAAATAGATAATACATGTGCCTGCAGTATGACTTTATCAAAGTGATTGTAGTACTGGTATGAGTTTATATAGCATTGTAGGCTTCCATACGTTATGGGTTGTGAAAACACCATAAGCTTATCATGAACATTTTGGGTCTGCACTGCAACTACATCTGGTTCCATATTCTAATTTTTCTTAAATGTGCGTTATTGCAATCTGTATGATTAAAATGCAAACTGGCTTGTGAAAATAAATCTAGGTACATTTCAGAATATGCATATGGATTGATGGATGTGAGATAAGATGTACATGTCAATATAATAATACACAATTTATCTGTCTCATAACATCAAACATTCCTCTGTTTATCCATGGTTTACTAATCAAAGGTCAGATTGTGCCAGGTTACCTATTTGGCTGTGACCTGCTCTGTCCAGTACTCTTATGTAATGAGCACCAGTGGTCACCAGCAGTGTGGCAGCTGGCCCATGCTTGCCTCAACAATAGGCACTTCCTGGGCACTGCTGGACAAGAATTGAGTGTGTTCAGCATTATTTGATGATATGCTTAATGATCAAGGGGCTCACAGGAAGTAATAGAAAGTAATATGTATTACTCTATTACTTTGCCTTCTGTTTCTATTACTATTACTATTACAGCTAAAATGTTTGAGTCTATTACTATTACTATTACTATTACTATTACATGGAAAAAGCTGTAATAGTCTATTACTATTACTATTACTTATTACTATTACCCCATGTCTGTCTCCTGCCTTTATGAACTTGTCAGAGTTGCAACTGAAACACCATATTGAGGTTTATGACCAATTAAAATATGAAATAAGCAGTTCTCATTTTAGTTTATTAATAATTCACACATTGTTACCAGATATTTTGTTTTAACTATTTATTTCACAGGGCTGCCACAAATTCGTATATTTCTTATACATTCCTATATTTTCATTTGAAAAAAATTCCTTTTGTATTTTCTTATATTTACCAACATTTTTGCCATAATCCCCTATACTTTCCTATATTTTTTTTCACTGCACAATCTTGTTTCCAGTGTTACTGTTAACAAGTAATAATTATTGTTATATAGACCTGCCATTACAGAACACATTCAGCTCTTTTCTAGAACGGTGCATTTACCTAGGTAAGTGTTGTGGTATTACAACTAACAATATCATAATCATTTAAACAGACTTAGGCGCTGTTTAGAAATCTAATAGGCATGGTAACTAACCAGTTAAAAGATTATGCAGTTAAACCCTTTTATTTCCTAGATTTGTTACTGAAATCCTATAAACTCCTTTTATATTTTTCCTCGATTGCTCCTGTGACATTCCTCTATTTCTTCAGAAGCCTGGTTAGAGGATACCTCATGAGTACATTATATTCTTCTTTTGACAGCATGAAGTTGAGAATCAAGATAAACCACAGAAAGCTGCAAAGGAGAAAAAGGATGACAAGTTTGTGCTATACGTTAACTTTTTTTTCCAATTTAAAGGTGTTAATTTCTGTTAATATCTGTAATATCTGAAATCTGACATGGTGTCCCATGAGTGAGGAATGAATCATATTAAAAATAACAAATTAATATTTCAATAAATGTAAATAATTTATATTTAACAGATTTAAGTATAACTCTACTAAAATATATTTGATTTTTTAGAATATTCTGAAAGATGTGCATTGTTGAAAACTGTATTTGCAGTAAAATGAAAATGATCTGACATACATTAGTTAGATTCAGATAAGGATTAAATCAATGATGAAACTTTGGTTGTCACTTGATAGACAAATCCATCAGCAGGCCATATACTATTTGTAGGCTTTTTGTTTGTGAGGGTTTAAATTCATGATATTTGGGAATATTATTGGGAATATTATCGCGAAAATAAAACATTCATGAGTTTGATGCCATATGTGAACAGTTGTAGAGAAATATGGTCTTCAGCCTCAGTGGAAGCTCACATATTGTGTGTTAATATTAGCATGTGTACATTTTATGTAACCTTTCAATCAAAGATTGGTAATTTAAATGACATCAGTTCTTTCACTTACCTGTCACTATTGTCTGAATAATTTCCTCATGTTTGATGTTCCCTTAGCACCTTGTAAAATAGTTAAACTTTGCATGCATACTCTGCATATTATATAATTGATAGGATAATGGTTATATACATTGTGTAAGTTACTGTATGGTAAATTGCAAAAATGAAACCCTTGAAAAAACACTGAGGAATGAAATGGCAAATATTTTACCTCACAAATATGAAGCCTGCCACAGTATCTGCCCTTTTACAAAATCAGGATTTATTTTACTAACCATCATTCCCTGTACAGTGTAATTCATCTGAAAAGAGGAATATTTAACTTTAAAAACTGCCAAAAGGCTCCAACATTGAAACCTGTGCCTGTGGAAAAAGTGATACCATTCCTGATGATGTCTTATGGTCAAGTTCTAGTAATTCAGAAATTTACACAATATATATATGTCACAGTATTTCTTAAAATTTAATTTGATTTTATATTATAAACAATTTATATGCAGTTGAAATGGAAAAAAAATTAAACATGTATTGGTATACTGCTTAACACGTCTTTGTATTTTGTGTTATACAGAGGTGTGAGAGATGATATAGAGGCAGAAGACACGATGGAGTCGTACTTCCGTTATATGGAGGAGAATCCCATGGCCGGTGTGAACCCTGATGACGATGAGCAGCTGGAATACGATGAAGACGGGAATGTCATCCTTCCTGAGAGGAGTAAAGTAAGTTGTTAGATGTTCTCTAAAATAGACCTGTTCCCTTAGCATTTTCATTGTGTAATGGTCACCGTGGGGTTCAGGTCCAGTCAAATGACTTTTTTTACAAACCCAGCCCTCTGACTGGTGCATTATTGTTACAGTTAAAGTAGAAAATTACATTTATTATTTGATATGTAACAAGATATGATCGATATCTATTTATTAGTGTAACTGACCAGAACACTGCATGTGGCATGATTGAGGGAAATTTCTGTGGCAATAGATCCTCCCACGTATAGATGCAGATGAAACCCCCATTTTTGCCTGTAATAGAGTTGTATTAGAGAGAAAACAAACCTCTGAGCCCTCATTTAGCTGACCTAGCTAGTAAAGTATCTGTGATAAATAGATTTCCATAATTGAAGTTTAATCCTGGTACATTAACCTGTAACCAGTATTTTCTGCCAGACGTGGTATTATGAGTATTTTACATTATTTTACCAACCTTCATTTTAGATAATAGATCCACTTCCCCCTATTGACCACACAGAGATGGAATACAAACCATTCAACAAAAATTTTTATGAAGAGCATGCAGAAATAAAAAGCCTTGATGCCATCAAACTCATGGAACTCAGAAACAAACTGGGCATAAGGGTAAGTAAATTCAGAATATAGGTCAAAGTGGGACCATGTTGATGTATGTTTTTATACATATGGGTTTGTCTGAATACCCTAAGGGTGAGTATCTTCAGAAAATAATTGACAGTGGGACTATGTGTCCTCTATGTTTTAACACAAACTAGTTTTAATTGGGAAATAAATCAGTTGCCTAATGCCCTTTTGGCAAGTGCCTTGTAGATATAGTATTTTAAATGTTTGTTACAACTTTGAAGTATATTGTTTAATTGAGTTTAATTTGTACATTAAAGCCTCATATATGAAATATTTAAGAAGGAGGTAAATATAAGGACATACTCTGATTTATTATCTTTCTTATCAGACTTTGTCTGCTTCAGTTTAGAAATATTTATGTTTCCTTGTCATATCGTGTGCTAAAAGTCACCTGTTGCTGAAGTGAACTGCTGCATGTGAGCATAAATTTAATTCATTAATTAGTGTGTGTAAATATGATTCAATGGAAAGTCTGTTGTATTTCATTCTTTTAAAACTTTTTGTCCCCTGCCGTCGCTGAAGGCGTCGTCGGCAGGGGACATTGAAATGGCGAGCGTCCGTCTTTCAGTTTGTCCGTCACAAATTTGTTCATACAATAACTCAAAAAGAATCAAGATCAACAGATCAGCTTTACCCTTGTTGTATTTGTCCTTTTATCATACAAATAAAAGTTTGGACGTCAGTTACCTTTAATACACATGCAGCAGACTTGTCTATTGTTATTTCTTCTTATTCTTAATTATCTTTTCCTTCAGGTATCAGGTATATTACCTTGCAAGCCAGTATCCAGTTTTGGTCATTTTGGGTTTGATGAACCATTACTGAAGGCCATCAGAAAAGCTGGGTACACACAACCCACACCCATACAGGCTCAGGTGAGTAGATAATACAACAAACACCCATCTTGGCTCAGGAGATCAGTAGTTTATTAAATTATTATTGGTTTCATGCTTGGTTCCAGAGGGTCATAGGAGGATGGGTTACTACTTGTAACTACAATCCTGTGACAAATTAGTGTTCTGTTAAACTTCTGAGCTGCTTCTTCATCTGATACATGGTTTTAGTGTGTAATTAAGTCATATGCTGAGAATTGAAGATACCCTATAGCTCATAGGTTTAATAGGGTTTTCTCCAACTCCCAACATATGAGTAAACAATAAACTAAATATTGATTCACTAAATGGTCATCTGTTCTGTTTAGAAATCAATTACAGTGAGTTCTGTTAAATGGGAATAAATTTAAGTGTGTGGCTTTCACAGTAACCTCGCTGTTTCAGATAAGATTGAGAATTCACATTTATCATTTGTTGTATGACAAAATGCTCTAATAGTGTCGGAAGTGTAGCATCGTGTTGGCAGCAATGTTTAGTTCTTCATGTCATCCACAGGGGGTGCCAGTGGCTCTTAGTGGAAGAGACATCATTGGGATAGCAAAGACAGGTAGCGGTAAAACTGCTGCCTTCCTGTGGCCGCTCCTGGTTCATATAATGGATCAGGTAACTCCACTCCTTTCATGTTATTTGAGTCAAAGCACAATTAAACTGTTTAGTTGCATAAATGAAATTACAATGGCTTGTAAACAGAGTTGTTTCAGAGTGAAATTGAATATACTTTGATCAGTCAGTTGAATTCTTGAATTTTTTTGCACTAATTAATTGTGACCTGAAAAATGGCCTCTGATAAATTTTTCACATTGTGTTTTGTTTTAATAATTGAAGTATACAATTATGCTTGCCAGGCCCTTTATAACGAGATTTACACTATATATGTACACTGATACATGTACTGTATATGCTATATAAAAACTTTTACACATTATAGTTTTTTTCTTAATAATAATTTTTAATGAACTTATTTGCTGTTAACATATAAGTGGATCAGCAAAAGAAATTATCTTATCATATTATTATTGATTCAGCCCTTGTTTGAGATCATCATTTTTGTGAACATAATTTTAACTATATAACTCTACTTCCAGCCTGAGATACAACAAGGAGATGGACCTATTGGGTTGATATGTGCTCCCACCAGAGAACTGTCTCAACAGGTAAGAACAAGATTCCACTAGGAATGCATGCTTAGTAACATTATTTATATTTAAATTTCGTCATGTTGCTTATCAGCTCCCTGGAAGGAAGTTCAGGAGAGCTTATACTGTACTGCTGGCATCGGCATCACCCTTGGCTTTGTCCGTTGACACCCCAGTTTAATGATTTTGTTAACTCTATAACTCTGCAACCAATTACCAACTTGCTTTCATATTTCACATGTTTATTGCATAGGGGGTTAGGAATCCCTCCTGTGATTTGAGTATCAAAGGTTCAAAGATCAAGGTCACAGGCCCCATTGTTTATGCACAAGTCCAGTTAAACTGTTTTTGTTAGGCTCATTGCTCCATTTGCTAATGAAGATATTTCAATAAAACTTAGTCAGTTGATGAACATTGATAATACACAGCACATCTATTAAAACTCTTCCCATATTTTAATTTCTTGGCCGGTAATTAGCACTTAATGAACAAAATTTGTGCAGATCCCAACCCATCACAGGTTAAAGTTTTTGTAAACTCTTTATAACTAAGCATCCACTTACCATATTGCTTTCATATTTCACATATGTATTATATAGGGGGTTAAAAACCCCCCATGATTTGGGGAAAAAGGTTAAAGTTAAAGATCACAGGCCCCCATTGTTCATGCACAAGTCCGGTTAAACGTTTTTGGTTAGGCTCATTGCTCCATTTGCTAATGAAGATATTTCAATATCAATTGACATTACCCATAGATTAACTGAGTCAAGTTTTATTATAGGCAAAATCCACACATATTTAATGCTACTTGACCATGTCACTGTGATAACTTTGAAGAAATTTGATGGACTTTGATGAAACTCTGCAGAAATATTAATCAATATAATATCTCACCCAAGTTTAATTCCTGCAAAAAATCGATGCATATTTAATGAGGTGAGAGGTCACAAGAAATATGATTTCGCACCCCTGCGCTGCTCTTTGTTTTCTGAATGACCAGTACTGGCGAGCTTTGTTGTCCTCAGACGACTTTTTTGTAACATACATTTATACGAAATTTAATAATATGCATTTGTAACCCATGTATACATGGTCACAATGTGACCAAAAATAGGAAATAATAATCATTAAATCATTTAATGTTATTTAATTTCCTAAAAAAAAATCCCCTAAAAAATAACCATGATGATCAGGTTTCCACGACAGGTAAAGAATATATCAATTTTATTGTGTGCAAGTGATATTAATGAATTATACTTGATTACTATTAATTTGTACAGAATTGATTCAGATAATATTATTAATATTTTAATTTAGACATGTGTTTCTTACAGATCTACCAAGAGGCTAAAAAGTTTGGGAAAGTGTACAACATAAAGGTGGTGTGTGCATATGGAGGGGGAAGCATGTACGAACAGACAAAAGCCTGCTCAGAGGGGCCGGAGATTATTGTTTGTACACCAGTGAGTCTTAGCTCTTCATTTCATTCTCAATAAATGTCATTTTTGTCTCCATAAATTCTCATCTGTTTTTTTTGGCCAAGGTTATCAGTCTACAGTAATATTAATATAAAAGAGATCACCTTTATTTATTTCAGGGTCGTTTGATTGATCTTGTAAAAAAGAAAGCCACATCTCTACAGAGAGTCACATATCTTGTGTTTGATGAAGCTGACAGAATGTTTGATATGGGTTTCGGTGAGTATAAGTTATGAATTGTATGTTCTGATTTTGATAAACTAATCCTTTTTTGTCTCCCTCTTCCTTGGAACAGGGGACTTTGATTTGGGTTTGTCCCTTTGTCTGTCTGTCTGTCCGTCAGGTTTTCATTTCCATGCGATAACTTTCCTAAATATTATCTGATTTCACTCAAATTTGGGTCAGTGATTGCTCTCATACTTACCTTGGTTGGGATTGGTTTTGGAGTGTCTGTCTCACTAGATCATAATACAATATGATATTTCATTTTTCATATAAATCAGCACATATAGTTTCACTTATCACCAACAGATGTCACTAGCGATGGACATAAATTCATTGAATTTGCTTGTTATCTCACTTTCATTCTCTGCTCTTTCTTTCTGTTGATGACTTTTTCACCTTTAAGGATTCAAATGAGAATCACTTATAAAAACAGTATTTATGAAGTAACATTGTGTATGCTGTTGTGTTTTTGATATTAAATTGATTTAAACTATATAGTAAAAATAAAAAGCAAATGCACACTCTGATTGCATATGTTAAGACCTAAAATGAGGAAAATGGTTTTCTTTTGCTCCAGATAGTTATAAATATTATCTCCTTAAAATTGCCATGTCAGTATATAAGCATATGTTTTGTTAGGTTTTTACCCAGAACTATGTTTTCTTGAGTGTTCAACAGGGCTCATGGGTGTTGTCAACAGGGCCTTTGTTCTATCTAGTGCATGATGTCAAAGGACCTTTGTTTTATGTGGTCAGTAAAGAGAGATTTCATTGTTATATGAGATTTATGTTTCTATTTATAGTTTCATCCTGTCATGTCCACCTTTTTTTTTGCTACGAACATTTTTAGCTCAGCTGACTTTCAGTCATGCTGGGCTATAGCGATGGGTCTTTGTCCGTTGTCTGTCCGGCTGTCCGGCTGGCCGTCCGTCCGTTGGCAGGGCACAAATCGTAACCGTGGGGGCTAGGGCCATGAACCCTATGCAGTCTTAGAGGTTCTAAAAGATCTCCTTGCAAACCTGAAATTAGGTCACTGCAACCTATATTTTCGAAGTTATGTGGTGTGTTTGCACCCCCCAGAAATAATTCTTTTAGCCAAAATTTTCATCCCAAACCTTACATCTTTCACATACAGCTCACCTACCAACAGGGGAAGAACCATAATTATTTTGAGGTCACAAGGTCAAAGGTCAAGGTCACAGAACCAACTTCTTTGAAAAGCCTGTGGATGCATTTTAAGTCAAACTTTTCATCCCAATTCTTTGATCTTTCACATATAGCTCACCTACTAAGTGGGAGAAGAATCCTATAGGTGTTGAGGTCACATGGTCAAAGGTCAGGGTCACAGGATCCACTTCTTTGAAAAGGTTGTGGACACATTTCAAGCTAGACCTTTCATTCCAAACCTTTCAGCACTGATATCGCTTCTCTGCCAACAGGGGAAAAGACCTGTTGATTTTGAGGTCAAAGGTCAAGTTCACAGCACCCTCTTCTTGCATGGAGTCATTTTCAGGCAAACTTTTCAATCTATACTTTCCATCTGTCATATATGGCTTACCTACCAATAGGGGAAGAAGCCTATTGATGTTGAGTTCAAAAGGTCAAAGGTCAAGGTCACAATATTGTTCTAAATGCTTGTGAACATATTTCAAGTGAAACTGTTCAACCCAAACCTTCAGTCTTTCACATATGCCACATCTATGCATCACTGAATGTGATTCAAACTTCATATTTATGGTTTTTTTTTTGCATGAAGAAATAACTAATTGATTTTGAGGTCAGCTGGTCAGGAGGTTAAAGGTTGCAGGTCTAAGTTATATACTCATTGGTTGCCAAGTAATTACACCTGGCCAGATGTAAGTGGTTAGTAGTTACCCATCATTTATAAAGAATCCAGTTGATATGTTGGCAAAAGGCCAAGGTCATAGGTCAGGGATATTCACAATAATTTATTTTGTAGACCATCTCTATTTTTCATGTACATATAACCATTGGTTATGGTACATCTCACTGCGTGGCTGTAATTGTGAGTGATGCTGGCGACATATGACTCTCTTTTGTATCAGCCTGTTAAGTGATAAGGCTGAGTGATAAATACCTCATTACTGCATAACAAAAACACTGTTGCTGGAATGCTTCAGCCAGGCATTAAGACTGTGAGAGTATAGTATTAAGGTTTAGCTACTGATTTATAAGATGATGGGAACATTTTGCAGTTTATTTTATGGAATCATAGCTATAAACTTAGTTTCCTGGATATCTGAATATTTTCATATAAATCACCAGATGTAAAAGCAAATGTTTGTTCTCATAATATTTGGATGTGTACCTGGATTTAGGATGGCTTTTTTTTATTACAAGACCTTTAGTCATGCTTTCTGCATTTCTTTTCTTTCAGGTTTTGCAGTTTACCTACCCTGCTGATCCCATTGAAACGCAGAGTGATAATAAAAAATATTGGACTTACACTTTTTACATTTGCATATCTATAAATCTAATAGGAGGGCCTGAAAATGCCTTTTGAATTGTTTTGGACATTCATTACTGTAACATCCTTTGGAGAATTAGCTACAAGTTTGGTCTCTTATTGGAGGATGTGTGATATCAAATGTCAGACTTGTCAGAAATCCATTATGTCTGCCAGTTAGCCACCTTAGAAATCCTTTTGTCAGTGCAGTTTCAGTGATTTTTAGCTCAGCTGACTTTTAGTCATGCTGTGCTATAGCGATGGGTCTTTGTCCGTCGTCCTTCCATCTGTCCGTCCGGCCAGCCGTCCGGCCATTAGCAGGGCACAAATTGTAACTGTAAGGGCTAGATACATGAACCCTGTGCAGTCTTAGTGGTTTTAAAAAGATCTCCTTGCAGATCTGAAATAAGGTCACTGTTACCTATATTCTCTGAGTTACGGGGTGTGTTTGCACCTCCCAGAATTAATTCTTATAGCCAAAATAATCATCCCAAACCTTACATGTCGATAAAGGAACAAACCTTTCGATATTTAGGTCTTAGTGCCAAAGGTCAATGTCACAGGACCAGCTTCTTGAAAAAAGTTGTGGATGCATTTCAAGTCAGACTTTTCATCCCAAACCTTCCATCTTCCAAGTATGGTCAGATACCATATGGTATACCATCAGGCTTTAAATACAGGTCATGCTTGTCAGCTGAGCGTCATGACCCATGGGTCACTTGTTATTAGTTACAGTTACGTTTCAAGGGAAAAAATTATAGTATAGAGCACAGGATTAAAGGACCTAATTTTTAACAGGGTAAATAAACACCTACCTTGCACCTTATTTAAGAAACAGAATTGTTTGAAAATATGAGAAATCAGTCCACATTTTACAACATATCAGACCCACTTATGGTGGTCAAGGTCATTGGTCACATGCAAAAACTGCCTCAGTTGACAGTTGCCGATTGTATGATGTCATGTAAACACTCTAAAAAATATAAACAGCTAAAACAAAGATGGCTACTCATGCAGGGACCCATCATATCTGCCAGATCGCTGTGAAGAGACAAAAAGTTGTGAAACATAAACTGGGAATTTAATGTAAAATTCTTAATTGTCATATTAGGTTGTTACTTCCATATCTAGTTTTCTAAGAAATTATTGAAAAAATATAAACTTTTAAGAAAAATAACTACAAAAAACCGGTGGACAGCAGGTCGTGAAACGAACTATAGTATTCATATTTACTATTTCCTTTCAGAACCCCAAGTCAGATCTATAGCCAACCATGTCCGTCCAGACAGACAAAGTGAGTACTGCTTTATTCAAACCGTTGTTTACTTGACCTATAAAAAAAGGAAAAAATGGCTGAGATACTGAAATATGCAGAAACCCTTCATCTAGGTCTATTTCCTTTGTTTACTTGTTCAACACTAATTTCCAAATCTTTCTGTGACATCTTTGTAAAATTGTCAGGTATTTTCATTTATGTGATATGTTATCAGATAAAATGTTTTATTGCTGTTGGTTAGTTACTTGGTATATTCATATTTTTGGCAAATTCCTCAAAATGATATGAACAGATAAAAAAAAATTGTGAAGAATTAGTTAAATAGGTAAGAATGTAACTTTAAAGATAGTAAGAACAATTATTTTGTGCTTTTGATCCAATTATAAATCACCATTTTGTGATACCGTATTTGTTCATGTACAGGACGACAAATTTTATCTTAAAAATATTTGGCAAAGAAGGGGGCTGTCTTATACACGGGTACAAGTTTTTCAGCGTCCTCAGGGCCGCCAAGGATAATTTACGGCAGTAAGCATTATTACATCAGTCGAATTTGACGGCGGGAATATCGGTGATCATGTCCGTATGGTGGTAATGTACACTCAATAAAGAACATTACAGTGCTTTGTTTTTGTTTAAATTTATCGTTTATACATCAGATTTCGTGCGCACATAGTTAAATAATTGATAAGAAAAGGTTTGCATTTGCTGCATTGACACAGGAATTATAACGGAATCAATATATGAAAGCCCTTCTGACAGTAGAGCCAGTGATTTCCCGCGATCGCGGGCAGAATCGCGGAACTGACAGACCGAAACAGAATTCCCAATCCTGAAAATATATAAGTTTTAAAGTATATTTTGCCAAAAATATCTTGGCAATTCACCTTAAACAGATACACAGTGATTGTTGATGCAGCTATCAGCTTGCGGGGCTTACGCATGTACCCTTACCGAGAGTACAGCGCTTGCGCAAGGGATGCTGGGAACTAGCTCATGCCATCCAGTAGCACGTAATATGCATATTTATACAAGGATGATTTTTTCATATGGTGCTGTATTTACCGCGTAAAATGTTCAGGAGTCCAGTGAATGTACAAGCTGTCAGCTGGCTTGCATTCTGACATACACGGAGACTTGCACATGGCACTTCGATTACAAGACAACCAGTAGTGCATTATAAATATGAAGTGGCTTTTTCTCAGGTGACGCGGAATTTAATGTTTGTCAAGCTCACAATTTTATAACAAAACCCCGGATTTGGTGCGTATATCCTCTTGGGAAATGATCTTTTAAATAGTAACCGAATGGAAACCCAGGTTTCTACAAGGAAGCATTGAACTTGCACACAGTTAAATGTCGTAAAATAACGTAGTTCACGAAAGTCCTACTGGGTCATTACCTTATTACATTTTTCCTTCCTCACTGGTACAATGGAATAAATTCGAACCTGACCGACGTCGTTTACGCAAACGTGATATATTTTGTGGGAAAATTTGGTGACTGTGACATGGTTGTGGACAAGCCAGGAAAATGTAATTTTCGATAGTTTAAGATTAACACGGAATAATAAATGAGGAAGCCTAGTTAAGTAGAGCATCATGGTAGCCTTGGTTTTGTGTGCTGTCACTTGTCTACCTTAAGCCACCTGTGGATGTGGACGCTGATATGCAGTGGGTGTTTGGGTGATCTCCCTCAAATTATGCAGAAGACTGACATTTCTTTGAAATAAATTTAAATTTTTTTAAAGAGGAAGGTGTCGATGCTCTGTAATGCACATTCTCTTGACATGTTAATTCTTAGTGGGTGCCATCTCCTGGATAATAATTTATTACCCAAATTTGGGCCCTAAAACTGACCCTTTGATGTCTCTTATGATATTAATTTGAATTGTTGTATAATACTCATTCTTTGATATGTTTAATTAATTCGGTTTTGGTCTGCTCCATACCTTTCTATATTACTTTCCTGTTTTCACTTGTAGCATCATAAAAAAAATATACCACTGACCATTTTAAGAATAAAAAATTATAAAATCCCATTTCAATCATCAGTGTTTAAGTGATCATTATGCTGACAAAGTGATCCTTAGTAGCTGGCAGCACCAACTTAAGATGCTGAAAAATAATTTGAACCAAAATTTGAGGCTCAAAATGGGGGGGGGGGGGTCTTCTTATACACATGGTCGTCTTATACATGCATAAATAAGGTAGGTGAGTTGGTTTATCCCAACCTAGGGCCAGACTCATGCACTGGTATTAAGGCCCTTTGTTCTGACCAACATGGCTGATCTTTGGTACAGCTGTGGTGTTTGGAAACCATGACACAAGTTCTTGCTTGATATATTCTCTGTGTAGCACAAACCTAGTGGGGGTGTAGAAGTGATTGTTCACTACTTTTCTGGTTTTTAACTCCAGTTGTAAATTATATATTTAAAGATGATATCTTTGTCTTACAGCTTAAGTATGTTTTCTTAAATTTTATAACACTTATTCTAAATATCACCCGTTTGACCTTAAAACATTCTGTATTTTCCACTTTACTTGCAGCCTTATTGTTTAGTGCCACATTCAAAAGAAAAGTTGAAAGGTTGGCCAGAGACATCCTCTCTGATCCAATACGAGTGGTTCAAGGTGACATTGGTGAGGCAAATGAGGATGTGACACAGATCGTAGAGGTCCTGCCAACAGGCCCCGCCAAGTGGAACTGGCTGATGACCCGATTAGTTGGATTTACATCAGGTTTGTTATGATATTTTATGTCTTGATAAGAGAAAATAATAAAATAGGATACTGTTGATGTAGAAAATTGTATGGACTTATAAACTTAATGAATTTTATTTAGAAACATTTTGGTGTTATTCATTTTGTGGCTTTCATAAGGAAAGAGACTAATACAAAAAAAATCAATATTTTATTATAGAAAAGAAATAAATTTGAAAAACTCAGGTGCTTCTGTTTTTCTGCATGCACCATTATACATACTCTTTCAGAGAAAGAAGTGACAAAATAAGAATCATCTGACTCTATAGAACCTTAAATAATTAGGGGTGAAGGGAGTATTGTATGCAGAGATATAAATTGCAATGCAGTTCCCCTTTGGAATGTGTAATAATTAGTGGGGCAGATAAATTTATGGCAACAGGAAACCTACAATTACCACAAATCGAAAAGCCCAGTAAATGTTTCAATATCCACTCTATCTGGTAATAGATGACCAGATTTGTTCACATAAATGCTTTATTAAATGCTTGATTTTATGTTTCTTTAGCACCTTTTTTCCCGGAAAAATGTGCAGCTGGGCAGCTTTTTATTTTTAATTTTGTGGTTAAATTATGAGATAATAAACTATGTATAAGTCAATTTAGTCAAAAGTTAAAGGAGTGACATTTTCATTTCTTTTTTTGTGTAATAATAATATACAAACCAGACCATATATGACTACAGGTTTTCAAACTCTTATATATGACTTAACTTATAAAATTATATATGGCCCACTGATAAAGTAAGAACCCTATCGAGTTCTGGGTCATAAGGTCAAAGGCAAAGGTCACAGGACCAATTAAAAAAAAAAAAAAACTTATGGTAGCATTTTAAGCTAAACTTTTTGTCACAGAACAGATAATGCTCACCTGCCAAAAGGGGAAGATTCTTTTTTCAGGGTCACAGGGTCAAAAGTCACAGGGCCCATCCCTTCGCAAATTAGTTTTTGGACAATAACTCTGGTTTGGATAGACAGATTGGCTAGACCTTTGAATGAAGCAGTCTGGCTGTTAATAGGGCACAAACTGTAACAGTTAGACTTAGAATATTTTAACTGTACATCCAGGGAGGTCCTAGGCAAATCTCCTTGGAAACCTTAAATTAGGTCATGGTCACCTATTTTCTGCAAGATATATGAAAAAACATGATTTGAGCACCCTATAGGACAGATTTGCATGATTGGTTACAGTTGGACCTAGAAACTTCTAATTTGATCCAGGAAGGTTACTGTAAAAAATTATTGGAAACCCGAAATAATGTCAGTGTGACCTATATTCTGACAGGTGTATGAAAGAACATGATTTTAACGCTTTTTGTCAGATTGGCACAAATAATAGCAGCTAGATGTAGAATAAGATCACTGAAGCCTATATCTAAGGTCTAAGATATATCTAATATCTGTCAGATAATGATATGGAACATAATAATGTGGAATTTAAACAAAAAACAGTGGTAAATACGCGTATTGGCCAGATAGATACAAAAAAAAAATGAAAGTAAGCCTGAAATAGGCTTATACACTCTAAATAGTAGATATTTTTAACACAGCATCACAGTTTTACAAATAAAGTATATATTATAGTTCTATTATTTTGTTGCTATTGGTTTCTTATTCTGGTCTGTATATTTCTCAATTTGTCATACCATGTTTTGGCCTGTCCTTGCAGACCTTTGTTTCACCAACAGCTTATCTTATCATCACATAAAGTATGTGTATCTATTTCTTGATTTCAGTGGGCAGTGTACTGATTTTTGTCACCAGAAAAGCCAACAGTGAGGAACTTGCTTCAAATCTCAAGAACAAAGATTTTTCAGGTAAAATCATTTTCATTTTTAGTGGAGGTGGAAAGATGCACACTTTTCTGATGAGCCTATCTTTGTTTTAATGGAGGACAACCTTGAAAAAGCATTTCCAAAACTATAAATATATGTCAAAGATCTAAACCTGTGAAAACCTCTTGCTACCATGGAAATTTGAATTTATAAATAAATATATGTAAATGGTTCATTGTATCCCCAGACAAAGTCTGGATACTATGATTAAAGCATGGCTGCGCGCCGCCGCAGAGTTTTTTTGTTGACGCGATAACTCAAAAGATATCCTACAGATCTTTACCAAACTTGACAGGTGCATAGATATGGGTGAGCAGACGAAGCCTTTTTAAAAACGGGTCATGAACTTTACTAGGAGAGTAACTTTGACCTTGAATAAGTCCATTTTGGGGGAAAATCACACACAGTCTTAAATATCTCAAGAAACCTTGCATGGATTGATCCAATAATCAACTTGACCAAAGATCTTGGATAGTGTTGTCATTTACCGGAAACTGGTGGCACTACCTGTTATCCTTTCTTGTTTTCGTGCTATTTAATACACTTATCATTACCACTTAACAGTACTTTGAGCATTAGAAGTAAAAACTGATGGACAGATTTCTTTCATATTATGCCTATACATAGACACGGGATATGGGATGATAAATATTTAAATTGGGGTCATGACTTTTCCTTGACCTTGAACATTGCCATATATGGTGAAAATCATACTAAATCATAAATATCTCAATTAGAGATACATGGATTGGTCCAAAAATCAAATTTGCCAAAAATCTTGGATAGCTTTGTCTACTGCGGAAGACAGGTGGTGCTATCTTCTGTCCTTTTCTTGTTTTCAGGCCTTTTAATTACCCATCATTGCCACTTGATAGTACTTGACAGTACTGTGAGTCTAAAAACTAAAGGACAGATTGGGCTGAAATTGTGCATGTCCATTGATCTTGGATACCTCCATCTTGTATTCAAGACTGGTGGCGCTATCTGCAATCGTAATTGTGTGGAGTCCATCTGTACATTTGCTTTAGGTGAAAATTGCTCATATCTCTGGAGTGGTTTGAGGTATAGGTCTGAAATTTGGCATGTCCATCTATCTTGGAAAGTTTTCTTGTTAACCAGACAGATGGCACCACCCATTTTTGTAGAATAAGTTAAAGCCCTTTTCTGATGAGTGATTTGACCTGTTGGCCTTGTATTGTGCTTATCCATAGATTTTGGACTCCTTCATCTTGTTTTCAAGCCTGGTTGGGCCATGTGCAATTGTTTTGGTGTGGCGTCCATCTGTACATGTGCTTTTGGTGAAAATTGCTCATATCTCCAGAATGGTTCAAGGTAGAAGTCTGAAATTTTGGCATGTCCCTCCATCTTGGAAAGATTTCTCGTAAACCAGACAGGTGGTGCCACCTACCTTCCTGTTTTTATAGAATAAATTAATGCTCTTTTCTGTGGAGGGATTTGCCCTATTGGCCGGAAAATGTGTATATCCATAGAACTTGGACTGCTCCATCTTGTACTCCAGACTTGTGGCACCATCTCCAATGGTTTAGGTGTTGTGTCCATCTGTACAAATGCTTTGGGTGAAAATAGCTGATATCCTCGGATTGGTTCAAGATTTTGGTCTGAAATTTGGCATGTCCATCCATTTTGGAAAGTTTTCTCGTAAACCAGACAGGTGGTGCCACCTACTTTCCCGTTTCTGTAAAATAAAGTTATGATCTTTTCTGAGGAGTGATTTGCTCTATTGGCCTGATATTGTGCATATTCATAGATCTTGGATACCTCCATCTCAAGACTTGTGGGGCCATCTGCAATCGTTTTAGCATGGCGTCCATCTGTACATGTTCTTTGGGTGAAAATATCTCATATCTCTTGAGCGGTTAAAGGTACTGGTCTTAAATTTGGCTATCCATCTATCTTGGTATGTTCTTGTTAACCAGACAGGTGGTGCCACCTACCTTCCTGTTTCCGTAAAATGAATTAATGCTCTTTTCTCAAGAGAGATTCAACATATTGGCCCCCATATTTGGTGAAAAATATTCTTTCTCAAGTTGATAGATGGCAGAAACCATAGTGGCTAGCCAAGTGACACTATTTGCCGCTGAAGTTGGGGGGGCCTATTTTTAAAGGGTTGGGGGATTAATTGTCTAGGGATACTATTGCACCCGCCGTGCCAAGAAATATCTAGTTTTTTTAGCTCAGCTGATTATAAGTCATCTGAGCTATAGTCGTGGTCCTTTGTCCGTCGTCCGTCTGTCTGTCCGTCCGTCTGTCTGTCCGTACGTAGATGTGGCACGTTTTGAAACCGTAAGACCTAGGAATCCAAAATTCGGCATAATGTTAGATGTCCCCAAGATCTCCTACCAAGCCGAAAACTGGGTCTTTGTGACTTCGTTCCTTTGAGATATTAAGGAAAAACCTCAATTTTTTATTAAAAACCTATTTTTACACTTCAGGACTGCCTAATATCAAAACGACTCATCTGTTTTTCCTCATATTTACCATAAATATTCCTCTATATAGTTCCTATTTACATGCCAGAAATTATGTCTGTATTATATAATTTAAAAAAGTTATGGGCCCAAACATAATGCATTTTGTAAAAAATCAGGAAAGATATTTGATCACTTAACATAAAACATGTTAAAGCTATGGACTTTTTTTCCAGTAATATAACTTTAATTAATCAAAATTAAATTGTATACCCAAAATTAGATCAAAATCTTTTAAATTTTATAAAATATTAACAAAAATAAAAAATTGGTACCTTAAATTTAGCCCAACTTTGACCATGGCACGTTTTTTTCCTGTAAGTACTGTGGATTTAATTTTCACAGCATGTTTTTGGTAGCACTTTGTCTGTTAACACCGAAAATTTGAAACCAGTAGATCAAAAACTGTAGATTTTATTCAAGTTTTCAAACACAATGTAACATATTGTTTACATCAAGCTAGTGTTATGCAGTTTGCAAGAGCTCAGCTCCCCAGCTTCAGCTCTCAGTTCCTAAAATTTGGCATACAATTAGATGTCTCCAAAATCTCCTACCATGCCAAGAATTTGGTCACTAGGACTTAATACCTTCGAGATATTAATGAAAAACTTCATTTTTCTATTAAAAACCCATTGTTACACTTCAAGACTGCCTAATATCAAAACAACTGATCTGACTTTAATCATATATAATATACATATTTTTCTATACATTCTCTATGCACATGCCAGAAATGATGTCAGTATTGCGTAATTGTTTTTAAGTTATGGGCCCAAACATAATGCACTTTTTAAATAATCAAGAAATATATTTACTCCCTTAACAAGGAGATTGCTGAAGCTGGAGATTTTTTTGTCAGGGATGTAACATTATTTAATCAAGATTCAATTAAATACCTGAAATTAGTCCTGAATTTTTCAAATTTTATAAGTTATTAGTATAAATATAAAATTAGTACCTTAAATTTTGCTCAACTTTGACCATGGCACGTTTGTTTCCTGTGAGCACTGTTGATATAATTTTCATGTCATGCACACATAAGGATTTCAGCTTTTTAGTTTAGAAAGCTGAAAGAAATTGGCAAAAAATTGTAGCTTTTGTTAATGTTTCTATGAGACCATGTCAGACCTTGGCCCTCTCCAGCCCCTCTTGAGTCACCTGTATGTTGACCTTGTTGAACTTTCAGCAAATTATGCATGCTTGAGGCGAGGCATAAACTTGGGCTCCAGGCAGCTTATTATATAATGGCCAGCCACAGTTGATCCAGGTGTCCAACCCAACTCATCTAGTAGTTTTAACCAACAACATAACAATAAACAATAAATTAATAGTTTTTTATTGGTTTTTAATAACAAAATAAAGAAAAATAGAAAAGGAATTTGTTAGTTTATAATAACAGGAAATTAACTTGCAGTTACTGATGATATAAGAATCTTGTATCGATGGATAGAATGTCATGTATTCCAAATAACACCATGCCGTCACCTATGGTATTTTTCAGTTCAATTTAAATGATAAAAAAGTAAATCATATTATTCATTACTAATGATTGGGGATCATATGAAGGAAAGTAATGATGGACAAAGATGCAGTTGATAATATTAATCTAGATTCCTACTGTGTCTAGTGTGTACATTAATGTGAAATAAGTCCAAAATGAATATATTACATTTATTTTTTTTAAATATAAATAAAAGCCATAAAACCAGGTTCTTATGATCATTATTTAAATGTGTTTATTTTGTATATTCTGGATACTCAACATCATTGTTCGGTGAAAACTGAATAAATATCCGACATGGTGCGAATAATTTGCAGTTGTATTTAAATACGAATATGAATATGTACTCCATTATAAAATTTCTTGCATACAGAACAGGAATTCAGGTAAAAATGAAAGTATATGAATACCAGTGCAAATACTTTCAAAATGTATTAATGAATGCATTCATGAATATATTCTTTAATATTATTTTAATAATCATTTCAGTTATATTTCATTTAAAAAAATCATAAGATTCTCTTATTATTTTTGATAAAAATTATATTTGGTACAATATTTGTAATTTTTAGCTCAGCTCACTGTAAGTCAACTGAGCTATAGTCGTGGTCCTTTGTCCGTTGTCCGTCCGGCCGTCCGTCCGTTAACAGGGCACGTTTTAAAACCGTTGGACCTACCAATCCAAAATTCTGCATACCATTAGATGTCCCCAAAATCTCCTACCATACCGAAAATTGGGTTATTAGAACTTCGTTCCTTCGAGATATTAAGGAAAAACCTCCGTTTTCCATAAAAAAGCAATTGTTACACTTCAAGTCTGCCTAATATCAAAACCACTGATCTGTTTTTGATCATATTTAGTATTCATATTCTTCCATACATTTTCTGTGCACATACCAAAAATTAGGTCAGTATTGGGTATTATTTTGAAATTATAGGCCCAAATATAATGCAATTTTTTAAAAATCAGGAAATATATTTGCTCACTTTACATGAGAATTGCTGAAGCTGAAGACTTTTTTTCAGGAATATAACTTTATTTAATCAAGATTCAATTGTTTGCCCAAAATTAGATCTGAATTTTGCAAATTTTTCAAGTTATTAGCATAAATAAAAAATCAATACCTTAAATTTTGTCCAACTTTGGCAGTGGCACGTTTTTTCCCTGTAAGCACTGTTGATTTAATTTTCACAGCATATATACATAAGGATTTAATCTTTAAAAATCTGAAATTTCAAAGAAATTGTTTGAAAAGAGTAGCTTTTATTCAAGTTTTCATACACCATGTCAAGTGTTGTTTACATCTGGCCCACCTAGTAGTACAGCCTTCACTTGCATTATGTAACCCACCCCAGGCAGCTTGCCTTGACCCAGCTTGGCCACTACTAGCAGGCTTCTCCTCTGCCCTGCACTCAACCCCCCCCCCCCAGCTGGTGCATAAACTAGATGAATGTTATAACTTTCTGTATTTTATTTTATTCTTGGACATGCTACATTTTAGATTTTGTATTGTACCACCAGGGTTACAATGATTAAAGTGCACATTTAATTGTGTCCACAAAGTGATGTATTGCTATGAAAGTGTGGATGTTCATCAGATAAGTAATGCTTTACTTCAGAAGAGTAAAACTTCACCAGGTGTAAAATTGACTATTAATTCCAGTTATTAATTATAGCTGAGATTGTAATTAGCATAATGATATTGTTTGTCCCTCATTCAACCAACAGTGTGTATACTTTATTTGAAAAGATGTTTTTATTTTATCAAATTTACTGAATTTTAAGCATGTCCTGAAAACTCCAATGTGCAAAACTTTTTAAAAGGGATTCAAGGAATAATTTTGTAGATGCCATGTTGTGGCATTATTTTCTTTTACATTCAGTTTAAACATTTGATTTAAAAATAATAAAATATATGTGTATGCATAATATGACCCAATGTGAGCTACAATCTGGATATGTAATGATTGCAACTTAGAATTCTAATATTTTAACTTATATGTATACTTTTATATTACAAATTTATAAAACTTGTAAATAAAAGAAATGATTCAGATAAAAACTATTATTGAAAAAAGTGGATATGCTTAAAAAAATAGGCTTATATATTAACTTAAATGCATTATTCCCTTGAAAGTGAAATGAAGGTATTAGTCCATTCTGTCCACTTGCCTGTCTATCTGTAAATTTTTCATATGCATCACAGTATCTCAAAACTTTTACTGTTTTTTTTTCATGACAGTCTTGTCAGAGTATTAGTTTGCAATCATATATTGAGAACTTTACTATAACCAAGTAGGAGGGCCCTTTCCTCTTAGCTTCTCATATGCTTATATAAATATAAAACATTACAATAAAATATTTTTCATATTTTGCATTTGCTAAAATTTCAAACTTTTGTCGTGACCCATGGGTCCTTTGTTTATATTCTGGATTCTCAACATCATTGTTTGGCTAAAACTGAATAAATACCAGACATGGTGCAAATACTTTGCAAATGTATATGAATATGAATATGAATATGTACTCCATTATAAAATTTCTTGCATAAGAATGGGAATTCAGGTAAAAATGAAAGTATTTGAATACCAGTGCAAATACTTTCAAAATGTATTCATGAATGCATATATTCTATAATATTATTTTAATATTATTTCAGTTATGTTTTATTCCAAAAATCATATGATTTTCTTATTATTTTTAATAAAAATTATATTGGCACAATATTTGTTATTAAATTTTAATAAATAGTTAAACTCTTTTATTATATGTGCTGCTTATAAGTTATATGGCCAAGTCAAAATCTGTGTGACAATAGCACGTGAATCATATCTAAATCATATTTTTTTATCATATAAAACAGCTGAGCGCCGTGACCCATAGGTCCCTTGTTTTATGGATGTTAAGGAGGCATTGTTGGTGCTAAATAGATTTTTCTCTCATTGAGCAGTTCTGTTTTGTAAATATCATAGAGCTTGATGATAAATTCAGTGGATTTTTTTCATGGCCTACTGGCTCTATTTCAGATGTTTCTGATGATTTTCTTTACAGTGGGGTTGTTACACGGAGACATGAGTCAGACAGAAAGAAATGAAGTCATTACCTCATTCAAGAAAAAAGAAATGCCAATATTAGTGGCCACAGATGTTGCAGGTAAAATCAAAAGTTAAATAGTGTGATCATTGTGTCCTCCAACAAAGTCAGTTATTTAATTTTTAATGTGTACATTGTGTCACAGTCTTATGCAATAAAATATATTATAACAGCTGGTGGACTTAACCTCAGTGTTATATAGTAGCCATGCTGGTTGGCTGCGGTCAGGGGTAGCCAGGACGGGCTTCTACCAGCCGGAACAATGTTAACAATGTAACCCACCAACTAGCACAAGATCTTAAAGATGGTAAAAAAATCAGCTACCAGCAAGAAAACTTTGGTTATTTATTACCTCAAACTGCATTAAATTTGTATCTTTTTAGTATGTTTACAAAAATGAATTCAGAGCCAAAATAATCATAAAAATAAATAGTTATAACACAAAACGCTAAGATAAAGCTTACATATTCTGATACCGCCGTGACCACCTCCTCTTGCTTTGCCAATGTCTGTAAATTAAGCCGACACTTAAACTTGTCTAGCTATAACCCTGATTGACATCCCTAAAAACCGTCATCAGCAATGAGGTTACATGAGACAATGACATGGAATAGACTCATCAGCCCTTTTAAGCCTCCCAACCCTTCACACAGGGAGCATTGTAAATCAGTTATGTATATATTCAAGAAAAAAAGTATGTATATTGTTGAACAGTCTTATCCACTCGAGTATTTTATTACAGCCAGAGGTCTTGACATTCCTTCTATAAAAACCGTCATCAACTATGATGTAGCACGAGATATTGATACACACACACACAGGGTTGGCCGAACAGGTCGAGCCGGAGAGAAGGGCTTTGCTTACACACTGATAACTACCAGAGATAAAGACTTTGCTGGCCATCTTGTACGGAACTTGGAAGGAGCCAATCAGGTGGTTCCACAGGCATTATTGGACATCGCCATGCAGGTAAGTGTTCATTTAAGTGTACATTTGATAAAGGAAGCTAAGGAATATGTGTTACTAAATAGGATTGCATCAGATATCAGAAAAGGCATTTTTACGGATTGTGTTAATGTTTTAATGGTGGCATATTGGTTAACTGATATGAAAAATAAGTTTAGCTGAAATAGCTGAGAGAAAGTTTAAATCTTTCATGCTTTGCTGTTGGTCCAGTTTGCCCACAGTGTGTGAAATGGTCACATTTTAAAAATTTAGAATGTTTACATTTATTTTCCTCATATTTCATCTAAATTTAAGTAAAAAAATGCAAGTTCAGCCACAGAGTAGGCCTTCCCAGTTCATCATGCCATTCAAGAATTAAGTACCCACTGGCTTCTGTGGTCTAGGTAAAGAGCTAGGGTTGAAAGCCAAGAGGTTGCTAGTTTGAATCTCAGCTGAGAAGTGGTGAGATTTTTCACAGTTTGCCCAACCCTGAGTGAGTGTTCTGAAGGCTCAGTGGACAAACTGTACCCCATAGTCATGTTTCATTCTCAAATGAGTGCCCCTTTTTGGGGGTTTGTTGGTGGTTCAGCCCAGCAAATAATACACCCAGGACCTGTAGATGTCAGGATAATCATGTGTTTCTGCCCTGCCCCATAGTCCAAATCTGGAATGGCATTCTGCAAATGTACATTGTACTTAGTTAAGCAAATATTAAAAAAATGAAGGCAGTACCATAACCAAAATTAACAAAAGAATGGAATAAGTATACTGATGAGGCATTTGGCAAATGGATTTCTGTTATCCTTGTAGAAGGTGAATTGTCTTTCTCTTTCAGAATAACTGGTTCAAGAAAACAAGGTTCAGGCAGGGCCAGGCTAAGAGACTCAACATGGGAGGCAAGGGATTAGGTTTCCGGGAAAGACCAGGCCTGGGTGCATCCAGTACAGGACCGGTAAGCAAAAGTTTAATTTTATCAAACTGTGAATTTTTAAGTTTGGAACCTTTTGAACTTTTATAAACTATAAAATAGAAATGATGCATATTCATAATCTTAATTGATAACCCTCACAAAGTGTCATTGTCTTCTTAACAGGTTTGATCAATTATTTATATATATATATATATATAATCCAGTACAGGACCGGTAAGCAAAAGTTTAATTTTATCAAACTGTGAATTTTTAAGTTTGGAACCTTTTGAACTTTTATAAACTATAAAATAGAAATGATGCATATTCATAATCTTAATTGATAACCCTCACAAAGTGTCATTGTCTTCTTAACAGGTTTGATCAATTATTTATATATATATATATATATATATATATATATATATATATATATATATATATATATATATATATATAAGGTACATTTGAACCTTGTTCAAGTATGAAAAACGATACATTTACAAACCGTGGTTTATAATTCTGAGTAGGCAGGTGCACAACAGATTCATTTCTCAAGATGGCTATATTGATTATCCTGAAATTTTGGTGTGCTCATTGATCTTTGATATCATTTTAAATATTTTTGAAATAATAATATTTTTATCAGTTCAGGAGCACTCATCAGCTGGAAAGTCCTTAATCTTGGGAAACTTTAAATGTTTAATGTGTATCCTGAGTCACATGTGACTGATATTTCCATGTATGATCACAATTTTAAAATATTCCCAGGTGGGACCTATGTCAGCAACATCAGGAGGACATCTCCTTGAACCGTCACACTCATCAGGTCCACAGAGTGACAGACTAGCTACCATGAAAGCCGCATTCTCAGTGAGTACAGCTACTTCCTAAGTTAGCGTTTTCAGTTAGGGGGCCCATCCTCCATTAAAGAGGGATTGGGTGGTTATGTACCTTATATTTTTAAAGTTTCTGATTCAATACGTTATGGAGATGACCAGATGGACGATTCATGATGGCGCCAATACTGTCATCCGTATATTAGAATTCAGAAGATCTACCTTCTTAAGTTAAATATATCGAAATTTTTGCAGCACAAGAGCTTTGTTTGCTGCTTGCTCTTCTGTGTCACTGAATGGAGGGCCATTTTGAAACAAACTAAATGTTTTATTTCATAAATGTATGTTGGTTCATATAATGATAACTGTCATGGCAATAGTGCAGTCAATATATAGTGCAATAGTCAAGAAATCAGGATAAGTTAAATATATCGAAATTTTTGCAGCACAAGAGCTTTGTTTGCTGCTTGCTCTTCTGTGTCACTGAATGGAGGGCCATTTTGAAACAAACTAAATGTTTTATTTCATAAATGTATGTTGGTTCATATAATGATAACTGTCATGGCAATAGTGCAGTCAATATATAGTGCAATAGTCAAGAAATCAGGATGCAGAAGGTAAAATAATGTAAAGAAAGTTTGATTTGATCTAATATCCGTTCCTATTAGCAATTATAAGTGTTGTATCTGCCCATCAAGTAATCTTTAACCAGACTTATCAAAGACTTTTTAAAACATAAACATGACATAAGGTCCACTTAATATCATGTTAGCTTACTTAAATTATTATAATAATGATATTATAATATATAATAATATAACATCAGTTAACACTAGGCTTTGTGATAATTTACTGTTTTGAAGGCTTCCCAAATTTTAACTAAATGTATAATGAGATTCAGCATATTGGAAATGTACTGATTGATATTATATTTGATTATTTTGCAGGCTCAGTTTAAGTCTAATTTTGTGTCCTCGTTTTCTGGTGACCCACAATGGGGCAACGTACCCTACACTACACCGAGTGACCCCAAACCGGACGTTAAGAAGAGAAAGAAAACAAGGTGGGACGCCTGAAATAATGGAACAATTCTGGTTCATCATTACTCCTACAGGGGATGCCACAGCACAGTGTATCACAGTGCAGCAGCCATTACAATAATTGCTGAGGAAAGCGGCACATTTCAGTGTCAGATTCAACTTAAGCTGCAGATTGTCTGGATCAAGGGCAGCTAGAAAAACAAAGCATCAGTACTGCCAAATGTATCAACAGTTAAAGTTTACACATGTAGTATCATTTAGGGTGTTTGCTTCAATAAGAATTGGACAAATGTGTTTACTGCTTACAGTGCAAACACCCAAAGTCCATTATTCAGTGGTGTTATACACTGATATATGCAAATTTGCAAAGGTCTGAACTCTGGACGTAAACATATAGTGTTAAATGTCAGCTCACGCAGCCGATTTTAACAAAATTATCGGGAAATTTGCACTTGAGTTTGCTTTTATTAAAAGATGCTGTGTATGCAGGTAGTCTTTATGTACCTTATAGTGCTATTTTGTATTTTCCTAACAATAGTTGGATCTCTCATATCATGCGTAAGAGATTGCATATGGCAGGATATCTATATGATATTCAGTGTAACAATTAAATCGGGTATAGGACTTGATAAATGGTAGAGGTTCACATTCAAAATGTTAGGTGATATTCTGTTATGTTATACTGTTTTTGAGGTTCTTAACTGAAATGCCAGTATATTTTAACATACTTCACATTTTGCTTGTGTTATCAGTATATATCTTTGTTCATCTATCATTGTCATGATCAATGAAAAACTCTGTTAGCATGCAGATATGTTAAATAAGTTATTTTATGCATACAAATGTTTTGCAAAAAGAATCCATTCTGCTTTATCAAAGGAAATAATACAATATTTGTTGTATAAACGCTAAAGCTTTAATTAAAAATGGATGTTTTCATGTTATCACTAGCTGTGTCCTCTTAAAATTATTTATGGGGATGTGTTGCCAGTTTGTATTTAATACGTTTGATACAATTTAAGTAGTTGCTGGCAGTGGGAGTAAAAAAGTAGGCATCAACTGCAGATGCTGATGGAATAGTTTTAATGGATGTTCATATTCTCAAGGAACAGAAAAAGAGAAGAGAATTCTGTCATCTTTGCTGTTTGTTGTTTGATGTTTGTGTATAAAAGGGGCTTTCTTATCAAGCAGTTTTGAGATGGACTTCCATAACAAAGATTTCTGATCTTATCACTGAACTATGAATTTTTCAATATTCCTTTGCAAAACAAAATCAGGTGTGTTAATTTCTTTGCATATTGTCAATGAAAGCTTCATAATACACAGAAAGTTTCCATTTCTCCTGGCAGATTGAGCGTTTTAACGCCAAGAAACTTATATTTTAAATGATATTCCAGGCATTTCATTAACCAGTACATCAACCCATTCTTTTATCATGCTGAAAGATGCTAACTTTTCCCAGACAGTATATCAGGTTATGTCCATTTGAAAGGCCAGGTCAGATCAATATGGGAATAGCATGGTCAAGAAAATCTTGGTGTGGCAAATAAGTTTTACTTTTGCAATATTTCTACTACACTTGATGTTTTAAAGTTCAAATAATGCTCATGATGTAGATTTGATATGTCAGAATGGAGAAGCCTTTATGGATAAAACAAAGGGTGGACCTCCTTACCATGCTCCAGGGAATCATTTGAACTTTGCACAGAGAGAAACTCTTGACCATTGTGAATTTTGTACATTTGTAAATATGGAAATAAAACTTTTTCTTTGTAATATAGTTCTTATGATGTGTGTATTGTGAAAAGGGGGGTGGGGGCTGTTGGTTGCCCTTGACATTGCACCCTGTCCCTCTTTGTATGGGACCTTCATTTCTGGTAAATACTCAGAACTTTTGCACATATTTTAAATGAATGCAAAAACGAAAGTTTGTAAAAGAATAAGCCATATCATAAGCTCAGTAAAAATGTGGATTCACATGGCAGCTAACCTGTTTTGTAGTAGGGGCAATCTCACTGGCCGAGTCCATGGCAGAATTAATCGTCTGTAGTAGTTGTCCTATGACAACTACTCGTTGACCATAAAAGTAAGTTCCTCTCTTCAAGTCTTGACTTTTTGCAATGAACCCCTTGAACAAATCCTGTCCTTCAAATTTCTTGTTAGCTCAGCTGACTATAAATGATCTGAGCTATAGTCCTGGTCCGTTGTCTGTTTGCTGTCTGTCCATCTCTCTGGCCGTTAGACTGGCATGTTTTGAAACCGCTTGATTCCTATGAATCCAAAATTCGTCATACTGTGAGATGTCCCCAAAATCTCGAAAAACCGAAAATTGGGTCAATATGACTTTGTTCCTTCGAGATAGTTGGGAAATACCTCAAATTTCCATTAAAAACCTAATATCACACTTCAGGACTGCCTAATTTCAAAACTGCTTATCTGTTTTTCTTAATAATTACTGGAAGTAATCTCCTGTATATTTCCTATATACATGCAATAAATTAATTCTGTTTAGTATAATTCCTTTAAGTTATGGGCATTAACATAATGGACTCAACTCGCTTAACATGAAAAATTTTGAAACTAGATATTATTTTCCCAAGTATATTACTTTTTTTAACTAAGTTTCAATTGTTCACCCAAAATTAGATCTGAATTTTGTAAATTTTTAAGTTATTAGCATAAAAATAAAATCAGTACAATAAATTTGAAAATAATAGCTTGAAAATTAGGCAAGTTATTGATGTTTTCTTGAGGCTACATTGTAGTCATTTGCTTTGTCCTGATGCGGGGTCCCATTCCAGGTCACTGGAAGTCCGCTATGCCAGGGTTTCTGATTCGTTACAGTCACTGGGGGAGATCCCCTGCTGTGACAGGTGTACAGTTATTCTATATCACCACGCCAATCACCCCCCCCCCCCCACCCCAGCAAAGCCAACCCACCAAGTGTTATGCAGTAATTGTTATTGTTTTCACTGTATCTCCTTTATTGAAATGCTATTTCTACTCCAATATACAAAAACTTCCCTTGAACAAATAATTCGAGGTGTAATCCAGCAGATGCCATGTTGTTTTAATGTAGCATTTTTAAAGAAATCAGTTTTCTTTTAAATTATTTTAACAAATATAATTAAACCTATCAGTATGCTTAAATTTATAAAATATGAAGCAAATTATGGATAAATAAAGGCACAATTTAAAATTGTGAAATCTGAATCAAGTATTATTTTTAGATATTTATTGTTTTGCAGATTTAAAAGATATATTTTTGTGGTAAAAAATAAATAGTCATTTGTATGCATGATGTGGTGTTGTCTGACAAGATTGAGATTTATGATGATGCAATTTAGAATTATGAATCAACTTTTATATTCAGATATATATGTTGTATTGGAAATGTATAGAAATATAAACTTATAATAAGAAAAATGGATGTGATAAAAAAATGAGGATTTAATACAAACATTTGTTCATTATTTTCCTGCCTCAGCAGAATTGGAGATTGGGCTTTTTTTGCCTTGTATGTATATGCAGAAGTGTTGTTAATCCCACCATCTCCCCCCTCACCCCCCCCCCCCGCTGCCATTGATTTCTGTGCACTGGGACATAAGCTTTTATTGCTAATGTGTAAAATTTATTTAATTAAAAAATAATATGATTAGAAAAAAATTAAGATCTTATTGAAACATATTTCTTCCTTAGGAGAATGGAAAATAAAGTGATCAGCTCTGTCCATCATCTCTCCATTATCGTTAAATATATATTAATTATGAAATTTTTCCTATAAGCGCTGTTGAAATAACTTTTATATGCTGTGTGTGTTTGGAATTAAGCTATTTAAGTCTGAAATTTGAAAGCAAACTATAAATTCAGTTGTGTATTATTGCAGGTATTAAACTTTAAAAAATTTGATACAATAAATAAAGAAATAATTGAAACTTCATATTTTATCGGCTTGTTTTGTCTACCAATCTGTCTGTCCTTTTTTAAGTATAAGTCATCTGAGCTATAATCCTGGTCCATTGTCCGTCGTCCGTCTGTCTGTCCGTCTGTCCGTCTGTCTTGCCGTCTGTCCGTCTGGATGTCCGTCCGTAAGACTGGCACATTTCACCACTATTGGACCTACGAATCTGAAAATCGCCATACAGTTAGATGTCCCCAAAATCTCCTACCTTGCCGAAAATTGGGCGAATAAGACTTCATTCCTTTGAGATATTAAGGAAAAACCTCAATGTTTGATTAGAAATCTATTTTTTACACTTCAGGACTGCCAAATATGAAAACCACTCATCTGGTTTTCTTCATGTTTACCATAAATATTCCTCTATATAGTGCCTATGTACATGCCAGAAATTAAGTCAGTATTATTTAATTTAAAAAAGTTATGGGCCCAAACATAATGGACTTTGTAAAAAAATCAGGAAAGATATTTGGTCACTTAAGACCAAAAGTGTTTAAGGTAGGGACTTTTTTTCAGTAATACAACTTTAATTGATCAAAATTTAATTGTATACCAAAAATCAAAATCTGTTAAATTTTTTTAAATATTGGCAAAAATATAAAATTGGTACCTTAAATTTTGCCCAAGTTTGACCATGGCACGTATTTTTCTTGTAAGTACTGTGGATTTAATTTTCACAGCATGTTTTTGTTAGCATTATGTCTGTTAGCACCTAAAAATTTGAAACCAGTTGATCAAAAACTGTAGATTTTATTCAAGTTTTCAAGCACCATGTCACATCACATCACATGTTTACATCAAGCTAGTGTTATGCAGTTTGCTAGAGCTGAGCTCCCCAGCTTCAGCTCTAAGTTCCTTAAATTAAGCATACAGTTAGATGTCTCCAAAATCCACTACCATGCCAAGAATTTGATCGCTAGGACTTAATTCCTTCGAAATATTAATGAAAAACTTCATTTTTCCATTAAAAACCCATTGTTACACTGTAAGACTGCCTAATATCAAAACCACTGATCTGACTTTGATCATATATAATATACATATTTTTCTATACATTCGCTATGCACATGCCAGAAATGATGTCAGTATTGCATAATTGTTTTAAGTTATGGGCCCAAACATAATGCACTTTTTAAAAAAATCAAGAAATATATTTACTCCCTTAACAAGAGGATTGCTGAAGCTAGAGATTTTTTGTCAGGGATGTAACATTTTTAATCAAGATTCAATTGAATACCAAAAATTAGTTCTGAATTTTTCAAATTTTATAAGTTATTAGTATAAATATAAAATTAGTACCTTAAATTTTGCCCAAATTTGACCATGGCACATTTGTTTCCTGAGAGCACTGTTGATATAATTTTCATATCATGCACACATAAGGATTTCATCTTTGTAGTTTAGAAAGCTGAAAGAAATTGGCCAAATATTGTAGCTTTTATTAATGTTTTTATGAGACCATGTCAGACCCAGGCTTACTCCAGCCCCTCTTCAGTCACCTGTATGTTGACCTTTCATCAGATTACGCATGCTTGAGCGAAGCATACACTGGGGCAGCCAGGCAGCAAATGCCCAGCCACAGTTGATCCAGGTGTCTAACCCAACTCATCTAGTAGTTGTTTTGAAAAACAACATAACAATAAACAATAAATTACTAATATTGTATTGTTTTTTTTTAATAAAAAATTAAAGAAATATTAATAGAAAAGGAATTTGTTAGTTGATGAGTAACAGAAAATTAACTTGCAGTTACTGATGATGTAAGAATCTTGTATGGATGGATAGAATGTCAATGTCAATGTTATTCCAAATAACACCATGCAGTCACCTATGGTATTTTTCAGTGAAATTTTAATGTTAAAAAAAAATAAATCATATTATTCATTACTAATCATTAGGGATCAGATGAAGGAAATTAATGATAGACAAAGATGCAGTTGATAATATTGATCTAGATTCCAACT
Organism: Sipunculus nudus; assembly: GCA_026874595.1. Classification (NCBI taxonomy): domain Eukaryota; kingdom Metazoa; phylum Annelida; class Sipuncula; order Golfingiida; family Sipunculidae; genus Sipunculus; species Sipunculus nudus. The sequence goes on along the minus strand of CM049318.1, from coordinate 23,281,574 downwards.
GTGTCAAGTGTGTAGATTGATATGAAAGTAGTCCAAAGTGAATATATTACGTTTATTTTTTTAATATAAATAAAAGCCATAAAACCAGGTACTTATGGTCATTTTTTAAATTTGTGAATTTTGTATATTCTGGATTCTCAATATCTTTGTTTGGCTAAAACTGAATAAATACTAGACATGGTGCGAAATGCTTTGCAAATGTATTTGAATACGAATATGAATATGTACTGCATTAAAAAATTTTATTGCATAAGAATGGGAATTCAGGTAAAAATGAAAGTATTTGAATACCAGTGCAGATACTTTCAAAATGTATTCATGAATGCATTCATGAATATATTCTATAATATTATTTCAATAATCATTTCAGTTATATTTTATTTTAAAAATCAAATAATTTTTTTCTTATTTTTTTTTAATAAAAATTATATTGGCACAATATTTGTTATTAAATTTTAATAAATAGTTGAACTCTTTTATTATATGTGCTGCTTATAAGTTATATGGCCAAGTCGAAATCTGTGTGACAATAGCTCTCCATTTGTTAATAAAATAAATGAAATCAATCCTCTTCCCTGTCTCCAAAGATACTATCAAAATCATACATAAGCTAAACACCAACAACTCATAATAAAGCTTATATTTATTACCACACAAGCATGTGCCTCTTTCCCAAATCATATTTTTATCATATATAACAGCTGAGCGCCGTGACCCATGGGTCCCTTGTTTTATCATGTAAGCATGTTGAATTTAGTGAAATTCCCATGTATATACACTATAATAATACAGAAATGTTGTAACTCCCACCATTTCACCCCCCCCCCACCCAGTCCTTTCATCGGTGGACTGGGGACATTAGTTATATTTCAACTGTATACATTTCATAAAATAAAAAAGTACATATATTTAATAATATTTATTATAAAAAAATAGATTCAATTGAACGAATGTGTAAACTACTGAAATGTCAACAGTTAATCAAAAAGCCAACTAATGATCTTGGTAATAGTACAGATCATTTGTTCACAAACTGCTCGCATGCTTCAGTTTCAGCATTAGGAAACACATGGTCAGGTCACAAAATATTATTTGCAACGATTTCGTGCTCATCAATACAAACCAATCATATGAACCAACCAAGGCCTATATTACCTCTTCCTCTTACACTTTATCTCTGTTTGATATTATTTTAAATTTTTACCTTCAAGGTCAACTTCAGCTGAGCACAGTGACCCATGGGTCCCTTGTTTTTAGTGTTGGTATGGTGACCTGTACAAACCAAGACGAACTAAACCTGATAAAAAAAGATGCAATGATAATAATAGTATTGAGTGGAAGTTAAAAAAAAATTATTGAATAAAAATTCTCTGAAAAATTCACTTTAATATTTGACAACACTCCACGGTGCCAATAAGAAATTTAAATGTAAAGTTCCAACAGCGACAACATTCCCTTTCCGTATAGTGAAATTAAATGGGCAAAATGTAAAATTGTTATCAAACAATGAGACATTAAAATTATTTTCTGTCAGATATGCTTCATGCTTTCAACGATATAAATTTTCCGGTCGCAGTCGTTAGGTTTATTGTAACTGATAACTATGGATATTCTATAGATATAAACTGTAAACATGTTACCTCATGTACTTAAAAACTCAAAATAATCATAGAAGTTGTAAAATATTTCATGAGTTTTCAGTTGTGGCAATAGTTCAGAAAATCTTTTGTCGTTGGATAGTCGCTATACCATGTCATCTCTTTACTAGTGTTTATTACTTCGGCTAGTGGCCAACCTCCTAAAAGAGGCTTAGAAATAGGTGCAACCCCAACCGGGGTATAACAAAACACAACCTACATCTTAATAGATGTAGTCATCTCCTCATTCTTAAAAAAATAGGTCTTGGCTTCATAGATTTGTTCTTTGGCATATTTATTGACCCGTTTCCATTGCAACCTCTCAACTTTTTTGTAAAGTTATTAATTTAATTTTTTATATCTTGATTAACATCAAAGATAGGTACTTGTAGTTTTCATAAAATTGTAGCATTTCATTTACAGATTTGGAAAACAGAAAAATATTATAAAAAATTTGTCATCCGCTTCCAAAGAATTAAAACAAATATTATGTAATAATGATATAACTCATTTGCATATGTAATGAGCCACGGGTCGAATCATGAGTTTCGTGGGGGTTATGATGCGTATGATATAATACCTCATCCATTGGTTATCTATTCCAAGGTGTCAAGGTGCCTCGTTTTAATTGTTCTTACCAACCAGTAGACCGCTGAATATATCATTCGCTGATGTTCGTCCATCGCTTTGGGAAGACGACCATGATTATTAAGGTTTTGTAATTGATCTAAATTTGTGTCACCGGAGATGACTTCCGATCCGGGCACGGAAGAACCTCTCACATGTTGGACACTTTTAATCGGTGGTTGCTGTTGAGATAGTTGCCATCCTCGCCTTGCTGACCTCACGTTTTCTCCTAGACTCCGCTAGTCGTGCTCATTATCTACTGCACCTATGTGTGCAGCTGCACGCCATGCTGTTTGATCATGCGCTAGACTTTCCAATGTATCTGTATTGATGGATAGTTTTTTTTTAGTGACGCTTTCAGGCTCTCCATGTAGCGTCTCCGCTTACCTTTTACAAGACACTAGTTCTTCATACAAAAGTTGTCTTGAGAGTCTTGTATCCGGCATGCGGCAAATGTGACCTGCCCATCGGACCTGGGATCGATGCAAGATGGTGCAGATCGATGGGAGGTCGGCACATGTTTGGACCTCAGTTTCTAGAAAATTTGTCTTGCTATGTAATATTCATCAGTAGACGAAGGCAGGTCAGGTGAAAGTGCTTCGGTTGTCTTGCATAGATAATCCATGTCTCGTAGCCATACAGCAGGGTAGTGATGACTAATGCCTTGTAGGCCTGGATCTTGGTTTCAAGATGGAAGGTATACGCTCCCAGACGTTGGGGCGGAGTTTACCCAAAGCAATACTGGCTTTTGCTACTCTGCTGTTGACCTCATCATATATGTTTGCTGTTTTGACAATGTGCTCCCCCGATGTGAATTTTTAGTCCCACCACCTTCAGATTTGATCCATGCACCACAATGAAGGGTTCGTTATATTGCTATCCTGGTGCTGGTTTGTGCATCCCTTCTGTCTTCTTTATGCTGATGATAAGCCCAATGTTGTCGCATGCACGGGAAAACTGGTCCATTTTGTGCTGCATGTCTGATTCTGAAGATGCATTCAGGGCGCAGTCGTCAGCAAATAGCAAGTTACGGATAATGGTTGATTGACTTCCGTGACTGCATACAGTCTTCTGAGATTGAGAACCTTCCCATCTGTGCGGCATCTATCACCGGCTCCAGGATCGTCCTTGTTAAAAGCGTCAATTAGAAATGCAGCAAACATCATGCTGAACAAGGTTGGAGCTAGATTGTTCTACGCCGATGCTTAATGGGAAGTCGGAAGCATTGAGAGCATCATCATAGGATCTTTTAGAGTCATGCATATCCGCGTATCTCTAGATCTCTAGTTTTTTTGTCCCTTAGCCAGGTATCATGCATGCTGCGCAGTTAAGTCTGGACCAAGAGGTGGATGTTTGTGAAGGCCGCTTCCTTTTAGCTTAAGGTGGGGTCCGTTGGTACACAAGGTTAAGCCTGTGTTTTTCTGTGAGGAGCCCTTGTATCTTGTTATCGTTCTCATCAAACGAGTCCTGGTGCCTCATAGTTGTTGGTCCAAGAACATCCAGTGAGGTGGATTAGACTACATCTCTAAACGCTGCCTAGTCATCCTTAATATCTAACTTGTCAAAGTGTAGGTTCATTAGCTTCCTTTTGAGGCCATTTACGAGGGGGGGGGGGGGAGCACATTCTTGTCCACTTACAACTAGATATCGAGGCGCTTCAGTGTCCTCTTACCCTAAGGCCGACGTTTAGCTTTATGTTAAACTTAATACACTGATGTACAGTGACAATACCTAGCACAACTATTAAAAGATTTTATCATATAATAAATTCTCTGCCAGTAATAAGAGAACATTTGTATAGATTTTTACAGATCCCAACATAGCTCAGGTTAAAGTTAAGGGACAACTCTTTATAACTCTTCAAGAACTCACCCCATAGCTTTCATACTTCATATATGTATTGGGTAGCGGGTTAGGAATCCCAAATATAATTCTGGCGTTAAAGGCCAAGGATTGTCTTCGTACCTATGAGCTTTGTTGTCCTCAGACGACTTGTGTCTTGATTCAAATCCGTATAAATGCCTGATATTGAATGTGCTATAGTTTATGATTTTTTAACATCCTAAGTTTGCCTGGGGAAACTGAACTATTCTGGAATAATAGCCAAGTACATGTCAATTATTTTTCAAAGTTTGCAGCATTCAATTAATTATGAAGTATACTTATCTATCCATAAGTAACATTTACACAATAAGCTTCATCATATTAATTTATTATTTGATACAGACTGATACAAAATGTGATAAGATTTGCAATCACGTGTACATTAATAGTATGAAGATGTACGTTAAATCACATTATGATAAATTTATTTTATTGATCAACATAAATGATATGTATTAGTTCATTTTCATCGCAAGGGGCTAAACACCTATTATAAAACTCTTCAAAGTGGAGCAACAGTAAATAATAAATACAAGTGGTCTTGGACGTACATATATATGACGTAAATTATATATACTGGTGTGTACAGTATGTTGAAATCCGAGAATGAAATGTAGGGTATACATTTAATGTATTGGTACAATGTGTACAGCACCCGTTAAAGCTATTACTATTCTTGCTAAGATGGTATACATTGTTATCTTCTTTTACTACATTGGCTTATAACTTGAATACGGAACAAGCATTTTCGTTAAATATGCTTATTTTATTGCAAGTTAAGCCATGTAAATATGTCCAGTCGCAATCATGAAAATAGCTATACAACTGAATTAATATCATATTAATTCACTTTCAGCCAAACATGCATAAAATTTGCATTCACTGTTCCATATTTTTATTATATTCACCAAGACAAAGTATTGCGAGAACTATTTTTTGACTGAGTTCCGCCGCCGCGGCGTTCATTTTTGGAATAGAAATCTGAGACCACTGGACCGAATTTTCCGAAACTTGATCCTATTATTGGGTCAGATGTGAACTGGTGCCAAAATATTTTCCCTGACCTTTCCTCTCTGCGGTGCGTCCATCCGTGCGTCTGCATTCACACATTAACCCACATATCTTTGGACTCATTTTACTGATAGGGCTGAAATGTTTGGCTTATGAATCTTTGGTAGGTTTATATCATACAAAAAAACTGGTGGCGCCACCTGCTACCATTTTTGCACAGCGTCCATCTGTTTGTCTGCCGTGGGATAAAATTACTCATACCTTGGCAGTGGTTTAACTTATCCACCTGAAAGTTTGCATATGTATATATCTTGTATACCTTTTTTTGTTGCAGGTGGCGCCACTTACATTCATCTTCACGCTGCAGACATATAGGCCTGAAATTATACAAGAGTACAGATGTTACATAGCTCTACAGCTATACAAATTTGGTAACCTTAATAACAACCATTTTTACATGGTGTCAATCTGTTCATCTGCCTAGGGTAAACATCACTTATATATAAGCAGTGGTATGACTTATGATCCTAAAATATTTTGCATACGTATACATCTTGGATAGCTTTCTCTTTCACCTACAATCATGTTTAAGTGGCAGACACCCATGCTAAGATGCAACACATCTCAATCTATTTCCCCTTGCCACATCTATGCCTCACTTCACCCATCCCATTCTGATTTTCTTTTTTTTTTTTATTGAGTAAGTCAAACTCGGTATCCTCAATCCACCCTATACTGGAATGCCAGATCTTTTTTATCTTTGTTAGACAGACCATTACGTGTCATTTTGCATACCAAGACACAAAGCAGTAATTTATTAAAGGGACCTGTTCACATACCAGTTTTTGTATAACAAATGAAAATTCCTTTCTGCCTTAAAACACAATGTTACCTGAAAATATTTCGATCTGAGACCGTTTGTTTACACCTGTACACAAGTGGCAAAAATAATCGATTAGGTGAGATAAGTTCACATATTTCTGCAAATGGTTATGTACCTATAATTAGAATTACCACTCATATATATATATATAAATATAAATATATATATATATATATATATATATATATATATATATATATATATGTACCCCCGGATAAAAAGCGATAGAGTGAGCTATTTTGGTTTTCCAGAAGACCTTGAGAAAGATCGTACACGTTAAATTCATGGATATACAGGGAGTATAATAAATATATCATTTACCATAAACGTGTCATTTTGGTTTCATTAAATCCTGCGCCTTTTCCAGCATCCTTTGAATGTTAAAATGCTGTTTCTCCAATATGACCAAGAAAGCAGCCACCAGGAGTGTCGCTAGCGCCATCTTGAAAAGGGGGAAAGAACCACTAATGTCGTCCGCTTTGTAACCTTTGACCTTCCTCGTTTGGAAAGGACATCGTACCCTGTCCATGGTTCCTAGAATAGTTGTTTCTGCATTTGACCACTTGCCAGGACCGTTGAGTCTGTACTGAACGGGAGTGCACGGTCCGAAAAAGATGGCGCGCCATAACCGATGATTCAGAAAAAATAGTCTCCCTGTCGAGAATATAAAACACAGGCCATGTCAGTTAATATTAAAAAAAAGTAAGTCCTTCAGGGATTAAAGAGTTGTATATCCAAACAGCTCATTTTGATTATCAACTATTGTTCCTTATAGCTATTGGTGATGGTCAAGGTTGTTTCGGGACTGTAAAATTAACATGGAAAGGTAGAATATTGTCTTAACTAATACTGAAATATTGATTATCTTCCTAATGTTTGACGACGAGCCGTTATGACTGGCTTATTCTCGGACCCCCTAACTGATAATTATTTACTGTTCACAATCCCGGCAATACTGGGCCGGGAGACAAGGACGTGAAAGATGGTTGGACAAAGACATCCCCAGCGCCTGGTCACGGTGAGGATGTGTTAAACGACTGATGTGGTTCTCATATGACGATGCTCTTATAGTTTGCAAAGGAAATACAGACACTTAAGACAGATAAACTCATGACAGCAAAGTATATAGTTAATTTCGAAGCTGATATGGGGACTGTTACATACAATAAAAATAGTTTTTTTTTTATCACGCCTCTCAGATTTAAGGTTTCATCGAGAATTCATATCCTGTAGTTAAGGAATTCAAATCTGTAAGGTTCTTTCGAGTTTTCGAAAGTTTGCCTTTGAAGATTTGGCATGGTTTAAATAAGCGAACTTCCATTCGTTTGACAAATATCCTAATAAATTTGACTTTGCGCAAAATATCGGGAAAATTATTGAATATTTACATCAATATTTTCTTTTAACTAAAAAGTGTGTACTTAATTTCATCTCAAAGTTTTACTTTATTTATTATTAAAATGATAATGTATCCTTAAAACTTACTTACAGATGTTAGGTTTGCAGCCGACCAGCTTTGCCAATTCATCCATGTACGGTATTTGGTCCACCTGAATGGTATGACGGGTAGACCTGACGTAACGCGCTGCCATGGCAATTTGTTTCTCTCTTATGTCTCCTAACATCACATCGTTGTTCGGCAGCATCACCAGCCCCTGAAAGATGTTTAATAGAAATGACCTTTTTTACTTTTTATGCAATATTTGGATTATAACATATAAAACCATTTGCACTTTTCCTTCCATCTATGTCTTTCGTTTCTAGAAATGTTATGTTTTACATTGTTTTCCAATATTCATGTTTTAACTTTCCCCACATTTTCACGCCGTAAGGATGTACCTGGAAAATATGTAGAAGATTGTCTGTGCTACGTACCAGGAAGCCACAGCAAATTGGAAATCGCCATCTGAATTCAAAATATAAATGAGGCCCTGACTTGAGGCCACATGAATGCCAGCTACTTGACGATGAGGTGGCATGTGTTATATATGACCTTAATTCTGTCGTCTAGCTATCACATTATAAAAAAAAAACAAAATACACTAACAGGTGATTAATTAATATGTAATAAACGAGCGGCCTGATGACCACATTGACCAAAGAGCAAGGAATGTGGGTATCCAGAAGTCATGGAAAAACTCTTATGGATAACTGGGAGAAAATAAGTAAAAAAATTACCTTGAATACACGAGCCGCAAGACGACTCTGTAGTTCAGCTATTGGCATCACAGACCCAAGTGGCTGAATGCAGCCAATGACAGCCAGGGTGTTTTTCTCCAAATCAGGGGGAAACATGTATTTATAAAGTTCAACCTGGTTATCTTTTACATTAATAATAGATGGATCAATGAAGGGAAATCCAAACACGTAGCCGGTGCAGGTTATGACAGCGTCGATATCGTCCACGAAAGTCCCGTCGACAAACTTTACACCTATAGTGGTGAGTCTTTTAATGTCAGGTTTAGCGATGACAGCTCCGCGAAGCATCAGTCCAGGGATGAAGTCACTGACTGTTGGATGGGCTTGGAAGGGTCCATGTTCAGGCTGCAGGCCGTATAAAGCATGGTCAAACCGTTTACTCATGTTAGTAATCCTTGCCTTTGCTCAACGGGCATTGTTTGCTGAGAAAACGGGAGGGTGCATTATATGCAACCTATATTTAGCAATACAGAGAGCGGACCATTCACCACCTCCTGGCATCTCTTGTTTAAAATCCCAAAATAATTAGTTCTTACAATTCAACATTTTGGTTTTCATAAATTTAATTTAAATTGTCACATTTAAAAGGAATAATGTACTAAGGCTGACATTCATAATATTTTTCATGAGGCAATATAGGCATACAATACTGAAGATTTTCTGAACATGTGATGCATAGATGAAGTAAATACGATGGTAACAGGACATGGTAAAATATATCATCTTGTCTCCCCACCGTAAAATAAATGCAGGTAACGTGAGGTTCTTTGTCCCTCAGTCTTAACAGGTTGCAGGGGCCACGTCCCCATTCCCCTAAAAAAAAAAAAAACTACGCTCAACGGACACGTACATGTGGCTACTGCATACAAAGGTGCATATAAGAGGATGGATTTTAAGAGCACTAGTTTTATTACTTAATGTCTGACAGCTGATTTGAAACATCACTTGCATGGGGTACTAACTTGTTTGGCAATAGGCGCTATCTCCGCGGCAGCGTCCATGGCAGAATTCCCTGCACCGACAACAACCACACGTTTACCATTGAAATCAGTTCCTCTCTTCAAGTCATGACTGTGCAGTATTACTCCTTCGAACAAATCCTGGTTGTCAAATCGCACGTTTTTAGTGTTTGCATGGTGACCTGTACAAACCAAAACGAAATCGAACCTCTCTTCTGTTTCCGTCATGGATTTTGTATCTCTGACTGTCACGTCCCATTGTCCGGTCCGGCCGAAATCAGTGGATCTCTTCACCATCACGATTTCATGGCCAAACCTTAAAAGAGAAAATCGGAAAAAAACTTGAAAAGTTATTTTCGATGTTGTCCCTTTCCTGTTTAGATTTATTTTAGATTTCAGACACAAGGAACCATCTTGCACATCTTTTGTTGTATCTGTTCCAAATTTTCAACATTTCCTACAAAGATGACATGCATTACGATAAAGGCAATATTTACTTCTGAAAAGAATACACTATATGTGTAACATGAGAGAATCTAACCAGATGAAGGGGTCCTACGTGTCACTTTAGGGTGCGCTTTACTGAACCTACAAACAGTAAAGGGATAAAATGGAAACTGTACCCCATTGGTTTGTTATGATCTGTAGAATTTCATATTGGATGTTTAAGGACCATTTTATTCTAACACGTTTAAGAATTATTCACGTTATAAGAGACGTGACGTGAGTTGACACACGAATTTCAAGTTGTGTATATGCTGGACTAACGTCACTGTGAGCTTCGTTGACCCGTTTATATGAATTAATTGTAGTTATATGACAACATGTGTTACAATACAATATCTCAACTTTACAAACTATAAAATGTTTGTTTAACTCGTAATACGTTGTGCTTTGTGATTGGTATCTACGATGGATGGTATTACTGGGATGGAGATCATTCCTCTTCTATATGATGAGATGATATACTGACACTATAACAGGTTACAAATGCATGGGAGTAAACAGTATGATGTATAGATGGGTAGATAGGAATATTAAAATTTACATATGTAGGAAAAATGCAACATTACGTATTCACCTGATGTACTTATAAAGCCCAAAATGTTGGCAGTAGCTGGTAAAATACTCCATGAGTTTTGTGTTGTGACAGAAGTTGGGAAAGTCCTTCGGCACGGGGTAATCACTGTAGCACGTCATCTCTTTACTGGTGTTTATAACTGTTGTTTCCATGACGGTGGACTGGCCTTCATGAATGTCATCTTTGAAGTTCCACATTCCACCGATTGATTTTGTTCTCTCAAAGCATACAGGCTGGAGGCCTTCATCGAGACAGCACTTGATGGCCGGAAGACCACTGGCTCCAGCACCGATAACAGCTACACGTCCAGCCATGCTTACGGAAAATGATTTGTTGTGAATGTAATAACCTTGGTTGCAATAAGGTTAAATAATAATCGAGCTTAGCAAAAAAATCTTTGATCGGTCATTGTTTGAAATTAAACATTTAACATTGTACAGAGCACGAATCTTCATACAAAGTAGTTGCTCTCGAAATATCCTTGTATGCTTTAATTTACATCACCCTTTTATCGTTTACTTTTTAATGCAACACAATGTATGTATAAACATGCACATATATAATGTGGGGTAATAAAAGTAAATGAAAACTGCGTACGTTTTGTATATTAGTGTGGTGCGGATACTCGACTCAGTGAACTTGCGCCTCATTAAAGCCTGCATTAAAATTAGGAGAGATACGACTGTTTACTATTAGACTTAAATAGAATACACATACATATATGTGCTTAACATATTTGCCCTCACTCACCGGGAGATCTGTGACTGCGCAAAAGTATCATGCATACAAATGAAAGTGGAATCTTTATCACCAGAGATGAACTCAGTACATATCTTTTCAAATGAACACAACATCCTGTAACTGAAAGATTTCTCCCCTATACATCACCTTGTCGAAAAAGGTTTTGATCTGATCTACCAGATTTATTGTAATAAATTCAGCAGAATAGCGATGTCTAAATAAAAATATTGATCAATCGGTGTTGCGTGTATGCCTATTAGACGGCCAGTTTATCAATTATCTAATTTAAATGTAAAACAATTCAAAAGCGGAAAGAGATTTTATATTGAGGTCTGATTGGAAATACTAATCAGAATGGCTTTGTTTTTGCAGGCGCGAAACAGACATATGTCTCACCATGGGTCATCACAATGTACGATGGCGGTAAAAATATGCACTATCTCAAATCTCTATATCATTCCGAAGATGGCATCTTAAGATCAAGGGAAGGTCACAAATTTTCAACTTCTCTGAGAATGTGAAAGAAATAATGTGTGCGAAATTAGAAGAAAAGACTTAAAACACTTAAAAGTTACTGGGTCACAATGATTCTAGTCTTGACCAGTGTCCGATGTCGTGAGAGAACATGGAGGATACAAGAGGTGTCTGTCTAATATTTTAGGAATAAATTAATTATTCTCGAATTTGGTAGATATGACTTTGAGGATCAAGATCAAGGTCACCAGAAAAAATGATAATCACATATATCATGAATATAGTGCCGATTGTCCGACCAGTCGGACTCACAGCGCTATTCACACACACACTATCACACACACATACCTACAAAGCACAATTTCATTTAAACGTACCAGTACTCGAACTCTTCCGAGAAGTCAGTGGAAACAATCTCTGTGTAAATCAATCTCGTCCAATAAACTGGTTGATACAAGTTTTTACATTTCGGCAAATGTGACCTTGAAGATCAAGGCCACGATCACCGGTTTTGTAACACCTAGATTTTTGTAGAAACAATTCATGTTAAAATTTTTAGGGAAAAAAATATGCGGTCCTATAAAAGTTATCGCGTTTACAAGATATCCTACAGGCGATGGCACTAAAAACACAGAGGAGACATAATTTTGGGATACAAATGTGCTCTTGCTCAGGAAATTGGAAGGATAACATAATGACCCTGATGTAGGTGTAATAAACTACGTCCCTAAAATTTCTCTTTGTTAGTCCTAATATCAAACATTCCATGAAATATGAATTTTTTCTTTTATACAGGAACACTTAGTAAGGAGACCCAGATTTCCTCAGCTGGAGCATTCGTGCACCTTATTTCTATTATTTATATTACCAGAGTAATTGATTTTTCTCACGTAAACTATTTAATGTCGACCCGTAAAGCAATCTTCCTGTAGGTTATTTTTGCAGTAAGCAGGCAAGGCGACAATGCAGGCAAGAAAAACAATTTGACAGTGTGTTAATTTTCTTTTCTTTTCTACTTTAGAAGATGACAGGGAATAAAGGGGAACTTTCTATTATAGACGGCTCTAGATCACGGGCACTTTTAACCACAGGCAGTTAATGTTACTCCTCTATGGCAATATAAATATCAGGTTATCGAAACCTCTCTATTTCGGGCAGCTATGAGAGACTGAAGAAAAAACAATGATCCATGTGTAAGGGCGTGTGATTGACCTGACGTTCATGACTGTTTGAAGCACATGTGTGCAAGTTTCCAGAAATACAAGAATATATGTCTCATTACAGCACCTAACTTGCTGCTGCAAGGCACAAAGAAATAGAACAAATATAGTGACAGGCCCCATTTTCTAGGGCCAAAATAACCATGGCAACATTTAAAGATAAAAGATTTATCAGGTTACATTTATGTAATAAAATGAGAATGACTAGCTAAGATCACAGTGTATTTGTGTATTGATCAATATTTATTTGGAACAAAAGAAAAAATGGTACATGAAAAAAAGGCTCTGGGTATTATAACACCGAAGATCGGATATTAACACATTTGTGATTTGTTCATCCTTCACCAAAATACATCATATGATCAATAAAGCTATATTATAAATAGAAGAAAATATGTTTTCCATTCGCCCTCAATTTTAATAATCAAGAATAGCAATTGCTGTTACAGATATGTGACATAAGTGACGGGACAATTATGTTTCTCTTTCATCTAATAATATCTTGCAGTCACGAGATCCCAGCTACTTTAATCCGGCACCGTGTGTACCTGTCTATGGACAAACTCATATTCAACCTCCATATTTTTGGGCTGTCCATATGTTTACTCCTACCTGTAATTTTTTAAAGGTGTATCTTGGTGAATATATTTAAACATCCCCAGCTACAAAAATTCGGTCGACCCTTAAATGACTGCATGAATAACATTTAAAGTCGACAATCGCAGTGACATTCGTGATCCACGTTCACCAATACATCCTTATTTCTTGCTATTGGGCGATCTATTTTAGGAATTCTTGCGCTCCGTCGAGCACTGCCTTCTTGTTGTAGTCTTGTTTCCTTGTTATGAGACTGATGCCTGTCACCAGTGCTGCCACGAGCGCCATTGTGAGGCTGAGAAAAAAAATTTCATCTGTTTTATGACCTTTCACCAGCCTGGTTTGAAAAGGACATCTGATTTTGCCCAGCGTCCGAAGAATATTAGCTCCTGCTTTCGACCACTTCCTTAGACCTTTGAGTCTGTACTGGGCTCGGATATATGGCCCGATAAAACAAGAGACATGTCACATCAGTGCAAACTAAAACGTGGTCCTTTTGACATTAGTGTGTCGAATAATCAAACATGTCATTATACTCACCAACAATTGCCCTCCCATACAACTTTCGTTTAATACGATCAAAGTAGATAGTTTAAATGTAGTTTTATTTGATTCTTTAAATTTGGTCATCCTTTTTGTATGTGTAACAACAAAATTTCCTAATTTAGAATTGACCTTTTAACTCTCGTATACAATGCTTTGAATCTATTCATGGCTCACGAGAAGTGTAGGTCAGCAGACGAAACAAAAATGACAGATGGGCGGTCCAGAAGAGCTCATGCTCGTGAACAAGACGTTTTAGATAACCCGTGTGTCGGCCATATTCCCTCAGTGAAAGCAAAAAGAGATGTTCCCCAGACAGCAAAATTTATTTGTTATAAAGCTGATTAAGGAATTGATTGTCCTAAACATTTATCAATGGATGGTGGATGGTACCTCCATTAAATGTTGATGAAGGTAAACATGTATGATTTCCTTATTCCATCTCGATTTAAAAGTAAATCCAGAAATCATATTTGGTAGTTAATAGATAGGGACGTTCTCTGAGGTTCTTTAATGATTTCACTGCCCTTAAGGTTTTTGCGTGGACCGCCCTTTTGACTGTCTAACAATCTTGGAAATGTAAAACGACACATTTAATATTGAAACGTTTTTTAGCCTAACCCCGTTGCATTAAGGACTGCATTCGACCATGATTTTAACTTCATTTCTGTATCATCTATTTTAAAAAGTGGCACATGTCTCCTTACCACTTACAGAGTAAAGGTTTACATCCGACCAGATTTGTCAGTACGTCCCATGTACGGCAATAACCCACTTGAATTTGTGGCGTGTCGAATTGACGTAACGCGCATCCAAAGCAACCGGATGTATCCATGTGCTCTCATAGACTTTATAAGAAAAAACACAGTTGTCTCTGTGCATGAATCTTGTCTGAATATAAGTTTATGACATTACCTGATGGCTTGAAGGTCACTGGTCCCTGGATAATAGCAACGCATCTAGCCATTCATACGGGGAAAATGTTTGGTTTTCAAAGTAAATATCTTGGACTTTGATCAGGTTAAATAATTTGAGAATTTCGATTTTATCATGTACTGCAAAAACAAATATATAAAGGCACTCTTGCACAATATCGGGCAATAATAGTATAACAAAAAAATGAATTCATGTCAATTTGACAAATTATTGTAACTTGCATATCCATATCATTAAACCTGTATCTCATTAAGGCTTATACTTATGTCATGAGGGATACAACAATCTGCATTACCTTTTAAAAAAGCCAGAGACGTGTGGCTGTGCATATATGAGAAGATTACTAGTGAAGGGGAAATATTTATTAGCAGAGATTACCTCAAAACATTTATAAAAATGGAAACTAAAAATAAATGACCCCTCCATTGAATATAATTTTATTAGTTTATATATAGAATGTAGAATATGATCTATCAAATATATATTTTTTTATAAATACAGCGTAAATCTAAAGATTAATTAAAAGTCTGTGTACCAGTGATGAGACCAATTAAATATTCTCCATTATACTTAAATGTAGTTCAAAAGAGAAATGACATGCATAATAGACATGTCGTCTTACCAATTCTGATCTAAAATAAAAATGTTGAGTTTTTCACATGAATGTCTGTTATTCGAGTATTGGAAGGCTATTATACTTAATCATAATATATAATGTTATCTATGGTGACATTTTTAAGAATATAACATAAATAATTTTCCCATTTTAAAAACTAACATCAGGGACATACTAAATAATTTGAAAAAAAAACAAGGACTGATTGGAGACCTGAACGCATTCATCATAGTTGTTGTGCCCATACCTTGTTGACGTTAATTTTGAGTACAATTTTTTTTATGTTGGTTCTATTGTGGTTTTACTTTAAACTTTAGGGGTTTTCTAGCTTTGAGGTCCCAGATTCGTGCGAATTGACTTAAACTTAAGTCTTTTGACAACCACATTTCCTCATAACCATCATATTGTGGGCTTTCCATATGGTTTATTTTCTTCGGTCGTTCAAAAACTGTCATTTGTCGTACTGGTACGTATTGAATCCAAATACCTTTTTGATTCCTTTTTTGGTGGGAAATAACGTGGTTTGAATGTTGTTCACACGTGCTTAATATACCAGCGTGATGTTAGTAGCAAGCATGCAGGGGGAACCATGCAGTAAGGACAATCCCTGTGTTATTTCTTTAAGTTTAAAACACGTGCATTTTTGCTACTGGGTGACATATTAAATTAATTTGGGCGCTCATGGGAGTACTGCTTGCATGTTGTAATCAAATTTCCTCATTATGAGCCATGATTGAATTGGTGTACATGGACCAAAAAAGATGGCGCGCAAAATCAATTATCTGAACGAAGTATCTCCCTATCGAGAAAATTAGAGACATCTCATATAAACGAGAATAAAAGTTAGACCCTTTTAGATCAAAAAGTTGCTTACACTCAACATATATTGACCTCCAATATAGCTTTAATCGACTGCTTATACGTTTCGCACTGGGAAATGTCAAATTAATTTAGATATTCTTTCTTATCCGTAACGACAAAGATTGGCTCGTGGAAGCACTAGCCTGATACCAGTTAATGCTCACATGAACGTAAGTACTAGGTCAGCAGACTAAAACCGAGAGACGGGCGGTAATGCACGCGCAGTGAGTGAGATGTGTAAGGGCTGATGTGTTTCCTACATTCTTTTGACAGACATTACAGGTAGGTAATTCAGAGACAACAAAATATGTTTGAAACAATTTAGCTGATTTAAAAATATACTTTTCTAAACAATATATCCATGTAGTCCCACGAGAACATGCTATCAATTTTTTAAAGACCTCAAATGTTACAATATTGTAATGACTATACATCCATACGTGCTAGATAATGGGAGATTGCGATGTGGGGGGGGGGGGGGGCTTTGATCTGTTAAGCAATTTGTGAAGCAGAAGATGATATGCTTTTTAGAAGGACCAAAACTATACTCAGGTCATAAAACATGTATAGGACGTAGGGGGGGGGGTATGTAAGGCTTTTCCCCCTTGTAAAAAATTCTCTATGCGACAATAATCTTTATTCTAGTAGGTCTGTTATCTATTTAAGTAATTATTCTTGCTTCCTGCCACTTACAGGAGTTAGGCTTACATCCAACCAGTTCATCCAAGAAGTCCACATAATCTACATGTATTGTGTGACGTGTTGACTTTACGTAACGCGCTTCAATGGCATCTTGTTTGTCTTTTATGTTTTCTAACATCACGTTCTAGCTAGGCAGTTTCAACTTCCCCTGAAACAGCATGATATCAAAATGATTTCAGTATTTGCTTTTTTTATTGATTTCTTCATATTTGCACACAAAAAAACTCATTCGACATATTACTTGCTTTGAATGCATATATAGTTTCCGTTCTTGGAATAAATAAGCAGTTACATTTTCTACCGTACTCTATTCAGCATAGAGCGATTCTATGAACGGATGAAGAGGGTTGGTAGTGACACAGAACACAAATATTGAGCAAATGGTTATCATATTTCATGCATTAAGATTAAAAACATATTTTTCCAGCAGCACCTTACTCAGTAATTAGGGTATGGCTGTGAGATGGCATTTAGAGGATTTCAAATGCACATGAACAGAAAGCCAGGACACACAGGATGATGCATTGACACAAAAGTATGGAGAGCTTATTTGATTAAGCATGTACATGGCCTATTTAATTTATAAAATAACCCACCATTTCTAAATTCATTCAGTATAGGTGTTAGAATATATACACACTAGAATAACTTATGTTTAATAAATAACATGCTTGATACCAGTTTTACCGAAGTGAAAATTAGCGTATCCAAATGCCTTATAAATTTAGCCGGTAGAAATTTTTTGAATTTGTTCCGTATACTTGACAGATAATAAGATTAAAATTACCTTGAACAAACGATCCGCAAGACGAGCCCGTAGTTCAGCTATTGTCATTAAGGACCCGAGCAGCTGGATACAGCCTATTACTGCCATGGTGGTCTTCTCCAACTTTGGAGGAAACATAAATTTGTAAAGTTCAACTTGGTTTTCCTTAACATTAATGACTGATGCATTAGGAAAGGAAATCCAAACGTGTATCAAGTACAGGTGATGACAGTGTCAATGTTGTCCAAAAAAAATCCCTTCGACGAACTGTACACCATCTGGAGTGAATCGTTTAATATCAGGTTAAATGATAACAGCTCCGCGAAGTAACAACCCTGGAATGAAGTCACTAATTGAAGGATGGGCTTGGCGGGGTCCATGTTCAGGCAGTAAGCCATACAGAGCATGGTCAAACCGTTTATTCAAATCTTTAATCGCTGCCATTAACAAAAGAAGGAAAACATCGGCTCATGAGGTCATTTATCCTGGAATTATAGTTTATGTCTTCAGGCAGTCCTCCTTGCCCGGCCCGGTCCATGTGCCTCTCCTTGTTCTCAGATAAACCTATTAGAATTAAAAGGTAGCCTATGTTCTTAAATTTTGTCTTAAATTTAGTTGACTATAATATAAATATTCATGCCGTACTTTAAGGTACATGTATATTAATCCATCAAATGTACGGTTCCAATGCTCAGCCTCTGCAATCATGATCTTACTATTTGTTTAATGCCGATATACATGTACAAGCAAATATATTAAACTTGGTCTTCAATTATTCTATGGTACTGAAATAAAAATCTCGCTGAATAGGTCCCTAATCAATTAATGTACACACACAAATAAAAATATAAACAAGTTAATGGAAAAGCCGAGGACAGCTGAAGGGTAATTACTTCCGCAGTAGGGGGTATCTCAGAAGCGGCGTCCATAGCAGAGTTACCCACCCCGACTACAATCACAAGGTTACCAGTGAAGCCAGTTCCTCTCTTCAAGTCATGAGTGTGCAATATTACTCCTTTGAACATTTCCTGGTCGTAAAATCTTACGTTTTTCGTATCTGTATGGTGACCTCTACAACCAAGACAAAGTCGAACTTCTCTTCTATTACTTTCTTGGCTGTTGTATCTCTGACTGTTAAAACCCATCATCCGGTCAGATTGAAACCAGGGGCTTTCTTCACCAATACGACCTCATGCCTATATCGAGACACGTTTGATGATTTTAATGTAAAAAAAGCCGGATAATAATCAGAAAATAAGATGTACTGTACTCGGCTTCATATTGAATGATAATCATCATTATACGGGGAGGAGACCTGTTTAATAGCATGATAGATTTACATGATGGTCATTATGACTGTAAGCCCTAAAATAGTTAACAATAACAGGTAAAAATAAATAATAAATTCCTTTTACCGATTTTTGTCAATTTCCGAGCCAGACAAAATATAACCTAACAAGTGACCCATGGGTCATGTCGCTCAGCTGAAAGGGAAGAGATTCGCTAAAGGAAATTTTATCATCAGAATGGTAGTAGATACCCATTCAACTGAAGCATCAAACAGATTAACCAACAGGCCAAGATTTAGTCTTTATTTATATATCTCAAAAATAGAGAAAAATGTGTAAACTTTAAAAACTAGAATACGGGTAGCGGACAAGTGACCACGTGTATCCGCCAAAATCAGAGTGGAACGGTTGAAGTGAGGCATGGATTGAGTGGCAAGGGGAAATAGAGTGAGGTATGTTGTATAAAACCCATCATCGTTCGTTTTTCGACCTATCGTATCCGGTCCCGGTTTTTCCATGCAAAGGCTAAATTGAAGGGGACAAACATATATCTGGCAGAAGATTTAACGAAGTATAGAGCGACTCTGGCCTACCAATGCCGTGAACTTAAGCGCAGAAAACAAGTTACAGACACCTGGACATTTGACGGAAACGTATTTGTGAGGATAACGAGGGGCAATACACAGAAGGTGATCAGAGTTCATAATGAAAAACAGATATGGACGCTGGGAAACATAGACTCAGAGCGATAGAACACTTTGATGCCTCAAGTATATTATAGACATATATTATATGGCTGAGTTTCACTATTTTTTACAATTGACAGGAAACACTGTTGTTTAAATACAAAGCATTACTTATAAAATCAGTTGGAGAAAGCACAAATATGACCCACGCAGCTTCCGCTTGTTTTGTCCGTTATTGAAACATGAATCTTATCATGTTGAAAATAACACTAAATGAGCTTTATATATTCTTTGCACTGCATTTTGTTTCTTATTCAGTATCTTTATTGTACATACTGTTCAGTTCGATTTCAATTATTTTGATTATGTCTTTTCAGGTATCTATTCCTTATGGAGAACAAAATACTCGTCAAATACAATGTAACTTTCAAGTAGTCACGGGGTCTATCGGGTGTCATTATAATGTTATGTGGGTTCACGTATCTTGTACACCTGAATACAACTTTCCACGTAATAGAGATTAACGTAACTGGTAACAAACGAACCCACAAGAGAAATAGTGTTCATAGTAACTTAAACCTGTGCGCTTACGTAACCTCTCTTATAACCACTGTATCCAGTTTACAGGTTCACAAGGTACATTTTTATTGTTTGTATGATTATTCTTGGGTAAGATTGTGTAATGCAGGGGATATTCATCCCAATCCAGGACCGACTGGGACGGTCAGTGCACTGAGTTCGCTGTCAATGGTTCACGTGAATGTAAGAAGCCTTTTATCCAAAGTTGACCATGTTTCCGTGGAATTAGGTGACTATGACATAATTGCGCTGACGGAAACCTGGCTTAACAGCAACATAACAAACTCTCAAATAGTAATGAATGGGTTCCAAGAACCGCTACGATGCGATCGCGAAACTAGCAGGGGAGGTGGTGTGGCAATTTATGCGGCTTGTAAGGTGCCAATAAAACGAAGACAAGACCTAGAAGTTAACGGGGTTGAATGTGTGTGGGTTGAACTGCACTGTGCTGCACATTTTTTAATAGGGGTATTTTATAGGCCGCCAAATGAAAGGGTTGACTATTGGAATCGGCTAGAGTCGTCTCTTGAATTAGCTAAAGAGACTAATATTGGGGGCATCATCATTTTAGGAGATTTTAATGTTGATTTGTTAAATACCAGTTCTAGTGTTCCTCTTAAACGCATATTGTCAGCATTCGGTTTTACTAATTTAATAAAGGAACCCACCAGGATAACAGAATATACTGCTACGTGTATAGACATGATAGCAACCACGTGCCCCGATCTGGTGATTGAAGCAGGCACGTCTTCTCCTTTTTGCAGTGACCATCATCCTGTACGTATGAAACTTAACGTAAAGATAAAAAAAGACAGAAGTTATGTAAGGAAAATTTATAAGTATGACAATGCTGACATACACGGCCTTAACACAGAACTAGCTGATTATAATGTGGACGAAACGCAAGATATAAATATTGCAGTAGACAGCTGGACAAATAACTTTATAAACGCTGTCAGTAGGAACATTCCAAATAAAAATGTAACAATTAGACCGTCTGACAAACCATGGTTCACAAGTAATCTGAGACGCTACATCAGAAAGAGAAATAGATTACACGCAAGGGCAAAAAGGACAAATAAATCAGAACATTGGGCCCTGTTTAGACAAACACGCAATATGGTCATTGAGCAAGTAAGGTTAGCGAAATATAATTATTATCGTAATCTAGATGGTAAAATTAACTCTCCCGGTTCTGTTCCTTCAAAGGTTTGGTGGAAACTGATAAAATCTCATTTAAGGCAGGCGTCAACTCTGAATACAATACCACCACTTGTTGTTGGTGACGTTGTGGTCGCTGACGACATTGAAAAAGCTGAATGCTTTAATCAATATTTTGTTGAGAAATCAACTCTTGACCCGACGACAAGCCTTTTTTCATCACAAAGCCATGATGCTGATGAAATGTTATGTAATATTACCATTACAGAACAAGATGTCTCTGATATTTTAATGTGTCTTGATGTAAATAAGGCCTGTGGGCCAGACGGCATCACACAGCGCATGCTCAAGATGACTGCAAGTTCTATAACTAAGAATTTAACACGAATATTCAATTGGTCTCTCCAAAGCGCAAACTTTCCAAGTAAATGGAAACTTTCCAATGTTATACCACTTTATAAAAAGGGTTGTAAACAGGATATGAGTAACTATAGACCAGTTTCATTAATTAATTGTGTAAGCAAAGTATTTGAGCGATGTGTGTTTAAGTATGTGTTCAACTTTATGCAAAGGAATAACATATTAACATCAGTCCAGTCAGCATACAGGCCGGGCGATTCTTGTACTTATCAACTATGTGAGATTTATGACATTATAACCAGAGCCGTTGATTCGGAAAATGAAACTATATTTATATCTTTGGACGCATCAAATGCATTCGACAGGGTATGGCACGAGGGCCTTATATTTAAACTAAGTAAAATGGGTGTTCAAGGTAATTTACATAAATGGTTTTCTGATTATTTGTATAACAGAATGCAAAGAGTAGTGATAAATGGTCATTCCTCATCCTGCATGCATGTTCCAGCTGGCGTCCCACAGGGCTCAATACTGGGCCCGCTGCTGTTCTTAGTATATTTCAATGATATGGTAGAATGTGTAAACACCAACATCCGACTGTATGCGGATGACGCTTCAATATTTAATGTAGGGAGAAACATGGAAAGTATGTCTAAGAGCCTAACCAATGATTTGTTATCTATTGAGAAATGGGCTGAGAAATGGTTCGTCACATTTAATCCTCGAAAAACAGAAATGTTAACTTTCAGCAGGAGAACTGTAACAATACCGCCTGTATCAATGCTAGGACAGCCGCTTCTATCGGTGTCGAATCACAAACATTTGGGTGTTATTTTGAACGAACGTTGCACGTGGAAAGATCACATAAATTATATTTGCGAAAAAGCCAGTAGGCGAATAGATGTCATGAGATCACTTATGTATAGACTAGATAGGAATGCTTTGGAAATTTTGTATCTCTCTTTTATTAGGCCTGTCTTAGAATATGCTTGTGAACTGTGGGATGGGTGCAATGAGGCTCTAGTACGTCAAATTGAATCAGTTCAACTGAGTGCCGCGAGAATAGTGACTGGTGCAATAAAGGGCACCAGTCACAATTTAATTTACAAAGAAACAGGATGGCAACTACTAAGTGAGAGACGGAGTATTAAAAAGCTTATTTTGTTCTATAAAATGGTAAATGGGTTGGCACCACCATATATGTGCGACTTATTACCTGATGAGGTTGGAAGCAATGGATATGAATTGCGTAACAAGTATCATCTGCGTCCGCCAGCAGCTCGTACGTCTTTACGGCAAAACAGTTTCCTTTTATCAACGACTTGTTTGTGGAATACGTTAGATCCAATTACAAGAAACAGCCCATCCGTCTCAATTTTCAGGAAAAATTTAGAAAGAAATTTGCAGAAGCCCCCCAAATATTACAGTCAGTACATGGGTAACCGACAGGCACAAATACATCATACAAGAATGCGTCTTGGTCACAGCTCCCTGAATGGGCATTTATTTAAAAACCATTGTTTAGAAAATCCGCTTTGCTCTTGTGGTCTCGCGGTAGAGACCCCTGAGCACTATTTTTTGTATTGCCCCCTTTATGTGAATATGAGAGAAGAACTCTTTACGAAGGTATCAATGCAGTACAGAAGTGAATATATCTTACTACATGGAAGCAATAATCTGTCTGTAACAGAGAATTGTGAACTTTTTGATAATATACAGCGGTTTATAGTGGCAACTAAACGTTTTAAGTAAATTTGAATTTGGGAAATATTAGAGGTTAGTAAGGCCAAAATAAAAAAAAGGTATGGTTCTCAGGCACTTTTTTTCAGAAATCAATGCGGGCGGGCGTTTTTTTATTTTAAATTTTTTGGTATGTTTCGATAAAAATGTCAAATGATAAGGGAAAAGCATGAAAAAAAAAAACAGTTTTATTTTTTAAATAAGTAAAAGCACCACAAAACAAAAGAAAATGGATGGTTTTATCTTCTTGAAAGAAATGTCGGAGCGGCAGCAGCTCAAAATTGGAAAGTTTTTATTGAAAATCAAAATAAAAAGTTTTGATGCGGGAGTTTAAAATTGATGCGGGCGGTGCCTGAGAACCATACCTTTAATTTTTTTTGGCCTAAATTATATAAATTATATAAGGTATTGTTCTCCAATTGTAAATAATTTATTTTATCTTGTTTAGTCTTTGCTTGTATTGCTCAGGTGTAAATATAGATTAACATATTTATGTCAGTTGTATGCCATATTACGTAATCCATGTATCAACAGCATAATGTAACAATGTAAATGTGTTTCATACAGAGGATTATTTAATAACATATTGATGGAGGAGAGGAATTGATATAGGGCTGTGGCCTGTTTTCCAATCCTCATTGCTTTGTTTTGCAATAAAAATATTGTTTAAACCAAAAAGAGGAAAATGCTTTAATTTTGGTACCCTACCTGCTTACGATATAAATATTATTCAATTTACTGCCTGGTTGACATGTCTAATATATATATATATATATATATATATATATATATATATTAATTTATATATCATGGTTGGCAGATTTCTACCTGTGCGGTAATTACCCGGGTAATTACTGAGTAATTACCGATACGGTAAAAATATTTTCTACAATGGGTAGAAATGATGGAAAGGGTAGAAACTCTCATGTGAGTTAAAAATAAATATCAAATCCATTTGTTTTATAGCATAAAATATAAAGTGTAACTGATATAAAGGTAACAAGTTAGTACCTTTATAAAGTTAATTGTGCCATATGCAATGTGCAACAGCAAGGTTCGTAACAGACTTGGAAATAAAACTGCCAGTTAGCACCTCTCCTGCTTCTGGATGTTAAAGGGTCAGAGAGACCTGGACTATAGAAACTGAATATTCAAACAAACTTGAGATTAACCTAAATCATCATGATTATATTGCATAGATCTGTACAGTTACAATTAGTGAATTAAGATTTAAGGATTCAACAGAGAATCAGAGAAAGAACTGTTCATATATGTGCACATACCAAGGATATTATTTGGCATGCAGAAGAATAGTTTTAAAAACTTCATTGTTTGGTTTCAGTTTAATTTTTTTAATGTTTTAATAAAATGGTTTTTATCTTGTTTGCTGACTGGTTGTACTTTCATTATTTCTGTATCCACTAAGATGTGCCACTTAAACATATTTCAGTCAGACCAGCTGAGTTT
Organism: Sipunculus nudus; assembly: GCA_026874595.1. Lineage (NCBI taxonomy): Eukaryota > Metazoa > Annelida > Sipuncula > Golfingiida > Sipunculidae > Sipunculus > Sipunculus nudus. Next base: position 23,256,555 of record CM049318.1, on the reverse strand, counting down.
TTTACCCTATTTCTACCATTTCTACCCGGTAGAAAGGTATTTCTACCATTTTCCCCTAGTTTCTACCCATTGTAGGGTAGAAATACCTTTATTCCGGGTAGAAACCCAACCCTAATATATATATCCGTGGTTCATGGCGTCCCTAACAAGTAACAAGTTTATCCTCTTTGGATATGGATATTAAGTAATGTGACGTAACAGTGAAGTGCGAATACGAGTAGTGTAGCGGACCGGGGGCCGGGTAATCCGGCTCGCCACGCTTCACGGGTCCGTTGTCCCGAATTAAGGGCGGGGGATTTGCGATAACTACACACAGTCAGCCGTAACTCTTAGCTTCCTGACAAAAGGAAACAAGACAGTTAATTTGAAAAAAAGTTATTAACGAAAGACATACAAAGTTATCATCCCATATAGAATTACCACAGGTCCCCGTCTGCTATTTCTAAATGGGGAGATCGGGCTCTACATCCACTGAGCTGTCTATAACTGCGTGCAAAAATTTCCCCGCAGCCATATTGATCTGAATTCGGCAAAGCGGGATCACCCAACGTATTTTCATAGTTTATACTGTTCACTTGACGATATTACAACCTGTGATACAGCCATCACTGGTCCTTGCCAACTTAACACGCACGCACCGCCTTAGACTTCTTTTGAATATATCGAGCCCTTTTCATTAGCATCAGTCCACCACTTGCTCCTCTACAAAACAACGTTCTCTCCAAGTCTTCCTTAAGCAAAATCGCTGCACGTATCTCCAAATCATGAAAACAATCACATAGTTCCAGAGTATGAGTGCGCGTATGGCCCCTGGGGCTGCGTAGGAGCCGTTCACGGTAATAAAAATCCATCCTCAAAGAATGACGAAGCAATGTCCAAGACCAGGCCTGGTGACAGCTCAGTTAATAATTGCAGCCCTAACGAGATTTGGCATGTGACACTTTTATAGTCGACCGCGACGTGACGTCGCACCGTTTTCAAAAGAACAAGTTCCAGTTAATGAGAATTCTTCAATACGGGTTCTCCTTTGTTTTCATTGTATGTCTGTCGTCCTTTTCTGGTGTTACGCTTCACCGGTATCCTCACGACCGGTGACCTGTAGGGTCCTCGCCGTAATCTACGTAGCTATGGTACCACATAACAATGGAATAACAACAAAGCCCCTAAAAAGTTCTTTTTTTAATCCTTTTCATCAGGACAGGGCCTGCCATGTTTCGGGGTGTCTGGAGAGCGAACCAAATAGACTATTGTTCAAAAACAAAAACTTTTTTGTCCTTGACATGCAGTCAAAGGGAATGCTATTTGCGTCCTGGGTGTGCTCCATTTTTGCATATTGATGATTTGGTGTAATCATAGTTTAACTTCCCCTTCCGAAAATGGCCATACCCATACCCACAGTTTGGGAGAATGAGGTCTCAAACAAATGTTATAATATTAGATTATATATCTCTATTGCAATTTCTATTAATCTGTATAATGTATTTGGAATTTGTAGAAAAATTATGCGTATATCAAATTAAGTCTTACGTTAATATAAAATAAAAAAAGTAAATTTAAACATATTCTCCTATTGTATCTAGTGATGAGCCGGCTATATTTTATTAAGGATATTTTCTTATTGTTTAGTATTATCAATATGTACACCCACGAACTCGTGTACTGGCAGTAGCCAAAATATTGACAGTTTTGGTCTTACAGAAGTTAAAGTTGAAATATTCATTTTGCCGAATAAGTTAGAGATTAGAATATGATCACGTGTTTTTGAGGAAAATACAAGACTCAAATGAATATACCCTCTTGTTGGTAACAAGAGTACAATTAAACAAAAACAATGCAATATACGAGCGGTAAACATTCTAAATACAAGGATATACAAGAGTCCGGGATGACAGAAAAAAAAATATTGCGGGTAATAGAAGTAAAGCATTCTGTTTGAGTAAAAATAATCAGCACAATCCGAGATACTGGAAATAAGCATCCGTGATAAGACAAACAAACGTCTCGTTAGGAAAAAAAAAACTTTCCGTATAAGAGAAACTATCTCAAACAATAAGAGAGAAAGACTTCCCAGTTTTGAAAAAAATAAAGATCAAATATATAATAATATCCGTATATTAAAGACAGGAAAAACAGAAACACACATCCAAGGAAGGAGTAAAAAAGATTCAGATAACAGAAACATCTTTTTTCTGGTTAGGGTAATGAAGAACCCGATCAGAAAAGTCGACTTTCCGATATAGATAAATAAGGAATCCCGATAAGAGAATTTTTTTAAGTCTGAGAAATAAGGATCCTATTTAAAAAAAATTAGAGTTTCTAGGTCAGATAAGAGAGATAAGCTGTTCAAGAAGGAAACAAAGAACACGGATAACTGAACAAGTGGTCGAGGGGTCGCCAAACCGAGGTGGTCGTTAGGGATGGTTTTACTATACAATTTTCTCCCTTGGGAATTTTATTACTTTTGTGAATTTTCCACCGGATTTTTTAATTTGCACATTATTTACTAATTAGTATTTAAATAGTTACATATGCACATGCACAGTTTGATGTTGGTAACGATTTTAGAGTCCATGTTGTGAAAAGCAGATTGGATCTCAAATATATCTTATCAATCATGCTAAAATATACTTGTATAACAAAATCAGCATTTTTTCTGTTTATTTATGGTACAAAATAAATAACATTCTGTTAAATCCATCAAATATAGTTATCTAAAAGCACGGACGTTGCCTTTCACTTTTTTTCATTTTTTGTTTCATTGTTAATTCAGCAAATTACTAAATTAAGGTAAAATATATCCTAGATCAAGAAAACTTAAATCATTCTGCACATGAGGAATATTGTCGTGTAGTATCACATACATCGTTTCAAGCCATATTATATTATACGGTTTCAGTGGTAAGGACTTCAGGGAATAAGTATATAAGAATTATCTCGTAAGCATGCGCATTTGAAATGTAAATAAGAAGAGATTGTATCTTAAACTGTACACACTGTAGGACTAGCTACGCTCGTAGATATACTCACAGAGAAATACAAAATAAGAAATTCAATGATTTTACGATACATGTTACAACTTTATTGTAATACACTAATGTCCAGTACAAATGTACATCTATGCATCAGCAACCCATCATATATAAGTCGTCCTTGACTGGTCTTTGCACGGCAAACAAGCTGCAGTGCCGGTTTGGCCAGGGAGAGAACAATAGAATACGGGGCACACATTATATCGCTACATCTACAATACAAATCCTATCTCTGTCAGTTGTGTCAATGGTAAAGAGAATAGTAACGAGAGGAATCGAAATCAAACAGAACCATTTTAAAACATGTTACTTTACCCGCTACATCATTATACAGGGGAAACACAGGGCAAAGTGTGGATCTTAGGCGATCATGAAATACCTTGTATCACGAATATTTGAGAGATTTATAGATGGATATGCTCTGATCCTATACCTACCGTTGAAATCGACCGATTGCAAACAGTTTGAGGTATTACCTTGAAACGTCATGAGTAAAGTAGGTATCAGGGATTTACTAAATCACTATATACAAATAACATTTAATGATACATAATACGACTCCTGTTACACTTTACTCCTTTGAGAAACACTGATATTGAGTAAGAATGTATACATGTATGGAGGCTCTAGTGATCGTATACGAGCCCTCTTCCATTGTTCTTCACATTGCCTACCTCATTATATATTAGAAATACGGGGCACGCTGAGGACCCTTCATGTTGTATTGTAATCTGAAAACATTAATATTATTTTTACATCATATATTTTTAAAATGTGCGAGGGTTTAATGTGATATACTCCGTTACAAGAGCCTATATGTGTGTCGCCCCCCCCCCCCCCACCCACACATTGTGAATGGCAATTGCTGCCCTGAAATATATATATATATATATATATATACATTTTCTGTGTATTCTACTTCGTTCTCTCTCACTCTTTCTTTCTTTCTCTCTCTCTCTCTCTCTCTCTCTCTCTCTCTCTCTCTCTCTTTTCTCTCTTTCTCTCTCTCTCTATATATATTTATATATTTATATTTATAATACATAAAACATATTTATATATAATTAATTTTATGTAGATCTGGGAGTAAAGATATACCGCGGCGATCCGGAATACCTCTAAACATTGACAGACTGCTTCTTTTGTTTTATTCAAAGCTTTCATCAAAATCCTTTCATAACCATTTTTGTGTAATATTGCAAAGGAAACCCTTCGTGGCAGAGGTATTTAAAAAGAGGTTCGAGCGTTGCATCGGTTCATGTAAATTATATATATATTTAATACAATTTTCTCTGTCAGGGCCATCTATTGTTGTATCAGACAACCTACCGGACTGATATATCCATAAATACCACCTGTGCAGGACTGGCGAAATTGCAATCCGGATCAGGTGAAAGGGCTGTCAGAATAAAGCATAGAACAGATATAGAATGACATCTTGCGCAATCTCTTGGAACTAACTTTGCTCACGCGAAAAAAGTGAAACCGACTTTGATATTTCACATTGCGCTCTTTTCGTACTCACGAGTATACAACTCTGCTGGTTAAGGATCGTGGATAATGAAATCATATTCCCACAATGCAACGGGGCTTATTTATATACCAGAGACGCGGGTACAAATATGTAGTGAAGGGTGTAATATAGTCTTTAAAAAAGAAGATTTGTTTCAAGGTAATTTGTTTCCGAGCCGTCCCAAAATATCCAAGTAACATACAGATGTATACAACATACAGTTGTATGTGTTTGTTTCAGTGTGTGTGTGTAAAAACGACCTCTACTGCAGTCTCCGTGAACTAATTTTACGTGTTCGTGAAAAGAAAATATGTCGAACGGCTCATCAGATCAGTCTGAACTTTGTCATGCGTGTATCTAATATTAGATGATGTGCGTATAAACACGAACAAAAGCCTGCCTGTATAAACGCGGCGACGAGTTTTTTATTGTTGCCGCCTGATGATAAGAGAAGCTGATGCTCTATATTGATAAGAAATAAGAAAAAATAAAAAGTCAAATGGCATTGCTATGTCCCATGTATATTCTTATCTGTTTATAACTAAATCATATGAATGCTACATTTACAAAACCTTACACACACATATGTATATATTATATACATACACACATATAAATATATATATATATATATATATGTGAATATATATATATATGAGACAAACTAATTGGTATACAGTGGGAGGATGAGAGAAAGTGCAGCTTCTAAAAAATGTTAAATTTGCTATCTGAATCCAAACACAGTTTTGTACAGCGAGATGTATTATATAATCTACATTCTAATTTAAGAATTAAAAAAAACAAAAACAAAAAAAAAAAAAACAGCCAATTCCCCGTCACCTATAGTGTACAAAGGGGGGATCCTCATTACTTGCTGCAGATGGCCCCTATATCAGTTACTTGAACTTACACTTGTATGTAAACAGCATGTCTTTTTAATATGTATGGCCCATCAGTTATGAGTTATAGGCCAAAATATATGCATAATTAAATATAAACATATATAATTATTTATACATATATTTGGAATAAACATTTTGAATGAATTTTTAAAGTAACTAAATTAAAAAATTAAAATCCGATTGTGTCTGAAAATACACAATCTCATCATCGGGTTTGCCTGTGTGTCCCTTGACATTCACATGCCTAATACAATCGCTAATACCTGTAGATACACAATCTGACGAACAGGTTAACATGTTTGTCCTTTGACATTCACGTGTCAAACATAATCACGTAGCTATGGGCGTCAGCACTCTTTCCTGGGTGTCTTATATTAGCAGGCACACGTTCACCTTTTGTACCCAAGCTAAATGTGATAAACACAGAGGTATTTGCATAATAAATCACCTCGGGTCTTGTCACGGCGAGTGATAACGTAAGGCTGGACCAATTAATAAACCGTGTTCGCCGCACGTGTTACTAAATGGGCACGAGAAAGCTTAATGATTCTCACGGCGCATGCACCGATGTAAACAAGCAGACTGGAGTATCCCAAAACCATCCCGGTGTATAAATAAGGCATCGAGACCACCACAGACCCGTATGCCGAGTAACTCAAGATGAAATATTTGTAAACGTATTCTGAGTTCAGAACCTATACGGAGAGTTTAGAGAATTGCTGTTGTTTTGTTCACAATCCTTTTTGCTTATCTTACAACTGATAACTTTGAAAGGTACGAACGCGCGTACAGCACAACACCATGTACTAACGTCGGTCTAAAATAGGTCATTTTGATGATGACCTGGATTGGCTGATAAGGTAAAGGCCTGACATTTGTGTGTAGCAGAGTTGCATGGTATTTTTTTAACAGGAAATTATAGAAGGAAATCTGTAACATATGCAACAATAGGAAAAGTGGAAAGAAAAATTACAGATCACGTGATTTATAAACTGCCTAAATACAGGCCCTTCACAACTGAGAAGGTATAGCTACGGGGTGCATTGGTTAGAAAAATTGAGTATTTTAATAATTATACTTCCTCACTGTTGTTCAAGGCAACTGAATGTTAACTAAAGTACACCCTTGTCCACAGAAATCCAGTGAATGATTAGCAACCAAAGTGTATACAAGTTTTACATATATATACACACACATATATATATATATGCATATATATACTTTTAATATATATATATATAATATAATAATATAACATAATATAATACCCAGTAACATAAATATATTACCCACAACATAATATAATGTAATATGATAAATATGATATAATATAATACAATATTAAACAAAATAATACACTATTATATAATATATAGTATGATATAATACATTACATAATATATTACAATACATAATATTATATAACATGACGTTATATAATGCAAATATTATAATATAAAACACTGAGTTATATAATAGAAAACAACATAACAACATACAATATATATATAATAAATTATAATATTATATAAAATAATATAATATGATATAAATAAAATAACATAGTATGTGTGTGAAAACAATGCCGTATTTTAAGGTAAGACTTATGTTTGTGTTAGTTGAGCCAATAAATCAGATATTTATCGTTTCATTGGTAAAAATGGCAGCTCTAGCACAAATAGAGTGAATTTAATAATGCATTGAATTGGCCAGAGAGAATCGATAGTTTACTCGCCTTGGCCTTAATGTGGCTCGTGCGGTGTTCACGGGTCCCTTTCGTTAGGAACAGGATCAGTTGTAAAACCAAGCCGTGCCAGTGAGACCATGCCTGTGTGGGGCTGATAACACGGGGACTTATTTATTCTTGTGGTGGCCTTGTCAGGAAGGGACAATTAACCCCGGTACAGGTAAGTTAACTGTTGGTGTGTTATAAACCCGCTCACCCCTGCCACGCCCACCACACATGGTCACTCATTTTTACGCTTGAACACACATACACACACGCAAATGGTAACACTAATGGGTATGTCAACCGCGTTTGGCACCAATTGGGCATGCTTAAACTTGTTTATTGAGTTATGATTGCAGGTAGTAATTATGTATAAACAACTTATATGTAGGTAAGTAACAGATCGGCTGTCACCTCAACCATTCCGCGTGTATAAACTTGTAGTTGTATTATTACATGTATATTACACAGTTTACTACACATGCACGGCGTTGTCTGCAAGGTACGCTGCAATCTAGTGGTATTTTTTTCGACCATATTCCACGCCAAAACCAGTCAGTCGTATCTTACCAACTAGTGCGAGCATTGTTGTTTTTATATTTCCTGGCTCCATAGCACGTCACGAGACTGGTTTCATATCTGCATGATTATCTCAGCTTGTATATCGGTCCGATCAGTCAACTCCCATAGATGTGTAATATGATATGCATTATGACTAAATATTACACCTAGCCGACTGTAATGTGTCTACGTGTCTCCAAACTCAATACCTGTGTTTATATGTGATACCTGCCTCCACTATTATAGGTATGTTATGTTATACTGAGTTTACAACCACTTCGATGTATTTTATTACCATATTATGGTACATCCACAGTTGAAATGATGTTTCGCTCCCGTATGTTTGTTGGTCTGTTTGCTTGTTGTGCTTGTATGTTAGCAAGATTACGAAAAAAAATAAACTGCTAAACTTTTTTCTTTGAAATCAGAAGGGTGGGACATAGGGCCGGGGGGGGGGGGGGGTGGGGTGGTTGCGCGGATTCGGATAAATAGGTGACGGGATTGTTTTCGGAGGCGCATGTGTGGGGTCTCCAGAGTGCACGTAGTTTACATTGTCTTATAAAACATGCAGTTATATCACTCTGAATTAATGGCTAAATTGTACGGTTATTGTATATATCAAATACCGATGTATATGATATTTCCATTTATTAATATGCTAATTGTATATCGCTTTAATATAGTGATGATAAGAGTTGATAGGATTAGATTAAGTTGGTAACAGAAATTTACTGCTAAAATATTGTACACAACCAAACTAGTGTATTCAATTGTCAACCATTACAGCCTAACTGATATACCAATGCTTATAATAAAACGGACTGCAGTCTGGATGTTTGTTTTCCTTAATAATACAATTTTGAACTAAATTTAATTTTAATGGGCGGACAAATATGTATTGTGCCTAATCGAGGTACTCCCCAAGGCTAAGGTGGTGTGGTTTGATAGTATACAAGGATTGAGGAACCCGGAGAACATTGAGAAAAACCCTGGCCTTGGACAGTCTACTGCAATCCACGCTCATTGGCGAACCATATATTAATATATATATATATATATATATATATATATATATATATATATATATATATTTAATGCTACTTACCAGTTATAAAATGAAATATAATATTTGGTTGTATATCAAGCAGTCATTATCATTCAAGTAATAAATTCACTGATAGTGTAATGATTGCAACAAATAGGAAAAACAGTCTGCTGTATTTTTTACACTCCATAGATTCGTTCCAGAAAGCAGAAACCTAATTAAATAAATAATATGACGAATGAACTGCATGGGAGCATCTTCATACTACCAACTCTGTAGCAGCCACGGTTTTAAATCCTTGATTTAGCAAGCCGCTCTGGCGTCTATCAAATGAACAATGAAGACGGCAATTCCACCAATCAAATGACTCACGAAAACTTGTTTTACGTGGATTCCAGAGCACGTCGGGTGTTTATCCTAGACCAAGCATTAATCGTTGCGGGGGGGGGGGGGGGCAATTTAGAATTTGACCAATCGAATAAAGCCCTATGAATCTGTCCTGATTCTGGTACACGCCTGTTCTTGTTCAGACGGCGCAAACGGTGTAGTGTTTACATTTTGGTCATTAGATTTGATTGGCAGTTAAAGTTGCAGGCTTGTTTATTATATATAAAATAGACGCCAGAGCGGCTCTTTGAATCAAGGTCTCTGAAAGTGTTGTTGCCACAGACTTGATAGTATGAAGATAGATAGGAGCACTAGTACACGGCTTGTCTAGGATGACTTATTGTCCGTACTACACATGATTACCGATACAACCGAACGACGTCTGTTACACCCATTATACCATGGACAGTCTCTGTGTATGTCTAGTTTTTATTATGATTAACGGACAGCTGTGTGTGTTAACAATGCTACCACTAACATGACTAAAATCATAAACTAGTATCACGCCAACAGCTGTGCCTGTCACCATTATGGCTTGTATAAAGCCAGGTGACAGCGTCAAACATTAGCTATACGTTACAAAGCCATCACACTAGGAGTAATGTGAAGTAAACTAAAATCAATTTGTGTACATGCATATGGTAAAAACATCCTCCTAGCTAATTTTACCTTATTTGCATTATAATGGCGACTTTTATTTGTTATCCCCAAAACCATGACACAACATGGTGTAGTTAGAGACCCTAGATCCCCGATACGATGGAGGATTCTCATTAGACTGCTGTGTAGGCCTGTACGGCTGTCAGTGCTCAACAACTCCATTCCAGGTTACCTCCGCCCCCTAATACCAATGAATAGCTCTATTATATGGAAAAAGCCCAACAATAGAACAGAATTATTTGAACATAAATTTTATTATGATGATTAAGGTTCTCCCCAAAATATAGTGCAGTGCTCCGTATTTTAATCTTCGATAAAATTTGTTAAGAATTTGTTTGTGTTAAAATGGACACAGCCAAACGAAATAATAAAAGGTAAAACACAATACCTCTGGCAATTTGGTGGAGGTATAAGGAACACCGTTACATATACTAGGTATACTAGCGTCGGAATTTTGCTGCTATATATTAGTACTTTTGCCTACAACTACCGCTAAAACGTATATAATAATTAAGCATGTTTGCGTCACCATCATGGTTTTGTTGGATAATTTGTAAACAGAACACTGTTAATAGACTGTGAGAGTTTAGAACTGTGAAAAAGTTATCATCCCTGGAGAATATATAGCCTAAGACTTACGACTATTGATGTGTAACATACCGAAACAATTGTCTCTTGTGGCCGGCCAAGGCACTCTTTGTTAATGGGGAATGCGTCGAACAAAACTTACAGTAGTTACTACACTCCTGTCATAATCACTGTTGGTCTGTCTGTTTGTCTGCACAATATCCAAAGTGTTAAGTTAATGTCGATGAAGGCTTGATATAGTGGGCCAAGGACCAGGGAAGAAGTTCTACGGATGCAGTTTTAGCAAAATTACTTGCCTCTGTCCGTTTATCAATAATCGTTGTTGCTTCGACAGTGCGCTCGCGAAGGTATGCGCTCCCTGATTGCTTTCTTATTGCCTTTCCTAAAGTCTCCAATCGCTTCCCTCAAAACAATGTTGTCGCTACACTATCCGCTCTCACAGACTAACACTTACCCTCCCTGAACTTTCACATGTCCATTTTATTAAAGAATTCTTCTCTACTGTGTCATGTTTTTATACTACAATTGCCAAACCAAAACCATAATACTAAAAGAAAAAAAAAGAGTTACAATTTCTCACTTTTCAGCTGTGCGAGGATTATGATTAAGCGAAATATGTCAGTATATGTGGATGTTTTGTTGTGTGTGTACGTGTGTGTGTATACATCTGTACACATGTAATAAATTATGCCGACCTTACATGTGTTGCAGGATGGGTATCTACTCGGCCCTGTGTGTGGTGTTTGTCCTTCTGAACACAGGTAAGTCACTATCCAGGCTGTTGTAGCACTATGCCAACAGCAACCACTGGAGTTGCAGCATGTTATTTTTTATGTTGTCCTAAGAAGAGCTCCACTATTAAGAACATACATATTTCTCATTCTCTAAACCACAACATCAATTGCTATTCAGGTGGATATAAATCAAATGTCTTTCATAAGAGTTCTCCTTCATCTCTTTTTTTATAAACCTGAAGTCTGGGTCCCTTTTGTACAATTTTATAACTTTATTGTTGTGTGAAAACTTTGTCTTGAGAATCTCTATATTACACAAGGAAAGATTAATTCTGGCCCACGTAAAAAAATCAAAAATACCTTCTCCCAATTCAGTCTTACGCAGGTATGTGTACTCCTGGACTCTGATTGGTCTACAGGTTATAATATTGAAGAGTAATCATTGTCCATTTTGTCTGAATTAAGTAAAAAAAAAGATAAAATAATGATATATGTCAAACTAAATTTTAGTAGCTGTCAATTAATGCTTTTAACCTCAATATTAAAGGTCTTTGTTTCTTATGATTATATTTTTTTTCTAACAAAAGAAGAATTTGACTCTTATCGACAAGTGATATTACTACTGAAATATTCTACCACTGTATGAATGCAATGAATGTTTTATGTGAAGTAGACTATTTACCAAAACAAAAATCAGCTTCGCATTGTAAGTCATTAACGGAATTCAGCTTCGTTCTGTAAGCCATTCAGGAATTCCAGCTTCGTTCTGTAAGTCATTTAAAGATTTTAGCTTCGTTCTGTCAGTCTTTCAGGGACTCAAGATTCGTTCTGTGCGTCATTAAGGTATTCCAGTTTTATCCGGAAATTCATTTAGGGATTCCAGCTTCGCCGTGTAAGTCATTAGGGAATTCCAGCTTCGTCCTGTAAGTCATTTAGGGACACAGCTTCGTTCTGTAATTATTTTTGAGGGACTCCATATTCGTTCTGTAAGTCATTTAGGGATACACGATTCTTCCTATGAATCATTTAGGGATCCCAGCTTCCCTTTCTAACTTATTTAGGTGTTCCAGCATAATTCTAAAAATCATATAGGGTATCGAACTTCGATCTGGAATTCGGTTAAAGATTCCACTTTCGCCCGTAAGTCATTTATGGATCCCCCTTTTTTACTCTGAAAAATAGATTGCCTACCTACTGTCTATCAAAACGTACTTGGCATGAGAAAGGAAACACTCCCACAGACATGTTCAAACGAGACCTGGGTCTCCATTTCCGTCGTTTACAGACCAAGCTGTTTTTCATTAATCAGAAAGGTTCGCTGGGGAGTTCTTGATCTCGTTGCAAATGTCTCCGATAAATTGAACCTCGCAAGAACCGGCGCAAATCAAGGAGGATAGAAAGTGAGAGCTGTCACGGAACATGATGGATTTCAGCCATCTTAACTTGTTTCTCGGGTGCTGTGGGTCGCTCGCCTTCTCTCAGCTAGTGACCTTTAAAAAGTGCCGTGGATCTATTAATTCTGTGTTCTTTTAAGCCTCAAAGCAGCGCTCTCCGTGCCCTCTCTTTCTAGTTTCTGGCACGCTTGATACTACGAGTTCCGCTCTCCTTCACGTTACATGGCTACACCTCAATTGATTAGAGTTTATGAACATTTTCTGCATGTCTGTGTGTGCATATATGTGCATGTGTGTTAGACTTAGCAGCATAAACTCAGTGCGAATGAGGCCATAATTGTTTTGAAAATCAAAATGCTGTAAGTTCAAGGATAGTAAGTCCTCGGACCTTTTTGGTCACAAGGTCAGGGATGAAGGTCACATGACCTAAATTTAGAAGAAAAGCCCATAAAAAATATCCTTAGAGACAAATTCAGCTGAGCGTCGAGACCGAAAGGTTTCCTTGTTATTTTTGTTCCAAAATTGACCGAACAAGCACAAATAAGGTTTCAATTCCAAGCATTATTATTGAATGAACGGTACTATATTTGTTCATGAAGCATATTAGCCGCCAGAAATTAATCATAACGGCCGGCTGCTTAAGTTAGCGATATGCTTGTGGCACTTTGAATACACACTTAAAAATAAATAATCACAGTTATAGGATTTTTTAATAAACCCAAAGTAAGTAAGTAAGTAAATGGACTGCCGTTTACCGATATTCTGAATCCGTTTGCTCATACAACAACCGAATCTAATTCAGCTTATTCTGATATACTCAAAAGTTGTAGGCCAATTATATGCTATTATGGACTGTTAACTCTTTGGCTTGGATTTGATAATTGGGACTTTAAACAGGTGCCGTCTGGGTGGGTTTGCGTAATTTAAATAACATGCTGCATATATTTGAATTGGTCACAAGAATATAGTATTTAGGTTAACATTGGTATTATATTTGAGTATTCTTTCCGTGAGAGTTACAGAATCAGTAATATAAATTAGAAAAATGAAGCAATATATGATCTGAGTATTATCTGAGACCACGTGTAAACTTTCTCCAGGATCATATTAAATTTTGACGTGTGTCACGCTGTGAAAAAATATTTTCACGATTCACCGATTCATTTTTATCACAGGTGAGCCCTGCTCTCTAAAGTAAAGGCGGCCTGTAATACGAGTTAATTCCCCTATATATATAATCCACAATGGTAATGAATTATTTAAAAAGAATATTATGGCGATCAAAATTATCTGTTAACTGAAATTGACCGCTCCATCGGTGTACCTCTAACATTCCAGTAAATCACATCAAAGTCCGTTCATAACGTTTTGAGTAAAGTTGCTAACATATAATTCAACAACCAAAGTAACCAACCAACAAACGACGATAAATATTGTACGTTTTAGGAGAGTTTTCACAAAGTGTGTAATTGTATTGGGATCTATCAACTCAGTGTCACATTATATTTGATAATAATTATTTTAATTTATCACTCAACTCATTTGTACATAACATTTATAATAATGATTATAATCAATTGTGTTTAGCGTTACTGATATCAGGTACATTATTATAATCTCACAAGTTGCAAACACAAAAAAATAAATAAATAACTTATAGAACCCTTACCCTCGGTAGTCAACTTTTATTTGTACGTAAGGTCAAGCGGCTGACATGCTTGTCGTGTCACAGGTCCAAGGGCTTCTTTTAAAACGATATGCTGGCCGCCAAGGAGACCCTTCGTAAGATGTTACCCCAGAGCTGAGGCCTTAGGGAGACCATTCCTCACTTTATAGAAGACGAAAAGAATCAGAACGTTTTTTTAAATGGATGTTCCTGTTATCAGAAAACCGTGCGGTCCACTGGCACAGCGACTGCATCTCTAAGATAAGGGAACGACCACTGCTGTAGTGGATTTATCCCTTTGTTTCGGTGACATTAACGTTTAAATCTGTCACATGGTTACTTTTTATCTTGTTTGACTTATACACGTACATGGTGTTCTCTGTTGATGTTCCGCGCTATGATGCTCTTAATGTACATAACGCATAATCAGATTATAACAAATGAAAAATTAGTAATTTATCCTGCACTGAATAAGACAGGAAACTATACACAATATTCACGATACATGCGATTGTTTCACTCTTTTATTATTAAAAATATCATATACTAAGGACTATAAAAGCAAATTAAATGTACAACAACATAATAAAATTAACATTTTTTATACTGTAGGCTAAGCAAGCTTGGGTTTATTTAGTGTATTCATCTACTGGAAAGTTAAAATCCAGAGTATGAAAGTTTTTCTCACCCCTATTGTTTTCCTACTAATATACACCGATGTACACTGGCATCAGAATGTTTTTCACAGTCTAGGTATATATATAGAAACCACAGGCCGACTGTTGTATGATCTGTCCAACATGCAAACTTTACTTGTTCCCAAAACAAACCTAACATCCAACTATACATAAAAGTTTGGCCTTTTGACTTTGACTTTATATTCAGTGACATTCGCAACTCTCTCTTAATTGGTACATTTCGTGAGAGTTAATGACAGCAGTATTCGAGACGCAAAAAAACGATTTATTCATATGCGAACACACAGATAGTATGGCCCATGGTTTTAGCATATTCTGTATATTCTAGGTATCAGTGGTTTGTTCATATAATTAGCCGATAACTGATGGCAATATTCCTTTATTAAAGCACTGAGTTCGTTTTGTGCTATAGCTTCAGACGCAGTGACGTATATAGAGGATTAATGTTTGATTATATTATTTAAATATGTCGATTTTCAAATGGTCTCGCATGCATATTTATTACAGCAAATGATGTCAGGATTATCTGAGTACTGAATTTCACCGGGTTGAAAAATCATTTATATCTCCATGGCTGTTCACTGAGATGTTCCGCTGTTCAGACGTAGTTAATAACATTCTTTATACATTGTGTAATCCATATTCAGTAAACGTTTAAAAGGGGAGCAAGAGCTTTATTGAAATAATATACGGCTTTGATGTACTTTAGAATACCCACGTTTGCAAATATGTCTCCTTTATTCAGGTACCACGCAAGAAGTTGGGACCAAGGACCATGGCGAAGTGACGTCATCGTACGGTGAGTGATCCGTATATCTCCTTCAATCATACAACCTAATATTAATTCTCACACGCAACAAGTGTCCTCATAATATGCAATGTTTCTCTAAACTGAGAGCTTGTGGTTGATAAGTAGGATGGGCTGACCACTACCTAGGTGTCCCAACAGATACAGAAATTATTATTATATAGAAATATAATGAGACTGAAACTGGAGGAAATCCTATTTGTTTTTTCATTTCCTTATTTGTAATCTGTAGGAGATAAAGTTTGTGGAATGGGAAGGAATGTACAAGCCCGGCCTGTGTACGGCCGGACTACTACAACAGAAAAACATGATACTTATCATTGTTGAACCACAGGTTGTACTGAAACGAAGTGATCTTTATATGCACACGATGTGGTAGTGTTAATTGTAAGGAAAATCTTGTTCCACCAATACCCAAGTATGTGTTCAGCAAATAAGGCATGTACGATTTATAATCACATTTATACGGCGAGATATGGACGTTTGTCCTATGTTTCTTGTATATCAACTTGATTTACAAAAAAGTAGATAATAAAATTATAAATAGATACTTTAAGACTGGTAGATCATGTAACTTTATATTGATAACAGAAAATGATTGACATTCCTATAAAACATTTGTATACACACCCTGCACTTGTTCCTATGATTAACACTGTGTTTTCATTGTGTTTTTGACATTTATATTTTGATTTCGACACTGGATATTAGTTTGCTGACGTGAAGCTAACTTTCTGTTAAATTCTATGTGGCCCTCATTTGAAAGCTGTAGATTCCTGCGGGCTGGTCGCGCCACCGATTATGCCTACCCTATGTGTCATCCAAACTAATCTTCGCGGATTTTTTTCCAATCCTTGGGGAAAATATTTTCAGTATAAGCATGTTTCATTTTGTGTCAGTGTTGGTAGCTATATGACCATGCCCCTCGGGGAAATAATCCTGATAGTAATATAATCCACAAGAGATAGGCTGATTGTTGTTTTTCGGTGACACAATGAGAGAGCGATACACCGGAGAGGGGATGGAAGTGACACGTCCCTTTAAGGACAGCCAGCTAATTCTCTAATGGCCAGTAAGATTAAACAAGCCAGCTGATAGCCGTGGGTCGTATGTTGACTCTGTGCAGCGAAAGTTGATAGCAATTCCGGATATTAACGGTTAATCGATGGACCCTAACACCGGATCGCTTGAATTCAATGGACAGAAACTAATAGCGTTCACTTGGAAGACTCCTTAAATTGTTTTCGTAGGATTGGGCTCATTTTGCGTGATCCTGTGGCCAAGTTTCAGAACAAATTGCTCTAACGAACAGAGGCGCTCACAGAAAGGCCAACAGCTTAGTGCCCATATATCACAAAGCGGAGCTGGTTACACAGTGACCTTTCATTTCCCGCCCAAGTGTATCCTCTACCGTCGTGTGTAGTAACATGAACGTGATGTAGTATAATATGGGTCACTCAAATGGCCCAGTCCCACTGTGAATCTTCCAGGGGTGCACTGTAGTTTCGTATTTTAATATTACTCAATATAGCTGATCCCATAAATAACTTATTTTCATGGTTCTTCTCGGTTACTCTGTGGTGAAGCTACATTTAATTAAGTTGGGCTAAGCTGATTTGGTCTGCGGTTACCTTCCCCATCCAGACGTCATTACATTCGTCATTGTTTTTCATTATCTAAATGATAAATGTTTAAGGAATGCTCAAATGAAAAGTGAAAGCAATATGATAGGGGCCGTCTATTTAGTAATGCTATCTCTTAATAGTGTTGAAACACCTAAAATATTTTATTTACAAAATGGATAAAATAATACTAATGCCATAGTTAAAAATAAACAATATACATATGCATTCTATTATTAATGTAAATAATATAAACTGCAAACACTACATTTCTATTATCATGGTAGTAGTGAGTTTAGAAAGAAAAAAACACGGGGTCTCGCCGATAATTAATCACGAGGTCCACTACCATTGATGCAAGACGACTGAAACGTAATTCTTTATTGTCTTAGACAGGAAAACGATGATGAGGGGTCTAAACGTATGATGCTGGTTTAGCTAATGATCGTTTATGCCAACGGGAACAGGGTAGCAGCATACAATGAAACGGAAAAGCAAACATTTACAAAAAAGATAAAAACAAACAAAAAAATATTCATTCTTGTCATAAGTAGCTGGACAAAATTTTAAAGGAAATATATTATGTTTAGGGCGTAATTAATGATGTGTGTTCACGTGATGTGGTAAATCGTGAAATAATTGTTGCATCGATCAGAAGCAAAGTAGCGGATTATAATCAAAATCTATGTCTTGATGATCAGTGAAGCCATACAAATGGTTGGTATATATTGCCCGTAGTGCTACATCTTGGCGATACGATTTATTTTAAGAAAACGTTGTTGCTTTGAGGCTTATCTTGAATCACCTGAATTAATCTCCAACATGATTAAAGATGTCATGGGGAAAGGCCTTTAACTGTTGCTACCCCAATTTAATATACCTAAATGTAACATTAATAGGTAGCGCATGTGCCAAATTCTGTTTCATTAATTATATTTTATTAATCATGATATAAAACAACAAAAAAAAAAAACGAAACTAATCACCCAAGAATGATATTAATAAGGGATGAGGCACCGATGTGGGGGTTTAAAGCGTCAGCAACGCAGTTATTGTTCCCGCCAGTCTTGATAGCTTGATGAGTGGTGAACTGGGCACTGTTCATTGTAATTATTGATTCCCCATTTTCTAGATTAAATCATGCTTGCACAGAACCGAGGTAGGTGAGCACAGACCGGTTACGTCTGGCGAATACCGACCTGACCCCCATCCGTTTTCTGACTGTGAAGCCTGTCATTAAGATGACGGTAATTCAATAAATATAAGTCTAATCATATCCTGGTTATTACAGACCCATCATGACAGAACTTTAAGGGAAATACCTAAAATTATCTATGACGGAAATTACCTTATGAAGTATGGATCCCTTTAATTGATTCCTTGAAGAGACAGTAAATAAGGTATCAATCTGGTAATTTCATATATATGGATTCAATCCTCAGAACTTTCATCTCAGCTGAATGAATGTTTGCTGAGCTATAGCGATACCCCCAGGCCGTTTCAACTGTTTGGTGCATTAGTACATTTGAAACTATACATTTGTATTCCTTTGAAACATTATGTAAATTGGGTTTTTTTAGGAGACCACGATAATTTTACCATGCAGTTCAATTAAAACATATATATTTCCACTGGATCGTACCAATATCGTTTAGAGCTGAACTAGTATTTTGGTA
The DNA here is from genome assembly GCA_026874595.1 of Sipunculus nudus. Taxonomy (NCBI): domain Eukaryota; kingdom Metazoa; phylum Annelida; class Sipuncula; order Golfingiida; family Sipunculidae; genus Sipunculus; species Sipunculus nudus. The sequence continues at coordinate 23,237,543 of CM049318.1, read as the reverse complement.
TACCATGGTCATGTTTAGCCGTTAAAGCCCGGACACCTTTTAACATGCAGCTAAAAGGGTTATCAATCGGGCGAAAACGAGGTTTGGCATAAATAAGTGAAACGTAAATATTATATTCGGCTTCACTGCAGATGACTGATATTATTTTAATTTGATCCCCATTGATCAATTTACCTGACTAGACTGGCTATCACCAGTGCTTAAAATATAACAGTTATGGCAGCTGTCCTATAAAACCAATCATGCAAAACCACATAAATCACTCGTGTTGATTTCACAGGCCAAACGACACTGGACGCGGCAGCCATTTTGTAATATTAGCCGCCGTTTTATGAACAATCACCTCACAACTAAGCTTAGATTGATTTAGCTTAGATCAGTCTCGCCTCAGACACGTGTATTTATAGGACCTGCCACCATCTATCATGGAACTCCATCCCTCAGTTACATTGATTGTATAAATAAGTCGCACACTCTTATGTCATGTATAGGTTAGTCTGGGTGTTGTAAAATGTTGCATCCCATATTAAATTTGATAAAGGTCTGTCATGAATAGCTACAAAAACATACCTTTCACTCTGACTCATTTAACTAAAAAATCTGAACATTAAAACATTTAATGGACTGCAGGATTTATTGAATTTGCTATGGCGTTTTACAGAAAACCAGTCTATGGCATATTCAGAATTCTAAACCAATATATTAAGATGGTAAATTACAATATGTTTTTGTTTTATACCTGTGCCTTGGCAGCGATGGCTGTCGGTTATTGGCCATAAATCTTTACTGTGAAGCCTGGTTTCCGGATGGAAGTTTATAGATTGGGTGGTTTATAGTTCGGCTTATATTTCAGGTCAGACCATGGCGGCTAACACGGCTGGAGGCGGTAGGTCAACATTTTATACTCTTTGCCTAAAGTATAAATATATCAGTTGAATCTGTGTATTATATTTTCCACATATTACACCTACATGATAACAAATATAATTAAAATACGGTTACAGATCCGTTGAATTTCATTGTATGTGGGTGATTGGAATTTTTATACGCCCGTCATAATGACGGGAGTATTACTGTATACCCACCGTCCTTCCGTACCTCCGTCCGTCCGTTAACATTTAGTTTCGCCGCGATAACTTACCAGGGCTTTGAAGGATTTTCGCGAAACTCACCATAAGTACTTACCAACAGATTATCTTGCCCAAGTTCGATTATATAGGCAATATCCACATAAATTTAATAAGGTCATGGGTCACGCGGCTACTTTGTGGTGTCGCCGCAATAACGTACGAAGAATATTAAGGATTTTGATTAAACTCGCCAGAAATGTTAATCAATAAAATTTCTCACCCTGGTTCGAATTCCAGAGAAACCAATGCATATTTAATCAGGTCAGAGGTCAACGCACTTTGAAGGTACCTTGGTGACTTACAAAATCCTATGGATTAACAAGAAACTCAATATACATATTAACCAATTTTTTCTCAACTGAATTACGTTCTCATCAAAATTCATGCATATTTAATGAGGTCAGAGGTCACCAGATACACGACGGTCGAAATATGCACGATTGCGGTGCTCTTGTTTTTAATTTAATTGTCAGTTATAAATGAATTAAATATATGCTTAACTGAAGAACTGTGCTTGGCACTATGAGTAGTTATCTTGATGAATTATGAATTAATTATGGATTTTGACAGGTTCATTTGTTTTGCCCCTCTCCCCCGTCTCCTAGATGAAAACTTCCACCCTCTGTTATTAGCTTTAAATCAATTATGAGTCCCGGAGAGCAAACACTTTAAGTCAGCTTTGAAATTATATCATTACATGAACATTTAACAATTATTTACCAAACACGCCTCCCGCAGTTATTGGCTCAGGTGTAAAGAGAATACTGTAGATTCTTTCCCTCACATATAAATATTTACCTGTGTATAGCGAAACCAGTATGTCTGGTGCATATGAAGTGTATACATTTACATTAAGCTCTTTCTCAATTAATTGATTTCCTACGGCCTAGCAAGAATTAGTCATCTATCGAGACATCTGCAGTTGACATTTCCAGCACCACGTGACGTGACCTTTCAGTAACATCTGCATATGACACACGTGTTGTTGTGTTCTGCCATTGCGGGCGGAGACTGAATTTGTGATTGATAAACCAGTGAGCGAGATTATATGAACGTTATGAGGAAATATGTCATAAATCACCGGGACACACCGTGCAATAAGTGTTTCTCCAGGATGTCCTTACCTAGGTGCATGAAGGGCTATGCACGTACTTTGGTATATTTTTGTTTACAAATACAACAGGCGAGATATATCGATCTATATCGATCAGTGCATGTAGACCGATACATTTATGGAGGACCTGGACAGAAAATCAATACAATAAATTAGTGCAATTTTCACGAACAAACAGGAAAGGTGTTTTTTTTAAAATTTTAATTCAATGTAAAAAAAAAAAAACACGATGATGTAACAGAGGTAATTTAAATAATTTTAAAATTTTAATGATAATCCTGATAAAATTGTGATAATTTACATTAATTCGGGACAAAAAATGATCGTTTCGTTGTAGCGATAGTGTTCGTTATAAAAAGGTGGTCGTCGGTCGAGATTTCTCTCTCACTCTCTCTCTTCATCTCTATATATATATATGTGTGTATGTATATGTATATATATATATTTATATGTTAATTAGTCCATTTCTATTTCAATCTTAAGCAAAGGTAGTGCTAGTAATCGAAATAATTTTCCCCATAAACATTAACTGCACAGATCAATGCATGAAAATAATGCAAATATTTACCTTCGAAGGATTTGCATGCACCAGTTAATTGCTTAACATTTTATTCCCCCAGAAGAGTCTTCAGGACCTAACTTGCTGTTGATCGTGGGTCTGGTGGTGACAGGGATTGTGCTGGTCCTTCTTGTGATCCTCGTCAGCACCGTCTGTCGTGACCTCCGGCGAAGGAAGAAATCCAGGGTTAAGGACACTTCCTTCCAACAGTAAGTATATGCAAAGAAAGTGCTTGATCTTGATATCATATGTTCATATGATATGCTTTCACTGATATTTGCCTCGACCAGGATTGTGTGCGTTCCTTCACGTTCCTGTGTTTGTGTGTGTGTGTGTGTTTGCCTGTTTAATTGTTAATAACATAACTCACTCAATCATGAACGGATTCTTCTGAAATTGTCAGAGCATTTTGCAAAAATGAAGAATCCTTTAGATTTTGGTGCATTTAGGCAAATGATACGGATTCAGGAATGTCATCAAAGAATATTCTCAAATGTAAATTAAATTATGCATGAAGGAACCTGGGAATCTGGGCCGAATAATTGAATGAAAGTCCGGTTTTGGGAGCATTCAAAATAGAAACCCACACATGGCGGAGGCTAGCATTGCCGAGAATACATAATTCTAGTTCATATTATCATATTATTAAAAAGGTAAAATATGGACATTAATGAAACCGTTGCTTTTAACGAAATATATGTTTATTTAAGGCTTAAAAGAAATAGTGAATTTTCTGTGAACCTTCATCTGTGGAATTACTAACAATCCTTTATTACGACTATATGGTTAATTTCTTAGTTAATGATGGTCTTAAGAATCATGAACTGTCCCGCTTGAACCTAATGCAGAGTATTGTCTTGTTACTCACATTCACCAGTTGAATCAAAGCGATTATTGACTATTGATTTCAATTGAGTGAAAAGCACCATTTAGCACATATTATGAATGATTAGATTTCATGCGCAACGGCATTAAAATAATAGGTTATCGCAATCGTCTGATACAACTTAACAGCAAAACGAGAATATTGAATTTAACACACGGCCTAGATAATTATATGGGCATGTAAAGGTAGACACTGTCTGGAAGTGCCTATTGGGAGTTCAGGGGCGGATCCAGGATTAATGAAAAGGGGGGTCCAACCCAGGAAGACTTATGAAACAAAAACTAGAAAAAGGTGCCCCCCGGTCCAGAAGAGGGGGGTTTAGGCAGCAAAAATTGGTCTAATACCCTAAAAAGGGGGGGGGGGGGGCATCTGCATCCCTCCCCTGGATCCTCTTCTGGAGTGAATGGTTGACGTATGCATTTTATATATAATCACTTCTTCTGTCTGTCCCCAGGATGCAAATGAAGCCGTTGATGCAGGAAACTAAGGGGAACAAACCCGCCTTGTCTGACGAAAACAACGCAATACCACTGAGAAGGTAAATACACATGAGACCTGCTTGTTATGATCAGTCACACCGATTCCATACGATTTGGTCGTGTAAAACTTTCGTGCACAGGAAGTGTTCGGACCCAGGCCAAGATTTGTGGATTATTTCAAGATGATAGAGAACGACAAGCAAAAACAGTCTGTCATAAATGTTATGAGCTGTGTATGGTGTGTATGTCATACCAATTTTCTGTATGATATATGCTACAGGTTTGATAACAGGCATATTTTTAACGTTTCATATTTTTGAAAATGTGTGTGAATGTACCTTTGTTTTAGAAACTGTTTTTGTGATGCATGATCTTGTTTTGTCAGACTTCCAGAGTTAGATGAGGAGCCAAGAAACCACGTAGTGACAATAGCAGAAAACGTTCAGCAGGAGCCCATCCTCCAGCCCGCGGTCAGGTAAATTTCAATACACGTATCACTGGCCAATAGTTGTGCTGCATTTAAGAAAAGAAAACCTCTATGGTTGCTGCAGACAGTATAATAATAATTATTTTTATTATGTGGGTACAAAATTCTTCACACAATAGCAGTACTACCGTAGACTACGGTGGGTATGGCCAGAGAGAATTATCTTTTATGCACTCATTTTTACAGTGCGAACTTGAAAAATACAGTATCGAATCAAGGATTTAGGAAAGGGATGGGGGTTCAACCCAGAAGGACTATTAACAAAACCTAAAAAAGGTCCCAGGGCCGGAAAGGGAGGGGAACAAGGCCGCAAAAATTGGTCTAAACCCCTTAATTAAGTTGCGACGGCTGAAAGGGGGGGGGGGGGCTCTGTATCCCCCTCCTGGATCAGCTTCTGAATTATGCTGTGTGCATGCGATAGCAACACATTCGAAACACGCGATAGCAACACGTATCCTTAGCACAGATAAAACACGTTAATCATACTTCTAAAAATATTTATCTTCATTGAAGTTTAGTATCCATTCCATATGCATTCATATTAAGTAGGCTAAACACGTGAAGATGGATTAATAAAACAGCGACACTGTCACAGTTACTCTTGCCTTGTCTATATCCGATAAGAGGTTCGTTTCCTGAACATATTTATGGAAGTTGATTTCGTTTTTTTTTGTAGTATTGTAACCTCTGCTCCTCCACCGCAAACTCCAGAACAAAAACATGAACAAGCTGAGGTACGTATGATGATGATAAAGATATGAGAGAGAGAGAGAGAGAGAGAGAGAGAGAGAGAGAGAGAGAGTACCTTTAATTTGAATCGCGCAATCTGGAATAGGGACGACATGGTTTCCACTTGATTAACCTATGTCGAGTTTGGGGTATATCACCTCTGTCTGGTTTATACAATAATATAAAGTTTTATCTCCAACCGATTCAAATGTTGTTCATGCGTCCTCTAAAGGTTTTCCTCATTTTTGGAACTGTATTAGATTATATCTATATGTGTGATAATCTATATGTGTGATAATCACCGTCATTCTTGATAATAATACTGCATACCTCATTTAGTGCTGTTAAAATATGCTTATATATATTTTATTATTATGATATGTAAATATTCATAATGTGTCTTCTTTAAACTTAGATTTCTGACTTGGGAGAGTATCTGACCGGAGGTAGCGAGAAACCTGAAGATATACTCCGCCAGTTGATCCGAGACGGCGGGGGCTCTATCAAGGTCGGCATAATCAGCGTGAAGCAGGGAGTTTACAACATGCTAAGCTTCAAGTTATGGGAGATGTCGTCCATACCACCGGGCCTGTCCACCGAACTTCTGGACGCAGAGTACACGTCTACTTCCGAGTTATTGGGACTAGCGGAAAAAAGACCAATGGCTATACCCGCAGTAGGAGCTCAGTCAAGAATTTCTTTATTTATACAAAACCAGCTGGACATTGTGGTAATTGAGAGTACAGCGAGTCAAGCTAATTCACTTATATATGATCATAAACATTACCTAGCGAACAAATGTATACTGGTACCAAATGCACACTTAGACGACGCATGCGTGAGAGATGCTGTAGTTGTTGGTGTTGAGTCCAAGAGAAGGCGAGAATCTAGTATACAGAAGAAAAATACGGATGTGTTTGTCTCACTTGACTTTTATAAAGATCAGAGCATTGTTCCAATCAAAATGGTGCCCAGTGATCACGACATGGGCACGTGGTACGTCTGCCTGGTGACGTCATTGGTTCTTATGATGGCCAGGGCCAAAGGTATGAGAAACTCTAAATAACTACATACTATAATATACACTAAATATACGTAAATCACGCATAATGTGTAAAACAATTTGGCATATTTCTTAAGCGTGAAACGCTAGATATTAAAGTTTTATTAAAATTTTATTAAGTATTGAATTTCAACATATTTGCTGTCATTCTCTGACGGAGTTTAGGTAAAAACATTTAGGTAAAAACAAGAAAACATAATATATATTTTACCTTTAAAGCAGGCAAGCCTGAATATTCCGAATATAACTGCCTGAAATAAGAAGTTAAATTCATGTTGTCGCATTTCTTCCAGGAATGGAAGACAGTCGATGGAAGCGACTTAAAAGAACGGAAGTGATGCGGAAGGTCCTGTCAGGAATCAGTAGACAGGTCGGAGGTCAAGGGTCGGGGCATAACGTCCTTGACCCCTGGCCTTTCCTGATGGACTGGGAGGAACTAAAAATGGTGCTGGATGAAAGCTTACAGTATCTGTCATAATTTTCTGTAACTGAGAATTCGTTAATAATGTTAATAATTTTATAAAATTGTATAAATCAATAGCAAAAACGACGACATCCTAAATATGATCTTTTGAGCGTTCACAGATTCTTCATTATGATAAATCATAGGAAACAAAAGCATATTCATCCAATGCCAGATAAATATTGTATATTAGGTATTAAGACAATACAACAATCATGTTAACAAATTTTAATACAAATAAATCATTAATGTCCGAACTCTATAGTTCTTAATCAACGGGATCAAAGGATCAAAGAACGAGACCTCGTGACCATATGTTTACAATCTTCTCTTTCATATGGAAGTCAATATACGACAAACAGTAAAAGAATAACCGAATCCCTGCATGTGATTTTGTAGTTGATGTTAAATACTACCAGACATTTATGGAAACAAAACAAATGTATGCATTGTATGAACATCAGAATTCCTGCTCGTTAACGAGACCAGAATTGAAACCGCCCCTTGCTTAGAGACCAAAATAAGACCAGAACATCCAAGAACTAGAATATCGACAGGAGAAAGGCCTTCTGCATCAGCACACCTGGGCAGGCAGAGATCATTAATGGTTTCTAGCGAAGGGGTTGGTACGCCGGACTTTTGAGCCACCGACATGGGTTCGAAACCGGGATCGGCCCAATGTTTTCCCTGAGCAATTTGTTTTCGTAACAAAATGGGGGCTCTTCCGGGATGACAGTACACTTGTGGCCAAGGGAATAAGCTCACCAAAGTGTGTTTCCTATGATAACTAGTCTTGTTCTGATAGCAGAATGCTCTTAAGATGGGGTGTGTTACGGGGTGACATAAAAAGCGGACCGAACTGTCTCGCTAGTGAAGCTTGCTTTTCTAGCGAAGCTGTTGGTACGCCGGACTTGTGCGCCACCGACATGTTTTCGAAACCGGGATCAGCCCAATGTTTTCCCCTGAGCAATTTGTCTTCGTAATAATACCTAGCGATCGGTTTGATGAGCGATCCTAAAAACACTTAGGAGGAACAATTCTGTTGACCCCCGATCTAATCCATAGCTTTGATGCGAATGGCGCAACATATATATGGACTGTACATATATATGAACCTGCTGGGATCACAGCTGTTCCCCATAAACAACCAATATTAAAATGAGAACCATCGTCCCAACTGTGTAATATACTCTCTACCATTCCATTGTGACCAATAGGGCTTATCATTGTAAATCTAGATGAACTAGGTCCTATTGCCCAAGAAGTTTCAATAATCATTTTTCCATGTATTATATAAAATTAGACTTTCTTATACTTTTTATGTATATCTCAATTTTGTTCATTTTCCATTTCTGTTCATTTAGGTTCCCATTTAATAGCCCTAGATAATTGGAATGACAGGTTAAAGGATTCTTCGACTTTAAATAGTTGTTCACAAAATGCGCTAGTCTTTGTCCTAATCCCCAGCACACAACAGCCAATAATGGGTGGTTTCATCTCAATCGCAGTCTGGCCTGAAAAGTAATTAAATGTGCATAAAGTGCGATGGTGCTGACATCTGGTGGCAAATAATGAGACAACTGTTACAATACCCGACACTCGGGACTTTATTCACCGTATGCCAGAGCTGATCACAAAATTTGATTATAATTCAAGAACGACCTTAATACTAGAAATACATTAAGATTGAACCAAATCAATAAAGGCCAGTAAACTTATTTAAGTAAAGACTATGTTGAAAAAGTCATTAAGCGTTTCAAAGACGGTTAATCTATAATGCGGTCTTTTACACTCCGCACCGAAGATGAGAGGCGCCCATGTGATCGGTCGTTGGTCGTTGGTCCTCGTTGAATTCGTTTGACATTGTGCGAAACGAAAGGTCAACAAAAAAAAAAAACGAAAAATAAATATATGTTGAAACGTATGGAATGTAGAATGGTCATCTCGATCTGAAACCATTCAAATTCGTCCCGTTTTGCCTACCATTTCCTGTTTTTTGCCCGTGGAATATCTACAGAATAAAACGGATTTATCCCATCATGTAATAACTTCTTCCTTGCTCTTTTGTCAATTCCGAGCATGTTATGGACAGATACCTTAAGTTTAACGTTCAGAGTGACACAAAAGTAGTGTGGTCGGTATGAGGACGTTAACGTCATGTAGAAGTTGTATGTCGTGACAATGACAACATGATAACATGATATGGCTCATGACGAGACTACAGTGCATTCTTTTATTTTCAATTCTATTCATCATAAAAACTAATTGAGGAATCCGTTAGTATATATGGGTAGTCAACTTGCTGGTGGATTTTTTTTTCTGTCCAGGTGATCACGCTCATTTTAACCTGTTTACTAAATTTCTTGATCGAGGGAGGGAGCTGGGACCCAGAACAACACCCCTCCCAGTAACATCACATGTATTACACTCAATCGTTTTTCAGCTTCATTATAAAGGCCCCCCGAAACCATACACAATATACGTCTTCATAAGTTTTTCACAACAGAAACGCACCAAACGTTTCTCGTGATTTTCATTGAATCTTTATTGAAGAATGGGTGATACACTTTTGTCTCTGATTAAGTTATTACTCGATATTAACTAAAGATTCAATGAATTTCACGGAATTCATGTGCGATATCGGTGTATGGTTTGATTGTTTTATGAGGCGAGGATGGATGCTGATGCAGATGTTGGCGGAGGTATGCGCTGTATGAGTTTGCTCATTCTGCAATCTGAATTTATTTATATAATCTAATGCGTCTTATTAATTTTTCGATATTCCAATGTTTTATTTTAATTTTTAAATTTTTTCTAATTGGTATGTTAAAAAACATTTCCATACTGATAACCACAATCATTTAGCCTTTTTATATTCTCATTTATCGTTTTATACTGACGCCGCTTACCCAAGAGCCAGTAAAACCAACTTTTCTTCACACTTGGATGAAACTTGAGTAATTATTCATAGCCTTTATATGTAATAAATAAACACCCGTCTCGGTAAACAACTGATACAGTAAGTACTTTGACATAAAACTGTGAATAAACACGTGAAACGCATATCCAGCCGATTAATTTACAAAAAGCATTTATAACGAGCGTTTATGCTTTGTGTCCCCTCAGGGTTAACTCAGACATTAAAATATGTTAGATTAAAACATGTTTACAACGGGTAAAATACACACGTTTTATGGACAGATACAACCGGCAAGAGACTAGATCACAGAAGACAAGGACGCTTCCTGTGAGTTAAGTGTATCATTTATTGAAATTGATAACACTATTTCCAGGTCAGCATACATATTCGAATGATTGAAAATGACCATAAATGAGCTACCCGGGGCAGCAACAGTCGAGGGTATGAAAGTGTATTCAGGTGAGAGAGCTCCCATTACCACTTTCATCTACTTGTAACTGTTTTAACTATCAAGTAAAGAGACTGCATATCAAGTTTGGTGTTTGAAAGCATGCAACGTCCCCTAAACCTACGGTAATTAGGTTATCAACCTTGTGATGAATTGATTCAACCATCACAGCCTGGATGCACCGCCAGTTTGACCCAATTATGCTTAATTTATGAGCCCTAAAAACGCTCATATACAGAAGGCTTGCCAAATCTATAACATAACATAACAAATCTATATTTTCCGTCGGTTTTAAAAACAAAATAACATTAGTTAAAGGCTATTGATCACCGACCAGAGCATAACCCGTACAAACATACACACTGGGAGAATGTATGAAACATAAACTATGTGATGAATTAATTACTGTATGCAGAAGTACATTTAGGATATCTAAGTACATACAAAAGAAAAATTAATTATAGTGTTTACACATATAACACATGGATTTAATACTTGTATATTTTAGCCTTAAAAATAATTAAGAATCAGTTTATTTACATTCAAAAGGCAGAAAATTCCAAATAAATTTCTGAATTCCAAATAAATTCTGGCAATTTATGGTTGCCAGAACTGTTTATGAGACAACAGACGTCGCAAAAGTCGTTCGCGTATCAGGTCGCATTGAATGACGTCATCATTTGGAATTTGTATAGCTTTGTTCTCCAGTGATGAATATATCGCAATCATTGTGAAGTGTTTTGCCATACATTTGATCGTTTCATGCGAATTAAGTTCAAGGTAAGACATTATAAGCAGCCTCTATCCTAGATTTATTTTTCATACTGTCTCCGTTAACGCATATACATGAAAATATATGGGCACGGTACTGATACAGTCTACACGTGTTCTATTTGGGAGACTCCCCCCAAATTAGGCAAATTTTGCACTTGCCAGGTGATTGGCTCTGTACATTACCTAATGTAACTTGATTGGTTACTCGCAACTACGCTGTTCATGATTATACATTGAATGAATATGCGATTAAGGTCACATAGAGTTCATGGTTTGGTCAAATGTGTTATTTGTAATGGCTATCTAGGCAAAACGGATATCCGATGGTACTGACTGCTAAAATACGCATACGTATTTGATGCTTTCTTGGCATGCCCAAATTATTTCTTATCACTGTGAAAACATGATCATTACAATCATATTACATTTTATCTATAAATAAATTAATAAGTAATGCTTCACTATCAATCCATAAAAAATAGACTACCACAACTTGCACCAGCTGGTAAAGTCCGGACCAGCTGACACGCTTAATAAGACAAACATTGTCATTGTATAGTACATTATTTATCTACCATAAACAGTTAGATTCAATGTGCTAACTGTATCTACACAAATATGTTATCATCTATAAGTAAGTTAATAAGTAATTCTTCACTATCTATCCATAAAAACGACAGCTAACAGGCTTTAGACAACACACATTGTCATTGTACAGTACAGTATTCCCCTGCCAGACCACTTCATTGTCATTTTCGCCCCGTAAAACAAAATGTCACTTATTCAGGGATGTTTGATTTAAATTACGTCGATATAAATCGCGATTTAAATCACTTTATTTAAAAAAAAGATCACTGATTTAAATTTTAATAACAATTTTTATAACAAAATTAGTTTTTCTCTGTTTTTCTCTTTTTTTACAATATTTTCAATTCAGTCATTTTCATTTTTATACCGATTGCTTTAGAGGCACTTCAAAAGAATGTTACACCCTCTTGAAGTCGGATTTAACAGTACTTTTTAGTTTCATCTATATGAATGCAAAACAAATAAATATTCAACATTTTCCAAATAAATAAAAATAAACAATGAAAAAAAAATAAATGAAATGCTCCACACTTTAATAGCAATACATCACTGTGTGGGAACAATTAAATGTGTACTTTAACACAGTTTAAGTAATTTGGGGAGCGGGAGGGTGCAGAGGGGAAGCCAAGCTGGACCTAGTTGAAGCCCAGCAAAGCTAAGCTGCCTGGAGTGAGGAGTGATTACATAACATCACCCACTACACAACACTGTTACACTGGGATGGCTGATGTAAATAATACTTGACATGATGTCTCAAAACCTGAATTAAACCTTCTCTTTTTTTTAATAAATTCCTGTGAAAAAAAAAACAAATTTTGAAAGATTAAATCCTTATATATACATGCTGTGAAAATTAAATCAATAGTGAATACAAGAAAAATAGTGCCTTGGCCAAAGTTGGACAAAATTTAAGGTACTGATTTGTTATTAATGCTGATAAATGAAAATATTGGCAAAAATCAGATCTAGTTTTGATTAGACATTTGAATCTTGATAAAATAAAGTTATAATCCTAAAAGAAAGACTCTAGCTTCAGCAATGTTCATGTTAAATGGGTAAATATATTTCCTAATTTTTCACAAAGTGCATTTTGTTTGAGCAGAAGAATATGTATATTAAAACTGATAAAAAAGATCAGTGGTTTTGATATAAGGCAGACTTGAAGTGTAACAATGTTTTTTTTTAGGAAAAAAAAGTGTTTTTTTCTTAACATCTTGGGGAACTAAAACCTAGTGACCCATTTTTTATATGGTAGCAGATTTTGGGAACATTTAACTGTATGCAAAATTTTGGATTCGTAGGTCCATATTTCTTTCAAAACGTGCCCTGTTAAGGGCCGCACGGCTGGACAATGGACAAAGGACCATGACTATAGCTCAGATGACTTAATATTATAGTCAGCTGAGCTAAAATCCTTTCTTTACTGGAGTATTCTGTAAAATATTACAATACACAATGTTCAAAAGTGTGCTTGAACACTATCATTGGTCTAAAATCAGTCTAAATATAGTTTACATTCTGTAAAGTACACTCTAAAACTGAGGACATGTTTCATGTTTCTATTTAAAACACCATTCTGTCCCATTTTTCGAAACATGTTTCAAGCATGTTTCATGACTCACTGATGTTTCAACAGTGTTTTTTAATCCTCTTGAAACATGCTTTTATATAAAACATGTTTCGCACACGGAGAAAATTTCATGGACAGTAAGGTAAAACATGTCACTGTGTAACATGTTTTTATATGAAATATGTCGCATATAAGACACGTCTTAAGACATGTTTCATTTTTCATTAAACATGTAACTATTTAAAACGTTTGTTTAGCCTAAAACGTGTATTTGTCCCATTTTTCGAAACATGTTTTCTCCTAAGAAACATGTTTTAAACTAAGAGTAAAACATGTCTCAGTGTTACATGTTTTTATATGAAATATGCCGCATATAAGACATGTCCTAAGACATGTATCATTTTTCATAAAACATGTAACTATTTAAAATGTTTGTTTAGCCTAAAACGTGTATTTGTCCCATTTTTCGAAACATGTTTTCTCCTAAGAAACATGTTTTAAACTAAGAGTAAAACATGTCTCAGTGTTACATGTCTTTATATGAAATATGTCACATATAAGACATGTTTTAAGACATGTTTCATTTTTCCAAGAAAAAAATATATAACATTTGCCCATCAAAGGCATATTTGCATTTGCATCATGTCTCCAAAATGTCTACAAAATAAAACATTTTTAAAAATATTAAAGGTCACAGAAAAAGTTATTTGTTGTTTGTCTTTGTGGTTTGATGCCCACTGCAACCATTGTGAAAACCTGACGATTAGCTTCTGATGAAACAATTCACAAATTTACTGGATTGGATTGCATAATACAGACATATAACAGAAAAGGTCAGGTAAATGATATTTGAAATACAGTTTTCTGTAAGTCTTCTTTTATAATAGATGTAGTCATGCACATCAACAGCAACCTAACTACTATTTACATGACAGACCATGATTAAGTAAGATCAGATTTATTTAGTATATATTTAAATATCTGTTGTCTGCATGTAGTATTTATCATATAAATACTGATTGTACCAGAACTGGTACAATTTTGTCTTCCCCATAGCTGTAAACACAAATATTATGAACTATGAATTACAACAATAATTAATCTAGCAAACTAAATCTGAACCGCTGCACAATGATTAACAAGGGACTTGTGGGTCATGGCACTCAGCTGGAATTGGAAACGAAAATATCTGTTGTAAATACTAGTAAACGGAAATGAGGCAATATTTTATGTTTTATTAATATTTTAAAATGCTCAGCATATAAATATACACACAATATGCTCTACTGAATTGTATTACTTACACATTTGGTGTGTTTGGTGTTGACTGTACAATTTTATGAACAACATGAAAGAGGCTGGAGCCTCCCATAATCACACATTTGTATAAGTATCAATATTTCAACTAGCTGACTGTAATATGCGTGTAATAATACTGTATGAAACCTTTGAAATATATAATAAGGAAGTAAGTGGAGGTGAGCTAAAGTATAATAATACACATTTAATTTAATAATTGCAATAAGGTAAAAAGATTGGTGATGAAACGATCCATTTGATTAAGAAAAAACGTAATAAATATTTCTAAAAACTGGTTAACATATTGCCAGTTTAGCTAAAAATGAAATAATTTGAAAGTTTACTCAATATACCTGATTGCGAGCACCAGTGTTATGCACACTAATGCCCAGCTAGATAAAGGGATTTGAATGAAATTCTATAATGTATACACTCATTTGCAAGTTTTATTTCAATATTTATTTTAATTAGGAAATCAACTTAGTTGACAATTCAAGAGAAAACAGATACAAAAGATTTAAATAATGGCTCAAAGTAGTTGCTCTCATAGCTTTGATTTATTATAAATAAGTTTAAACCTATTACAATTTACAACTGAAAATTTAAAATACAGCTTGTAGAAAACAGGCATTTAATTCTAAACACATAAAACCCAAGGAGTCTTAGTCAGAGAACTAAAAACTGTAAAGTAGATCAATTATTTTATAAAAACCTCTTTGAAAGCTGCTCTTGAATTTTCTTATAGCTACAAGAACATTTTAGTGTATCAGTTCAAATATTTCTTAACATTAATATTTCTTTCTTCTTCAAAAAGAAAACTTGAAGCATGCATTTTATTTTACGAGCATTCAATTTTTATATGGAGTATAAATTCCTTTTATATATTTTTTTTATATTGGACAGTTTTCTAGAATCTGACCAAACACATCCTGAAGCAGAAAACAACTTAGGATTACCTGCATAATATCTTTTTTATAAAATGCAAATTATATGTACCGATACATTAAAATTTTGCATGCACTGTGTGTAACAATTGCAAATATCACAATTATATTAAGCTGACTGTATAATATTTTATATGTTTAAGAAGGTAGCAACACTGATCTCAGATCTTGAAAGAGCATTTACATAATTCATACATGCCAATATATTCACTTTCAGTGTTTCTATCTTCATTTCTGACTGCAGCAAATATTATACAGCCAAAAAGTGTAAAGTAAAATGCAGAAAAGACTGGCATCAACAAAGTCTCGCATGACTGAAGATTTCTCAGCACTGCAGCATAGTTGAGAGGCACATCAGCTGCTACTCAGATTAGTGTATCAAAATAATCTATCAGAGCAATACTGAGAGCACCTTAATTAAACACCTAATATTTTCAAAATACCAAATCCTTAGTTTGTATCACTTACATAAAAAATTTAATTTGGAATTCTTAAACAAGGCCCCTGTCTGTAAATACTTGAAGCTTCATAAATTTACAATTATGCAATTGACCATTACAATTAAATACTACAAATTACCATATTGCCATATACAGCCTGTACCATCACATATGGAACATCAACATAATCACAAGATCAGTGCAAATGAAGCCTCATACAAATAATGAAATACATGATAAATCATAAATCATGAAAAGTACAAGATTAACTAACTACTGTATGTTCACAGTGATTTATCAAACACTGTGACACTTAACTTTTCTAAAAGTTGGTAAAATTCAATTACCATTAAAAAGAGTGAAACATTTTACATATGTGAATACTGAAATTCTTAAACATTTCTTAGAACATATGTAGAATACTATGGATGTAACAAAAGAATCAAATACTAAATTATTTTAATGCAGCCACAAACTGTGGAAGAAGCTTGTAAGAAGTTGACTTGTCCTTGCAAGACACTTTATTTTCAAGACACTCTTCCTGAAGTGGGTTGAAAGGTTGCATGTATTGTGCTGGGTAAGCCTAGAAGCAAGTATGAGGTTTTCCATACTGAACCATTCTTCAATAAATATATGTTCATGGAGTCACTCAAAATAGCACTTGACCTCACTTCTCCATTGTCTACGATGAAACAGGTGTTGGTTCTGTACCCTCTTGTGTACAAAATGAATCTTCTTTGACATTTTTCTGGAAAAAAGTGTAGCAATTGATTGAAGCTAAATGGTGTTATTTGCATGATGATTTTGGAATAAAAGAGAAAATAGTATTAACTGTCAGCAACACAGCTGACAATTCTTCCATGCCGCTGCAAGGAATATAATGACATCAACTAGATATTTACACAAGTCTAACAAGAATTAATAACAGCTATTTATATGGAGGTTTTTTTTTTTATAAAATGAAAATGTCTACTTCTTACATTTTATTCAAATACTGTTTGCACCAGGTAACATAATGATGATATTTAAGAATAAGACCTCCAATAGTTATACCTTTCTAATGTAATAATATGTAACTGTTGCAAGCATCTATCATTTATTTATTCAGTGGCATTGACAAGAACAGGATAAAAACAACACATGTACTATATATTTAATTGAGGATTAAAACTATATATATTTTAAATATATTATATGCAAATATGTACACAAGAAAACAACTATTACCAAAAATTGCACAGGAGGGAAACATTTGCATATTTGTGTAAAAATCCAAAAAAAGTGAAGCAAGAATTGCTTAATTAAATATTCATATTATGCCCTAGTTCACTCCAACTTGGGTAAACTGGAAACCACTAAACCACCAATACCACCCATATACCCGCATCCATCCTTGGTACCCTGGAAACCATACCACCATCAATTTTTACCCATTCAGCCTTGGTATCCAGACCAGTCCAAGCACCAACATCCATGTTCACACATCCAGCCTTGGTACCCTGGACCCCATTCCACTAATACCAATGTACTCATCCAGCCTTGTTACCCTAGATCCTAGTCCACTAACACCCATGTACACACATCCAGCCTGGGTACCCTTGACCACATTCCACAAACACCTATGAACACACACACAGCCTTTGCACCCTGAAACCCAGTCCACAACCAGTCATGTATTCACACATCTTGCCTTGGTACCCTAGACCCCATTCCATCAACACCTATATTCACACATCCAGCCTTGGTACCCTGGACCCCATTCCTCCATCAGTCATGTATTCACACATCCAGACTTGGTATCCTGAATCCCATTCCACAAACACCACCCATATACATGCATCCAGCACTGGTACCCTGGACCCTACCCCCTCCACAACCAATGTTCACACATCCAGCCTTGGTACCCTGGACCCCATTCCACCAACTTCCATGTACACACATCCAGCCTTGGTACCCTAGACCCCATTCCACCGACATCCCAGTGCATACATCCAGCCTTCGTACCCTAGATCCCATTCTACCAATATCGATGAACACTCATCCTGGCTTAGTACCCTGGACCCCATTCCACCAACATCCATTTAACACGTCCAGCCTTGGTACCCTGGACCCCATTCCACCAACATCCATGTACACACATCCAGACTTGGAAACTTGACCCCATTCCACCGACATCCCAGTGCATACATCCAGCCTTCGTACCCTAGACTCCATTCTACCAATATCCATGAACACTCATCCAGCCTTGGTACCCTGGACCCCATTCCACCAACATCCATTTAACACATCCAGCCTTGGTACCCTGGACCCCATTCCACCAACATCCATGTACACACATCCAGCCTTGGAAACTTGACCCCATTCCACCGACATCCATGTACACACATCCAGCCTTGGTACCCTGGACCACATTCCACCAACATCCATGTACAAACATCCAACCTTGGTACCCTAGACCCCATTCCACCAAGAACCATGTACACACATCCAGCTTTGATACCCTAGACCCCATTCCATCCACATCCATGTAACACATCCAGCCTTGGTACCCTGGGCCCCATTCCACCAACATCCATGTCCACACATCCAGCCTTGGTACCCTGGACCCAAATCCACAAGCACCACAAATGTGCACACATCCAGCATTGGTAACCTGGACTCCATTCACACATCCGGCCTTGGTACCCTGAAACCCATTCCTTCACCCATGTACACACATTCAGCCTTGATCAGATGTTTAAATTACCATTTTGTTAACTGTGTAACCATGTGGTAGTGTTTGAACATGCTGCATATAAATATGATACTGCACATTGTTACAGGTTTTTAATTTGCTAATTTTATCATTCTAATCACAAATTACTTATGTCTTCCTTATTCATCTTCAAATTCTTGGTTTCAGTAAAATTGCCTTGAAAAATCTTACAAAATTATCTTTGCATAGCCTACTTCTTGAAACAGCAAAATTTTCATCACACGTCACATGTGATCAAGTGCTGTTAAAATAAATATGTTACCTACTCAGCAGTCTATACATGTAAACTAGGGTCCACAATGCTCCTTCCAGCATCTGTTCCTAAAGGTCTCTCAAAGATGTCTAATGGTTTTGCTGAACTACATTGAATTTTGTACAGTAGTTTCTAATAAAAAGCTGCTAATGATCACTTGCTTTACTTTAAAAAATATTAAAACAACATGTCAATTTTAAAGAAACTTTTTAAAATATAAAAACACTCCAAATTTCAAAGACTGCTACAGTTATTAACATTCCTGCTTACCTGATTGCCCCCTCTTAAATGTACTTACTTGAAGGGAAATCAATATAGTGGGAGGGGGGTCCTTCCCCCACCCTTGAAGATTAATTGATGCTACTGCTTAATTGTGTGCTGTACTCACATGGAATAAGTTCACTGGAAAGTCTTATATTCAAGGGGATGTGTGTGTGTGTGTGTGTGTGTGGGAGGGGGGTATCCCACTCGCTTTTGAAAAGTAAGGACTTCTTTTTTGAAAATCCCCCCCCCCCCCAAGGTTAGATCCCCCTCCCCTTTCCAAAATCCTGCACATAACCCTGTATAGGATTTATCTCATTACTGTATTTGTAGGGTGGTTTGTACTATTCTGTTGAAGTAAAAATGTCGTAATTTAAAACAAAGCACGAATAAGTGTTCTCAATAAGCGATATTATACATATAAATACTGTTCAAAAACTTAACGTTTGACTCACCTTTTGATTTCTGGCAAATTATATTTTGGGTTGCTACAGGAAACCTTCTCTGCGCCCAAGACTGAACATCATCCAAGGTGGACTTGGTAATTGCTCAAAATCTTTTTCCGTTTTCTCGGAGTTTTCATCTTTCCCACGATCACCGGCAATCAGTCTATTATAAAACTGGTTCCAGATAAATGGGGATAATATCCTGTCACGTGACCAGTGGCAAAAAATAACGGCAGTTAAAACAAGTAAAATGTAATTTCCCGCGCGAGACATGTCTAAAAACATGTATTACACATGTTTCACACATGTAACGACCTAACATGATGTTTCAATGGACCCAATTTTGAAAATAACGGTAAAACATGTTTTGAAACATGTTTAAATTTGAAACATGTTTGCATACAACACATGCTAAACATCATGTAAAACATCTGTGAAACGTCATTTTTAGAGTGTATGACCATATTTTTTTAATTAAAAAAATTTAAAAAAATCGATTTAAATAAAAAAATCTGATTTAAATCAAATAAATCCGATTTAATTTTTTTTTAAATAAAAAAAAATCAACAACCCTGCAGTTATCACAAATGTATGGGGCGTCCATATTTGAAACCAGATCAATTTTCCCTCGATGGAAATCATTTAAACGTTTTTCTTTTGTATGGTTTACTCCATCTGATTATTTTGTAGGTCGATGTGTCAGTTTGGTGTCTTAGAGTTAAAGCATGTAATTCATTTGTTAATCTGGAACAGCAAACTCGTATAAAACGAATGATCACAACCCGAATGGTCACCGCTCTATAATGTAGGCAGTCTTCTTTTAAACCACACATGTTCCGATTGGACTGGGTTAGACTTGGCATCAGAATGCTTATCCATCTGTCGAGCGTAATCCGTTACCCATATGCCGTTTCCCTGAAAAGTGTCCGCAGACCTACGTACATCATAGGGGAAGGGGCATGGTTGTTGTAAGTTATGTTTATAGTCAAGTACAGCAATATACCACAATGTCCAGGCATTTTTTCAAAATATTCAGTAAAAAAGTTCCAAGGAATAACACAAGTTATCAATTAAAATTTCATATCACTATCTTCCCGCGCAGGGTTTGTGTCCCCATATCAGGCGCTTTTTTAAAATTTTCTCATCATTTTTTCTTCTTACTGAGTGGTCTTTGACATACTTTAATATACCCAAAGAAAAGTTATGCATGAAATAGCTGAAATTTTACACTAAAGTAAAAGCAAAATCGGAACTAAATCATAACGGGCCCCCTTTAACTATTGTATACACATACTTGGACACCATGGGACAACTTTTTTTTTCCTGGAAAAGTTGCCTGCTGTTCCATGACATATACTACGTGTACTTAGCAGAAACTTTGATCTGGAGGCCTACATGAAGATTTCCTGGAAGAGCAATTGATGGATCAGGTTCATGAAGAAATGGATGATACTGAAATTTTAATGTGAAATTTAATATAGTTTTGAAAAAAAAATTAATATGAGAAATTTTATGATATATGACATTTCATGTGAAATTTTAAAATTTAATATTTCAATGCAATCGAAAAAAAATTAACACGTCTTCCTATTGATTATAACAGGATATAACGAAACATGAAAAAAAAACTGTTATTAAAAGTTATAACGACGTGTTTTACTTTCTTTATAGTCTTCAATATTATATTTTTTTTTTCGAAACATGTTTTAAGGATATTGTCATAACTGAACATATATGTTCTTTTATTTATATTTCATGATTAATAAGTTAGCAAACGTGTTCCTCTTTTGAGCAGCCTGATTAATTCATTATTCCGTACACGTAACGTTAGTATTGATTGTCACGTAGCATCGATAGCATTGAACAACTTTTCATGAAGAACACTGTTTCGTTCAGGTTTTCATGGTTATCAAGGACGCTATCAATGTTACATGGCAACCTACGTTTGTGATAATGCATGTCTGTTGATGGTAACCCTGTTTTCACTTGTCCTGTACGTCTTCATGCACTTGTTTTAATCTAAGCCTAGCCCCTTTCTCCTAAATTTGATACCTCATCTGCTCGGCCCCGCATAATGTATGTATATAAGTTTCTCAGGACAGGCTTAAGACTTATAATTATAGTTGCAATATAGGATGTTACGAATTAATTTTTTCTCATGGTTTATATTAATCACTGTTTTTATAAGAATCTAAATGTTAAGTGGGTGTCGGGCATCGATAAAATACTATATAAAATATTGACTATTAAGAAACAAAGTTCCTCATATAAATTTGAAATTAAATATATGCATGTAGCCAGTAAGTGATAATTTCATCCCTAAATATTGAAACTGATGATCAGCTGTTATATACAGAGTAAAAGAGGGTTAAAGATTTAAATTTCTCATGTTTAACATGGATCGATATAGTTCGGTGTAAGGAAATGCATGTGTGCGTAGTATATACATCTTGAGCATCATTGAAATTCCATAGTTAAATATTACTATTTAGAAATAGCCCCTCTTAATATTTTAAATTGACTAAAAACAAAAACGTATTCCTGTAGCTAGTTGGGTGATACATATCATCCAGGTTGGTGTGTGGTACGAAAAAAAATTATCGGGATTCGTCTGGTGTGGGCAATTCGCAGCAGATCAGGCGAGTGCGCGCACTCTCCTGATCTGTGAATTGCCAACACCAGGCTCATCCGGTTACCAATTAATGTATCACGCATTCACCTAGTTTGCTATATATATAGAGTGTCCTTTTCATATCTTCATGCATATTCATCATGACTTATACCGGCGGAGCTAAATGGAACTCATACGGTTAAGGTTATGAGGTTACAACCTGGCAATCCTATTATCATTAACCTGCTATATTTATACATATTCTATGAAGAGATTGTTTGTTAATCGTGAAGCATGTAACGCCCTGAAAGTTATTTAGTTATCTACTCTAAAATAGACTTGAGATAACTCGTTATCTTGGTCACGTGAACATTGCTGCCTGGTCAAGATGGATCTAAGAAAATGAAAAAATAGCTTAAAATACGCACCGGTGTTTGATGCTTTACAAATAAGTTTGCAGGCTCTCCTATCTCCTATCGATTAACTTCTTGCCTAATGCACTGGCCTAGGTGCATGTATAATTTATACAACTATCATACTGATATCTTCTTTTACAGTCAGTTATTCTATACGAACAACTAACAAAACCAACTAAGCACTAGGGGTCCTTAAGTAGAAGACATGCATCATCTCATATTCAGTATATTGATAAAGAATAAAGACCATTGATTCAATGCCCTTCAGGTACAAACCATTTATATTTTCTCAGTGAACTACCAGAGACGACCATCCCACTTTCAGGTTGTTTTCTGTGATGACTGTCTTTAAGGCGAAACCCAATGGAAGTGATCAAAAACAAATAATGGGTGTTATCCTTTAAAGATGAGATATATCAATATTCATTGACAAGTGATAACTAGATGATATGCCAGCTGTTAACCAGTCTCAAATATATTCCCCTTAATTATAATCCTCCTTATTTTGACTCATTGTCCTCTAAGACGACTCAATCACCTCTTTGCTTAGGGGATCATTCATTTGTTACCTGTGGTGACATTGTTTTAATTATAATACCAAAGCTATACTGCTAATACGGTCCTAACAATCACTTGTTTTTAGCGGAGTTAATTATTGTGACAAAAACTACTTTTATAAGTACTCAAGTACTTGTGCGAGTAGTTATGCCATTTAAAAGAAGGTACTGAGTACTGAAATCTCTAGAGAGTACTACTCACGAGTACAAGTACCTAGAGTACGAGTACTTGCGGATAATAGGAAAAATACTCTGACGGGGAGCTGCAACCTGACCAATTAAGAAAGCAAACCTATAAAACCCGCATGTATATAGCGACACTTAAAATAAGGCATACTTAAATAGAGGCGATTAAAACAAGCATTAAAAAAGTTAATATCTCTTAAGCTACCAACCGTGATTATGTATGGTCATATTATGCATCAAAGAGAATTGGTCATACACTTGGCAGAGACCAAAACTGAGGGACTGTGTGTAACAATAATGTATTTTATTGCATAACTATGGGATATAGGCTTAAAAACTAAATATTCTTGTAAGAGTAATTATAAGTGCATTTTTATTACTCGGTTTTCGAACTCGACCACTTGGTACTCATAATCCAGCGCTTTATTAAAAGAGCTTGAATACTTGTAGTAGTCAAATACTTTTCACTTTTGAAAAAACTCAGTACTATTACTCGAGTACTTTCTGAGAACTCTGTCACCAGAGGACTGTGACTTTTTATTTATATATGTTTAGGAATGGGGACTGTAATCGGATAATGGTTTGGCAGATATATATATATATATATATATATATATATATATATATGTGTGTGTGTGTGTGTGTGTGTGTGTGTGTGTGTGTGTGTCTGTGTGTGTGTGAGTAAGGAGTAGCAGCTGGTCTATTTGATATCGCCATATCAGAGAGATGTAGCGACCAGTGCACTACGCTGGCGCCTTTTGTGTTCGTTTCTTTTTCAAGCTGTAACCTGGTCTCTTGGCAACGGTGTTTGGTAGGCGCCGGCATGTCTATGTCAGCCTCTGTATTGCTTAGGGTAGTTATTTCCCAGGTATAACTCCTGGGGGCTTGCCTACTATAATTTTGATGCTTGTGACAGCGAAGCAAGTGGATTGTCCTGCTGATTGGTGGAGGAGTATGAGGTGCTGGTGACGTCAGGAACCGGGGAAAAGGAGAGAGCGGGGGAGAGGATAGGAGAAGGAAGCGGGAACCGCGGTGAGAGGTTTGACGTTCATGAGCGTAGCTGCGAACAGACCGGACGGGCTGGTCTACTTTACTCTGGAGAGCCATGTGGGGCCGTAGCGTCAGTATATACAGACAGCCAGTCTGGCGGAATCGTGTTCTGAGCCATATGGATAGCTCAGTAACAGACAGAGGACTTCGTCTCGACGCTCTGTTATAATGGCGCCGAGCTTCGCAAAAGAGGAGTGAATCGGTCTCTGACAGCTGGAGGGTGATAGCTAAGATAGAGAGAGCCACTAGTACTGACAGAGGGCTCCGGCACAGGGCATTTGTAGATTAACCCTTGATTCATACCTACAGACTGATATCGCGCATTCCTCGCACGAGGTTAACTCTAGGTGAACTACAGAGCAAACCATTGGTCTGGATGGTACGCAGGGATCCCATTAAAGCCGCGTTCATGTCTGTAAATTCACTTGACATGATTCAACTGTTCACTGGATCCCTTTGTGTGTAATATGAATTGTGACTCTGTTTGTTTTGTTGTTGTAATCTTGATGTGGACATTCCCCAGTGTCTTGTAAGTAATAATTTATATATTTTATAGTTATTATATTGGTTTGGTAACCTACGCAAGTATTTGTGTATGTTTGAAGCATAAATCGATTGTGTGTAATCTCAGGTCTACTTGATGTTTTGTCTGACTAAAAGAGCCTGGGAAGTCACATCTCCTGTGTTGTGAGAAACTCGGACCCAAATCTTGTGTTCAATCCATCAGAGGCGTGAACATTGGGCTGTCTCATTGTGGATTTTGAAAAAATTTAGATATGTGAAAACTCTCCTTTTTCATGACAATATGACAGCGAGAGGGATCGGAACCTACTGGTGTCAGATTCGTACCCACACCTCCACGTATCCCGGTTCTTCATGTTGGACAAACGAGAGCTTTATTATTCCTAATAAACATCAGGTCAGAAGGAAGGTTACGATACATAAACCTGAACACGCCATTATTTACTTACTTCACATAAAACCACACGTGAAACCATCTACACTGGAAACCAATAGCAGCATAATAATAACCGTGCAAGCTATGAGTCCATCAATAATGTATATAGGTTGTTTTACCCTGTAGTAGTAATCCATAAGCAGATAGTTGAAGGCCTACGTTATTTGTAAATCCATGGGGGATATTGCATCTGATAAAAGCTACTACAGTAGCCGTACCGCATGTATTGTATAGGATATACAGAGGTACTACAGTTGGCGTAGTGCATGTAATATATAGGATATAGAGGGCTACTACAGTGGGCGAACTGCATGTGATAAGAGCCATGACAGTAACCCTACTACATGTAATAAATAGGATTCAGAGAGGTATTAAAGTAGGCTCACTGCATGTAATATATAGGATACTGGGTGGTACTACAGTAGCCCTACTACATGTAATATATAGGATATAGAAAGGTACTACAGTAGGCGTACTGGTTGTAATATATAGGAAATAGAAAGTTACTACACTAGCCGTACTGCATGTAATATATAGGATATAGAGAGATACTACAGTAGGCGTACTGCATTTAATACAATGAATATTGGATAAAATGGGCTATTACAGTAGCCGTACTGCATGTACTTGATAGGATATAGAGAGGTACTACAGTAGGCGTACTAAATGTTATATATGTGATATATAGGGCTACTACTGTAGCCGTACTGCCTGTTTTATATTTAGTATAGAGGGATACTACAGTATGTGTACTGCATCTGAAAGGAGCCACTGCAGTAGGCGTACTGCATGTAATATATGTGATATGGAGGGCTACTAAAGAAGCGTACTGCCTGTTATATAGAGGATATAGAGGGCTACAGGAGGCGAACTGCATCTGATCAGGGCCACTACAGTAGCCGTACTACATGTAATATATATGATATAGAGTTGTACTGGAGTAGCCGTCCTGCATGTAATATATTGGATACAGAGATTTACTACAGTAAGCGTACTACATGTAATATATATTATATATAGAGAGTCATTACAGTAGGCGTACTGCATGTAATATATAGGATATAGAGTGTCACTTCAGTAGGAGTACTATCTTATTCGGGCTACTCATTTGGTGTACTGGGTGAAATATATAGGATATAGTGAAGTACTTCAGTAGGCTTACTGCATGTTATATATAGGATATAGAGAGGGATTACAGTAGCGCGTACTGCATGTAATATACAGGATATAGAGAGGTATTATAGTAGCGCGTATTCGTGCTGCATCAGATAAGAGCCACTACAGTTGCCGTACTGCATGCATTATATAGGATAAAAATAGGTTTTACAGAAAGCGTAGTGCATGTAATATAAAGGATATAGAAAGGTATGACAGTAGGCGTACTGCATGTAATATATAGGATATAGAGAGGTACTATAGTATGCGTACTGCATCTGATAAGAGTCACTACAGTAGGCGTACTGCATGTAATATATGTGATATAGAGGGCTACAGTAGGCGTACTTCATCTGACAAGAGAAACTACAGAAGGCGTACTGCATGTAATTTATATAATATAAAGGTCTACTAAAGCAGCCGTACTGCCTGTTATATATGGAATATAGAAGGGTTATACAGTAGGCGTACTGCATCTGATAAGGGCCACTAGAGTAGCCGTACTACATGTAATATATAGGATATAGAGAGGTTCTACAATTGGCGTACTGCATGAAATTTATATAATACAGAGGGCTACTATATAGTAGCCGTATTGCATGCATAATATATGTGATATTGAGGACTACTACATAAGCCGTACTGCATTTTATATATGGGGTATAAAGAGGTACTACAGTAGGCGTACTACATGTAATATACATGATATATAGTGAGTCACTAAAGTAGGCGTACTGCATGTAATATATAGGATATAGAGTGTCACTTCAGTAGGCTAACTGCATCTTCTTTGAGCCACCCATAAGGCGAACTGCGTGTAATAAATAGTATTTAGTGATGTACTTCAGTAGGCGTACTGCATGTAATATATAGGATATAGAGAGGTATTATATTAGCGGGTACTGCATGTAATATAAAGGATATAAAGAGGTATTACAATAGTACTACTGCATGTAATATAAAGGATATAGAGAATTACTATACTAGCCTACTGTTTGTTATATATATATATATGTATATATATATAAATATATATATATATATTTATACTTTATACTTAATCACAAATGTATAAAAGTTACAAATGATCATAAACACTAGATATGAATAAATAGGTATAAAGGTATTAATTTAAAAAAAAATAATGTATTATGATTAAAAGACCTGGTTCTTAGACAAGCATTTGTTGAAATAGTAATTCAATTATCAAATACCTAATTTATTCACACTTATAAAAACTCATTTTCAGAGTGCAAAAGTATAAACAAATTACTTGGATAACTATATATGCTTAGATAACAAAATATTAGATTGAATTACATAACAAGATATGATATTTAATTACACATTGAATTGATTTATTTATCATTATAAAAATATCTATCACAGTAAACCTGATTAAATATGCTAAGAGCTACTCCATATGTGGTACGACAATATACTCAGAACAATATCACAAGATTATCACAAGACAATCATAAAAGCAGCGCAATAATAAAAACCCCAGTAAAATAACCATTTTACCAGTACAATGTAAATCAGAATTCAAATGTAATAAAGCTCTACTAAGATAAACACCAAACAATGAATGACACTAAACATTGCTGAACTAATTTCTATAAAAACTCATAAGGATGTATAGTACACGCAGTGTGTTGATGTGGTAACCGCCGGGTACCAATATCCTGTCCTTGTACAATCAGATGTAACATTTGAAGTGTAATCAAATTATTCAAATACAAACTAAACAGTGCAGACCTAGTTAGAAAAAAAAAACTCGCATGTGACTGTGTATTACACAAATGTGTTTGTTTGGAAATGTGTTTGTATGTCATTACAATTGAGATGAGGAATGTGTACACATATATTCACAGCTGTGAGAATATCTAAGGCATTGTTGTATGTGATACCACCGAGTCTATATGAAGCAAACACAACCAGATAGACAGTTTTGTCTAATCCACCCGCCATCCAACAAGAAAAAATAAAATAAAAAAAAATTAAAACAATTATTATTAATTAATAATTGTACAAAATTAATTAAAATTATATTTAAACAAATTATTGCAGAAAGTTTATGGCTGTTCTTTACTTTGATTGATATATTAGCTCATATATTGGTCTTTTATATAAATCAGACGGCTTATTTGTATGGATGAGATAAACTGCCACAAGCTAAATGCAATGTCGGTGACAGTGAAAGTGGTTAATGGGGTGGTTACTTCACTGATTATCGCTCACGTAACGACTGAAAGAATTACGTATAATCGTGTACCTATTGCCTACTGACATATAATATCATTAAATTTATTTATCTCATGGGATGGTAGTGCCATAAAATAGGATTGGGCGAAATTAACGTGTTTAATATGATTAATGACGTGGTGTTCGTTTGGGACGGCGAGGGCGCTTCGCATATTACCAGAGACGGTATCAGCCGGCTCAGCCATTCTAATTCATATAATTTGAGAAACATCTAAAATTTATATTAAATGATGTTTAACACACAGACACATTGATTCATATGCATTATCAATAAATCGTTTGCTTGGTCAAAATGGATTATTTTGGAACAGCCCTCAAAAGTCACAAATACCGGCGCCCATGTACCTCGGGACCGTTCGTTAATTCCCGGAATCGTTCGGACTAAGATTCAGACATTTGACCAGCGACGATCTTTTACCCAGTTAATTTTCATATAAAGCTAAAAAATTATGCCTAGATAAATCGTATGTATTTTAAGCATTTAATAAAGTTTGTCCGTCACCCTAAATCAATAACACGGCAAGGCTGCTTACCTTCTAACTCCGCGTCCAAAATCATGCTGCTCTTTTGCTTTAAGTTTTCTTCTCCTAAAATTGCGTCAGTGCACGAAAGAACCGCAAAGAATTAATATTCGAGAGACCATCGGATTATCTGATCACAAGACAGGGGGAATCCAAACGCCAGCATGAATATGACTGACGATTCAAAATACGTCGATTCACGGAGCGAAAGCCAGGGGTGGACAAAGGAAATGGGGCAAAATCTGTCCAAGCACGAACCGTGATGCCCTCCAGCGGTCCAGGGTCGGTACCTTTAACCTTCATTTGAGTCACTTACGTCCCTTCGTTTTTATTTACGTTAACTTAAATAAAAAATGTGCTGGGACAATGAAGTCATAGTAGCAACTCGCGGTCTTGACAAGGTGCTGTTTGCTGACTGTACAGCCATGGAGGGACTATCGAGTGCGTTTGGCCCACTGCCACTTACCCCATTCCTTCTTCGCTATACCTAGCCTGCATACGGCAACGCATATGTACATTTCTTTGGAAAGTTATAATTTTGTGTATTGTAAAATAATTAAAATCTCCATTCATCCATACATATTGGTTTGCTGATATATGGCGTGGATGCTCTCCGGGTGACCAAACCCACCTCAAATTGTGCATTTAATCTACAATCGAGGGAGGGCTCCCCAGTACCACTACACGCATAACACTCACTCTTTATTTAAATTCGTCATTTGTAAGATCCAAGTAAAACGACATATACTATATATCATTACATTAATATAGTGGGTTTTTCACAACACGAAATCCCAAACGTACAACATAATTTTCATTGAACTTTTCTGGAATTGTGGGCAATTGGCATTTGTTTCGCACTATGCTTTGACAAGATACCACAAAATGTGAATTTCAATGAATTAATGTGGAATATTAGTATTTATGGTTTGATTACAATTTGAGACGGGGTTGGACGAAAATACAGATGTAGGCGTAGGTATGTGCTCTTTGGGTGCCTTCTGGAGTCTTGAGTATAAACATATATATATATATATATATATATATATATATATATATATATATATATATATATATAACATAATAATTATATATATATTTCCTGTCATTTTGCTATAATTTTAAATGAAAATTTTGAAACCTTATAATCACAGGGAAATACAAACCTCAAATACCAAATGATGGATATATCCTCTATTTTAATGATGTTTAAATAAAATATATCAAAATGGATATATCCTCTATTTTAATGATGTTTAAATAAAATATATCAAAATTTATCACAATAAAAATGTTACCTTTTTATTAATTTCTTTGATCGTTTCTAAAGCCGAATACATCAGGCAACTGAAGCTAGTAGAGAATCTAAGCATGATATTCATGTGTAAAAAAGAGACTAATCCCGTGAAAGAACTGACTCAATAAGAACTTTTAAACACGAGATTGCTATACCCACGATCTTTCGATTTCGGTGCGCCTGCCTTAACCACTTGGCTAAGACAGATCCCCAGCCTCTCTGTGTATTTGCACACTTTTATAGGAACGGAAGAAACGTAAGATCGTGGGTTCGATTACCACCGGCAGTGAACCGACTTTTCTATGTATACCATTTCCATCCATATTCAATAAACCAGCATGGCTAATCATACACATTATCGCACACGATATAGGCCATAAGTTCTCCCTGCTGCATGACAAGTCGCCGTGACTACACGTGTAGTGGGGGAGACTATGATACCGTAATGTCACTTCGCTGGTTCCTATAAAAGGGTGCAAATACACAGAGGGGCTAAAGATGTGACGTAGCCAAGTGGTTAAGGCAGCCGCACCGGAAATCGGATGATCGTGGGTTCGATTCCCACCGGCAGTGAACCGAGGTCTCTGTGTATACTATATATATATATATATATATATATATATATATCCATATATATATATATATATATATATATATGTCTTATATATGCAGAAACTGCCATTTCGCTTAAGTATCAAATAAAAAGGCACCACAGTGGAAAATCCTTGAAAGTATCTTAGAAATACCCTTTAAAATACAGTACATTTTTTCCGGTACAAGCGGTCGAGGCCAGCTCCCGACCATTTTTCTTTTCTAAGGAGCAAAAATAATCGGGAAAGTGAATAAGTGATCGCAATTTGATATGGTCCGTAAACTGATGTGGTCGTTTGGCGCGGTTTCACTGTATATACCTATAATATATATATACCATATAATCATTATATATTTATGATGTATTCTACACACACATGCGCTTGGGGCGTTTGCCAAAGACAGTGTTTACATTGAGTGTAATACGCACGTTCAACAAACAGAAATAACTGTCTGCAGCCTACATTGCGTGAAGAAACCATTTATTGTAATACCCAGCATGTAAATATACGCAATGTTTATATGCCGGATCTAACCGGTGCTGCAAGAGTCAAGGGCATGCAGGTCAGTGCAGCCTAGATAGTCCATTATCAACTACAGTGAGGTACATGTATCTGTTTTATTTATCATTCGAAGAGCCTGTATAAGGTCTCCTGAGCTAAAAGCATGCAACTTCCTATAAACTAAATTAGGTTATCAACTTTGTGAAGATGGGTACTGTGTATTGGTCACGTGTTGCTACCTTGCTAAAATGGATAACAGGTAAAATACGGTTGTGCTCAAGGATCAATGTGCAAAACTTATCCATTAAAGCACCGTGCTGCTTATCTTTCAAAGCTAGTTAATAAGTAATGCTTCACTATCCACCGACAAAAAAGACTCACAAGTAGGACCAGCTGATAAAGGCCGTTCCGGCTGACACGCTGACAATGAAAAACATTTTTATTACATGGCACTGTAATCCTCCACCTAAGGACCATTCCATTATCACGCCCACCACCATCATTATTTGTTTGTTTCAGTAAATGATATGGGGTCTATTGGAATAATATTTTACCTGTTGGCAGGCCTAAATACCAAGTTACAATTGTGACGTCATAATGGTTACCGTACTGATACACATATGGCCTTTTACCTTATTTACCGACATATCTCCATATTGCAACACAACCCGGTTCACTTGTCAGACATGTATAGGACAGGCATGGGGTATTCGTATTCAGTATTCGTATTCATTGTATTCGAGGTATTTTCAGTCTTCGTATTCGTATTCGAATACATTCGTAAAAAGTTCAAAATTATTTGTATTCGTATTCAGATACATTGCAGAAGTATTCACATTCATGAATACTTTTCATGAATACATGCAGTACACATTATGTTGTTTACTTCTTCGCTTTTATCCATTTGGGAAAAATGCCATTATTTCAATAGTGACTGTTTTGGTCCCATCTTAAACATGCACACTAACACTCTTATTCACACATTTTGACAATTTTTGCTTTATTCATATTACATTATTATAAATGTGTTTATTCTGTCATGTGTATGTACAATACATTGTAAGATAAAACATCTTTTGAACCTATGTACTGAAGCTTGAAGTGTGGTTATTGTTCACCTAACGTCTGAGCCAGTCTGAGGAATTCATGCATTAACAATACAAGCAGTTCCGAGAAATTATGGAACAAAATCAGTTTGACATCACCTGCCAAGAAGTCAGTGATTCATGATCATTTTCACAAGCCAGATTGTACCAGTGGATGCAAGTACTGTGCCGCACAGATTTCAGATATCTCCTGAAACACTGGTATGAATATTTTAAATTTTGGACTAAAATACATTTTGCAAGTGTGAATATATGATAAGTGT
This sequence comes from Sipunculus nudus, assembly GCA_026874595.1. Lineage (NCBI taxonomy): Eukaryota > Metazoa > Annelida > Sipuncula > Golfingiida > Sipunculidae > Sipunculus > Sipunculus nudus. The sequence continues at coordinate 23,204,456 of CM049318.1, read as the reverse complement.
AGTTTATTGTATTAAACAAGAATGATACTTGATAGTTTCTTGTTGTTTCAGTAAATTGTATTAATATTGATATTCATGAACACATTGGTGTTCGTATTCGCATTCGAATACATTTCTGTTTTGGAGTATTTGTAATCGTATTCGTATTCGTGTACCCCTTCAGTATTCGTATTCGTATTCGAATACATTTCTCCTTTATTCAACCCATGTCTGGTAAAGGACCGTTACTAGTAACCTCTTAGGATAACATGTTTAAATCTTCTCATTGGTAGATGGTTTATTTCATTGTAACTATATATCCGTGGGTGTGCCAGTTCGGTGTCTTCTCATGAGATTGTGTATACCAGATGTAAACCCGTTTCTGCTAACCTAGATTAAAAATGATTGCAAGCCACAGTGAACTAATCACAGAGTATGTAGACTGTTTTTTTAATTCCTCTTTTTCCGTTTGGGCTGACACATTGAATATCAGGATGCTTAGATCTCTGCAGTCTTCCCATTTATCTTATGACTGTCCTTCGGAGACGAGTCGAAAGCTGGATTTACACCGAGACTACCTGGAAGCTTGTACATAAACTGGCCTTGTGCATAGAACTAACGAGAAGTTAACTTGTGATGTAAATCTGGTGAAAAGAATGTGAATGCGGAAAGTAAAATACAGCCAGGAAATGATTAAAGACGTGTCATAAAAGTATTAATATTTCAAGTGCCTTACTGCTAGGCCTATGTTAAAATTTAAGTTTTATCTTACAGGCACGATTAAATAGATGTATGCATTATTGATAAACAATGTTTGAAAAATAAAATTCAGGTAATCATTTGTCATCACCACACAGGATATTCATAAAGAAGAAGAAGAGAACAAATGGAATTACACGATAAAAAACTCTATAAAAAATCCCTTCAATTATAATATTTATATTCTGACCGGCTTCTGTGGCAGGGGTAGATCACAGGTCTCAAAGCCTTTAGATTGTAAGTACGTATCATAATCGAAATAGCCGTTCCTAACCGAGGGTGAGCGCTCTGCATGCTTAATGGGAAGGTCTTACCCTACGGCCGTGTCACTCACAAAACGAGTGGCCCTTCCGGGGTTGTCGGTGGTTTAACCCAATAATAGGAAGGAATACACAACCAGGACCCGCACGACCATCTTAGTGGGGGCACTAAATGGTTACGATTCCCGTCGTATGTTTGCGTTTTTCGTTTAATCAAATATACATGTTTGACATGATAATTTATCACTGAATAGAATGAACACTTTACGTTGTCAGTTTTATGCACCAGCTTGGTAAATAAATTGAAATACATGTAATACCAAACCATAGTCATCTCTTCAAACCAACTGGTTGATATATAAATATGTACACTTATCTTTAATCAGAAGCACCTTGGTTTTAATTTGATTAACCTTTGAGGAGTTTTGGGCAAATCACCTTTGTCTGGTTAATATAATGATGTAAATTTTTAACTTCATCCGATTCAGAGCTTGAGAATTCGTCCTCTAAAGGAACTGTATCTAAATGTGTGATAATTACTGTCATTCTTGATAACAATATTGTACACCTCATTTAATGCCGTTATGTTAAAATATGCTTATATATATTTTACTGTTACGATATGTAAATATTAGTAATGTGTCTTCGTTAAACTTGGCTTTCTGACTTTGGAGAGTATCTAACCTGTGTAGGGAGAAACCTGAAGATATACTCCGCCAGTTGATCCGAGACGGCCGGGGCTCGATCAAGGTCGACATTATCGGTAGTGAAGCTGGGAGTTTACAACATGCTAAGCGTCAAGTTATGGGAGATGTTGTCCATACCACCGGGCCTGTCCACCGAACATCTGGACGCAGAGTACAAGTCTACTTCTTAGAATGTATGTATTACTATATGCAGATGACACTGTAGTCATGGCTGAGTCAGCAGAAGAACTACAGGCTGCATTGACTGAGGTACACAATTATTGTAAAAAATGGTTACTGACAGTAAATACTAGTAAAACTAAAGTGGTCATCTTCTCAAAAGGTAAAGTAAGATCTCATCCAGCATTCTACTTTGGAGACGATACACTTGAGGTAGTGGATGACTATACCTATCTAGGTATCACATTTAATTTCAATGGTATGTTCCACAAAGCACTGAGCAAACAGGTCAGCAAAGCTAAACTAGCTATGTACAGCCTAAAACAAAAGCTCAAAAACTTCAATTGCCAGTTGATATTATTTGTGAATTATTTGATGCAATGGTGATACCAATACTATTATACGGTTCTGAAATCTGGGGGTCCCAGAATCTGGACCACATTAAAATTTTTGAAAAAAGGTTTCTTAAAAGTGTACTTAGGGTAAATAAGAGCACAGCAAACTGCATGGTATTTGGGGAACTAGGTAGAACTCCTATTGACAATCTTATTGAAAGAAGAATGATCAACTATTGGATAAAATTAATTGGAGGAAATCAGCACAAGTTGTCATTTATCATGTTTAGTCTTCAGAAAAAAACTCTATGACAGCAATGAATTTAAACCAGTATGGGCATCAAAGATCAAAAGTATTCTCGATAGATGTGGATACTCATCCATGTGGAACACCGGTCATGATGTTAACAAGAAATGGTTACAAAGGAGCATAGAGCTCACACGTAATGATATCTGTAAGCAAAATTGGCATAATGAATTTGCAGAAAACAAACTGTGCCACAGTTATAGGATAATTAAGCAGGACTTTGGCTTTGAAAAGTATTTAAATACACTTAACCTCTCAGAGAGAAATGCCATGATTAAATTTCGGTGTGCAAATCACAAACTTCCATCTCATATTAGTCTTTTTAAACATAAAAAACATTCTAGTCTATGCACATTATGTAATCTAAATACCCACGGTGATGAGTTTCATTATTTGTTTGAATGTACTGCCTTCAAGACGGAAAGATCCCGCCTAATACCAAAGTTTTACCTGACTAGACCAAACACCTTAAAAATGCACCTATTGTTCAATACTGAGGATCGATTACAACTATCAAACTTAGCTAAATTTGTAAAGAAAATCATGTCAGCATTAAATTAAAAATATTACTGCACTTGATACACCCAGGGAACATCCTATATATACACATTACAAATAATTATTTTACCATCTTAGTGTCAGTATTATTTTCAGATAGGTGTTCCTATCTTTATGCGGATGTTAGTATATTGGTATGTTGCATATTATCTTCTTTTTATACTCAGATTAGAAATATGTGCTTTTGTCGTATATTGATTGTTATTGATCATTCGATGACTATGTAAAATTTGTTTTATATCACATGTGATCTTGCCATGTAAGAATTTCTTTATAATGTATTGCATGACTCTGTATACCCCGAAAGGGGTCCTTCTGAGTTGAATAAACTAAACTAAACTAAACTAAACTTCAGAGTTACTAGGACTGGCGAAGAAAATAACCAATGGCTATACCCGCAGTAGGAGCTCAGTCAAGAATATTCTTTATTTATACAAAACCAGCTGGACATTGTGGTAATTGAGAGTACAGCGAGTCAAGCTTAATCACTTATTTATGACCATAAAATTACCTAGCCAACAAATGTATACTGGTACCAAATGCACACTTTGACGACGCATGCGTGAGAGACGCTGTAGTTATTGGTGTTGACTCCAAGAGAAGGCGCGATTCTAGTATAGAGAAGAAAAAATACGATGTGTTGGTGTCACTTGACTTTAAAAATAAATCAGAGCATTGTTCCAAATAAAATGGTACCGGATGATCAGGACATGGGCTCGTGGTACGTCTGCCTGGTGACGTCACTGGTTCTTATGATTGCCAGGGCCAAAGGTATCAGAAACTCTAAATAACTACAAACTATAATATACACTAAATATACGTCAACCACGCATTATGTTTAAAATAATAATAATAATTTCTTAAGAGTGAAACGCTAGATATTTATTATTTTATTAAGAATTTAATAAGTTTTGAATTTTAACAAATTGTTTTCAATCTTTGACTCAGTTTTAATGAATTTCATAGAAATGGTAATTGTGTCATTTACGTTAAAGAAAACGTTATATACCAGACTTTTTGGAAAACAGCCAAGGAGACCGTAAATAAGCCAAGGACCTACGAGAACAGTTAGATATCGACAGGAGAATGGTGTCCTGCATCAGCCCACCTCGACAGGCAGAGATCAGTAATAGGTACCCAGTGACATTTTGGAATGGCGATCCTTGAAACACTTAGGGGGAACGAGTCAGTGGACATCCGATCTGGTCCATGTCTTGATGCTTCAGCCGTGAATGACAGATATATATGAACTGGTTCACTCATAATTGTAGCCTCTTCCTCAGGCTCACTCATGAGAGCGCTACCATGTGTCTGTGTAAGAGACTATCAAAATTGTCCATACGGCACATTTGAAGGGGGGGGGGGGGGTGCCCTGCAGTCATTTTACTTTGTACTGTGCGTAAGTTAGTATTATATCTAGTCATCTAGAAAAAAAATTACTAAAGGTGGAGTTGCGTGGAATGCTCAAACATTTCAGGCGTTAGCCGACGAATAGTAGAAGACACCCTGTTTGGACCACAGTAGTAGCCTACACCCAACCAATACCAGAGTGAGAACCATTGACCAAACTGGGTAATATAGGCCTACACTCAGCTATTCTTCTGTGACAAATAAGACGAATTAGATCCGACTGCTCAAGAAGTTTCAATAATCATATTCCATGTAATTTTATGTAATTTCTAGACTATCGTTCTCTTTTTATGTATATTTCTATTTTGTTCATTTTTTAATCTTTATTTATTTAGATTCCTTTTAAATTACAGACAAGTTGGACAATATCACCTGGAAGAAAGGTAAGCTTGAGAGACACCACAACACGGCCATAATTTCAGAAAACCCCTTGTTAAAAACAACTTGAACAAATGTACACTCGTATATTTTGACAGATCCAATTTCACACGACTTGACCGTTTATACATACAAGTTGCACAACAAACACCCAGACAGACTTGCGACATCTGACCCATCTAAGGTTATCAACTTATCTGCTTATAAATTAACTGATTCTGAAACTTAATTACTCTCCAAGGGTCTCAAGTTTTGCCTGACTAAATCAATAGATATTATAGCGTTGTGCGGATATCTAGAAGATTTTTCCGGAGACTCCGCCCGGCAGAATATGTTATTAGATGTTATTAGACACAGATGGATCATGCAGACTACACACCCAAACGGTTAAAAAAACTTAAACAGATCGTAACAGCAAATGGATACCTTTACCCGGGCGGAATAAAAAATTAGATTTATACATGAACACATTCAAGAGGAGGATTAAAACTGAAATTATATACAAAATAACCAAATCAGAATATAATTTAACCACCAGTAAACGCAAAGCAATGATTCAATAACAGAATAATAATGGTATTGTGATCAGACCTGTCGATAAAGGGGGAGCCACTGTCATACAAAATAAGAATGACTATGTAAAAGAAGCGTATCGCCAACTCTATAATCATTTTATTTGACAAAAACTAGAAAAAGACCCAACCTACAATATCTGCAAGAGCTAAACGGTCTAATCTCGGCATTCCCTCAAGAAATACAACATCAAATTAAAGAATTAATCCCATGTAATCCTTAACACGGCTACTTCTATACACTTCCCAAAATTCCCAAACAAAACAACCCTGGTCGTCCCATCCTCTCCGGATTGGGTACACTCACTGAAAAAATATCCGGCTTTTTGAAATCATGTTTAAAACCTATTGTCCGAAATTCCAGTAGTTACGCTCGAGACACCAACGATTTCTTAGACAAACTTAGCCAAATCAACGAAATTCCACGACATTCTATCTTAGTAACTCTTGATGTGGAATCCCTTTACAATAATATTCCCTACAATGACGGGCTTGCTGCATCTTTAAAATTACTCACAAATTTTCATACCGGAAACGCGACAGCCCCATCAGTCGTAAAAAACTAGGGGAATTTATTCTGACCCATAATACTTTTTGCATCTACATTAAGATTTTTCTTCAGATAATGGAAACGGCCATTGGTACACGCATGGCGCCATCATATGCAAACACATTTATGATTTCCATAGAAGAAAATTTTCTTGATCAACAAACATTTAAACATTTACTCTACCTACGTCACTTCGACGATATCTTTCTTATCTGGCATCAGGGTTGTGAAAACCTATTAAAATTGTATAGAGATTTCAAAAATATTCACCCCGACGTAAAATCCAAAATGGAGTTTCCGTAGATAAGATTAATTTCCTTGACACCACAGTAAAATTAACATATGTCAACCTACACACATAATTATACCCTTCCTATTAGTTGTCACCCACCCCATGTAGGTAAGTCCATTATTTTCAGCCAAGCCTTAAGACACAATAAAGATATGTTCCGACAAATCCGATAGAAATCGAAACTTAGCGAACTTACAAAATATTTCTATTAAACATGGGGTACAAACAGAAAACAGGAGAAAAACATATAGGAAAAGCCACTAAAATTGCACGCAGTTCTCTACTCGCTCCAAAAATCAAAATAGAAATCCCTCGTTCACCGTTAGCCACAACATATCATCCCCGTGAACAAAACCTCCAAAAAAGAATTATTTATGATTTACAACCTTTATTAGAATCAGACGCACCTTTAAAACCACTCTTTCCTGACACACCACTTCTCTCATTTTAAACAACCCCATAATCTACATAAAAATTAGTTTAAAATCAAACCTCAAATTTGATAACACCAACGGCACATTCCCGTGAAAAAGGACGTGCTGCCGCACTTGCCCACTCATAGTCCGCAACGAAACCCTTATTATCAATGGTGCCAAACACACCATTCAGGGACACTTTGACTGCACCAGTGGAGGTGTAGTTTAAACCATATTTTGTATATAGGCGAAACCAGCCTTATGCTAAGTCTCAGAATTAATGGCCACAGACAGTCCATTAAAGCGCTAGACACTAACTTACTAGTCGGAGAACATTTTTCTCAACAGGAACACTCATCAGAATGCATGCAGATTTGCGTTCTAAAGGGTCATCTTACCTACACACGACAACGATAAATATGGGAACTAAAATTGATTGACAAATTTAACACAATAAGAAAAGGATTACAAACTAAATCGCGATGCCGGTTTCATGGCATACTTCAGACACTGAGAACTACCATAATATTAATAGCACCGAACGACCCCTCAAAATCGATAATGACGTGACGGCATTATTTGTGCATACGTGCACATTCCCGCCACTGATACCGCCGTATTATGAGTTCACCTCTAAGGCTTACACACAATAATAATATAAAGTAATCGACACACGTCAGCATCTTATACGTAAACTTTCTGATACAGACTATTTAATATATAATTTAATATACCATATATGGATTATCTCTATTCACATACATGGACTTGCACAACCAGATCGCCACAACATTAGTCGTCAATAAACATCAGCATTAGGCCGATGAGCATTATGAACTTCGAACCTTAAATGTGTCAGAGGACATGAACTCAACCGGGACACTCATAACCTAGCATTTTGGGTAAAATAACAATGACAAACTCGGAACCTGGGTCAACATGGTACAAATTCAGAGCAGCCAATCACAGATCCTTCACACTATACCATGCATTATGGTAGTTAAAATTGTTTATCTAACATATATATATACAGCCGATTTCTATACCTTCCCACTTGACACCGGATGGAGGAGGTATAAACTTGGAAAGCTCGTGGATGAATTAAACAGTTAGTCAACACTATTGCGTCATCATCCTGTTATCTATCTATCTATCTATCTATATATCTATATCTATATCTATCTATATATATATATATATATATATATATATATATATATATATATATACATACATATAAATACTAGCTGATAAACCCGGTAAACCGGGTATTTTACCGGGGTTGGGGAGATGTATTAAAGGATATGAGGACTGTTGGCTCATTTTTTTTATTTTAAAAGTTTAAAGACAATATCGATATTCAGTGGGATACACTCTCGATAAGATATGTACAAATACCCATAGATTTTCTTGGTGACGCTGTGCTCGTGGCAAGAAATGTATTCATCGGTATGTTTACCTGGAGGACACGCATGGTCAGTGATGATATCTACATGAGAAAAACCAGAATCGGACGCGAAGATAATCTTTTTTTAAGATCTTTGACTGGTTACATATATTATTATTTTTAATAGATCTATTAAGGATAGATTAATGTAATGAAGATGTGAAAATGAATTAAATATATGTTTTAATGCAAGGAAGCTCTCCCTTAAGAAAAATAAGAAATATGCATAGTTTGTTAATCGCATTAGCGGAACCAAGGACCATCCTTTCCTCCTTTTTTTCAGCCGCCGCAAACTTTTTGAAGGATGTCATACCATCATGTGTACCCCCCCCCCCCCAACACACACCGCGTTGACATTTCTGTAGGGAGTCTAGGGGCTATATATGATGTATTTAAGGTGGAAAAGCACTAGACGTAGGAAACAAAGGTCCATTTGCTGAACTCTTGTTGGACGGTCTACGTGGCGGAGCATTGATCATCCGTATTATGCACTGTTTTTCCCTGTCTGTCGGCCAGGTAATGTCTTTGCATTACGTCACATACACCCCACAGACGGTCTATTAATATGAATGTCAAGGATAAACTTCCTGCCAGCATTCATTAACACTGCACGCTTCACGTGTGTGTAATTATTTAAAAGAATATGTATTAACGTTATAAATAAACAAAGAGTATGCATCGAAAGCATTTTTGCCAAAAAAGTAACCATCAGTAACTTGTATATACGTCATTGAGCATGTAACGCCATGCAAGGTATTTAGGTGATCGACTCCTGAACAGACTTAAAATTACTTGCTATCTTGGTCACGTGAACGTAACTGCCTCGTCAAGATGGATATCTTAGGACAAAATTAGACAGCTAAACGTACGCACCGGTATTTGATGCTAAATAGAAATGTTTTTAGTCTCCCCTATTTCTTATCAACATCCTTTCTCGTACACTGGCCAAAGTGCACGCATTATTAACATAACTATCATACTGCTATCTTCTTTGTCAATCAGTTATTTTATATAAACAGCTATAACAAATCTGACTACGACTATTAGCACAGAGGTCCTTGAATAGACGACATACATCATCTCGTATTTATGTCGCTGATAAAGAATAAAGACCACCCAAACTGATTTTTTGATGCCCTTTAGGTACACACCATATATAAATTGGTCAGTGAACTACTGCCTTACTCCCACCACCATCGGCCAAACTATGAAGCCTAGTTTATTAATAATTCTCTTAGATTCATAACAAGACCACACAATCCTGGTTAGTAGCTTAAGATGTATTAACTTTTTTTATATTTCTTGGAGGTAATCGCCTCCATTTTAGTATGCAGTGCTAATCTTTAGTCTCCCCAACAGCACGTCCTTTGTATCGGCTTGATTTCTTGATTGGTAAGTTTGCAGCTCCCCTTCAGAGTATATTTGCAATTCAATTATCTTGTCTAGTTGGATTCACAATACTCGTACTCTAAGTACTCGTCCTAGTGAGTATTCTCTAGAGTACTCAGTACTCAGTACGTCCTTAACATGGTAGGATCACTTGCACTAGTTTACGTTCACGTTAAAAGTACTCATAAAACATATGTACTTTTAAGAGTACTTTTGTGTACTTTGATTTTTATATGAATGAATGTAAGACATATCAGTCTTATTACGTCACTTGCACATGGGATCCCTATTTAACTCCACGAAACAGAAATGGTTGTGAGCACCCAGGATTTATGTGAGTAGATGATTTAAACGAGTTAATCCCACTTAGCAAGCAGTGGGTCAGCTATTATAGCTTTCAAGGATGACACTCACTTATTTGTCTTGGATCACTTCAACAAGCTCTCGTGTGGTTAATAATGAGACAGGCATCAAAATAAAATCCTTTCCAAGTCATGGTCTCGGCTTGGCTGTCACACGATGGATCTTGGAAAATTCAGATATCTATACATGTCTCCTTTTTTATGACAATGTGTCTCGGAGATGAATCAGATTCTTAACCACACTTCTACGTCACCTAGTTCATTAGGTTGGGCAAACAAGAGCTTATATTATAATATAATGCACACGCCGTTATTTACTTACTGCACATATCACCCCCGTACTGATCGCAGCATTATAATGCATAACTGCAAAAAAATCAATAATTTATAAATGTTGTTTTCCCTTGTAGCATTATTCTCTTAGCAGATAATTGAAGGCCTATGTTATTTTAAATCCATATCACTAGCCTAAACGAAAACACGTCGATAAGAATCATGATGCTACGTGTATATAAACTGGCATGAATGGCGGGACATGTACTGAACGATAACGAAAAGTCTGCGAGTAAACCAGGGTATAAACCCTCACGGCTGAAGTCCTTTAACACGGGTTGCTCACAAAGTATTGTTTAATGATTACCCCTTGTTCCAGTTTATTTAAAGGATTCACAGAATTTATCTGCGAAGCTGTTCTAATTATTGGTAGCAGTACAGGAGAACTACTGCGTAGTCATACTACGATCGATATCAAAGGTCTAACCACTGTAAAACCATATCGATCGATATCAAAGGTCTAACCACTGCAAAAACCGTATAACGACAACAATTTTGAGAGATGATGATAAAAGTATTTGCTTTATTGCGTAGTAAGAAGAAAAATACTCAACAGAGATGTCAAGCTAAGATAAGGAATTATCCTTGGAAGAAGCATAAAAAGTAGGTGTGGTTATTTGTTATCAAAAGAACAGGTTAATAATTGGCCTATCCTGAAAACGTCTCACCTAAATACGCATGTGACGCTCTCTGGCCCCTTGTAGGCGTACACGTGAGAGCGTATCCCATCTTACTATATAAACAAAAAATAGACATGTCGGTCCAAATTAGGTGTGTTACAAGACACAAACGCTTTAACGTGTGTATAACCTAACATGCATACATTCTGAAGACTACGAGTATATTTATGCTGCAAAATCCATCAGAACACCATTATACATAACACATACAGTTTACCTTCCAACTGAAAATTATGCAACACTGATATTGCCTCTGATGTTAAGTTCATTCAAGGTCATTTCCATCAAAAGATAATGATCGTATATATTAGGGACAAATTGAAGGCGTGAACATTGATGCGTGTGACAATATTAATGTTGATGCAGGGAGGTAAGTCGAGATCTATTAAAATATCAACTCAAGTAAAGTGGTCCTACTGTGGTGATGTTAACTGATGTTATCGAGCTTTTGAACTGAGGATATGTATTCAACGTCTTCGCCCAGGAACCCATGGCTGGGTTAATATGTTATCATCATACGGTTTTTATCAATATCTTGAAAACAACAACAGACTTTTCGAAGCGGCACAAAGTCCGATGGGTTACAAGTATGTTATGCGCTAAGTAATATATCTAAGTTGAAAGATGCATGTCAATTGATTGCCCTATAATGCAGAAAATAGCTTTTAATATCATGATTAGCAACCTTAACAAGATCATCGCCATGTGAGGAGCCTTGAACATCCAAGTTGATAATTAATCAGTTATCAATATTTGTCATTGGTTACTTTAAACAAACCTATCTTTAATGATTAACGTTATCACACCTACAATGCTTCAAATACTGACACATGATTCGGCGTCATTTATAGTATTTTCTAATATACTGCGCCTCAGGCAATGAAGGTCAAACCGTTAACATTGCCTGTACCGTGTTTGCGGGATATTAGTGCATAGGCGTGCTCTGGCTATACTGTGTTCCTCCTGGGGTACCTCCATGACAGTAAGTCATTTATTTGAAAATATTTGCCATATGGGCAATGGATAAAGGATTGTTAAGATAAAATAAAGGATTAACTTTATTTAACTTGATTTCTTGAATGAAATGGTCTATGTCAACCCAATTATTTCTAACAAAAGCACATAATCCCTTTCAGTAACAATAATCTGTTCTACAAAATTTGAACAGTTCTAAATAATTTTATTTTTTATGTTTCTAGATTTATCTTGAATTGAAAGGTTCAAACGTAATGGATTGATTTAAGCACTTTTAATTGTGTTCACAGGCATGAGGCACTGGCTCGTATAATTCTTATGACATTTCAAATATGCGTAGGCTTAAATGTACTAGGAAACATATAATTTTTATGCAAGGCTTTCAGTCTACTGAACGTCTCTTGCCATATGCTGCGGTATCATAATTAAGCTTGCTTCCAGTACCAATAGGGAATATTTGCCACTGACAAGGATGTTTATCTGTAAATAAAGATTAACTGTCGCTTAACGTCATGCAATTGTCATACGTTCTACCACCATGAACGTCTGTCCTATAAACTCGATTACATTGCGTCCTGTTTTAAACCTTATAATCATACTTTATGAATAATACAAGTATCATAAATAATACGCCACACTCCTCCACCTAATGACTCTGATCAGGGTATCATATATAACCGGTTATTAGGGACATGGTATCCGTGTAATGCGGTGCACTCAATTTAATACCCTTTATATATACGATACGCTCAATTTCTCTTAGTGTGCCATATTATCAATAAAGCTCTGAGGATAAATGCACCTCGACTTCCAGATTCTTTTGAAATTTAACTGAGATGGCTGAATCTCGCCCATACGCACAAAAATGAACATACGTCAGTTAAAAGAACAAGAAATATAATAAAATAAAAGAACTAACATATATCTGGGAAAAAGATCGACACTGTCGTTTCAATAGTAACTCCAAAAGCACAGAGTCCTGGTTACACTTGTATTAAAATCTATGCTTCGTATTTTCACACACAGCGGAAATCAAGCGGTTTGGTCTTACTCCTGATCCCGACTCCTGAACACATGAGAGTAATGAAACACGGATCTGTGTAGTCAACATAATCGTGAAAATAGTTCCGGGAACACTCGCTGTGTATAGACGCTGAAACGGCAATCTTAACTATCACGAGTGCCAAAATTCACCTTCTGTCAGTTATATCACCGATATACCGTGTTATATCTCTCGATAATTATATCACAACTGGTATCGCCATTGTCCTTTAAGCTCAACCTGCCATCACAGACATACCGTTAACACACACTAAGTGATTCCTGTATTCGCGTAAGAAAATGGCAACTGCTCAATGTTTAGTACTCTGAGAATATCAGAGACTGTTCTAAGTCGATTGGTCTGCTCAGGCTATCACCACAGTTGATGTCCATCAACCTCTCACGTCAACCGAAGTAAGTTTCGCTGGCGCCAAAGACTTTGACATTCCTCTAGATAAGGCACACGCTGGCTTGCCACTGCTGATAGAGTCTCTGACAATCTGGGACAATGGTTGGACTGTCAACCTTGTAGACTGTGTTCTCATACAAGAATCTATAATTACACATGTGCCTACACATCTTACATTTCACATCCTGATATAATCTGTGGCCTTTCACCCTTAAATTATGGAGACCTTTTGCTCACTAGATATATTCTTAATGAACACGCCAAGTAAAAGAAATCACAGCAAAACAAAGCGTCAACGGGATTGTCTAGACTAGTTTGATGAGAAACAATGCCAACAGAGTCACAGAAACTGACATCAAATAAAACACCTGAGATTCCTATGTTTCCACGCAATTCTCGATACATGATAAGACATATAGTACATTAAATAAGAGAAAAAAAACTCACAAGTATACATACTTTACCTACTTTAAAGTGCAATTGTATAATAAATAAATAAAAAAAAATGGTTACAGCTTTTTGATGACATCACTCACCGTTAATTGAAAATACCAGGTATTTTCTCGATTCACAATATCTGCCTATAGTATTATACAATATATCAAGTCATATAATTAAGGTGACCGTATCAGCATATATTTACATTACTAAATGCTTTCCAACACTCATGTAATATAATCAAGTAATCTGGGCCATAGCTGAGCTTGCCAGAAGCAGCCTGTATACCAAACATGAACTCTTGTAACACTAAAGCCCATCTCATTATCGTTTTGTTTACATATTTTGCCTTGTGATATACATTTGAATGGTTTATGGTCAGTCTGTTTTGGAAATGGTATATATGGCAAGCACATCTCCAATTTCTGAACAGCCCAAACAATTAGAACACACTTTTTCCCTCTCTCTCTTTCTCTCTCTCTCTCTTCGATAGTAGAATAATTTTTCTATCTTGCCAGTTACATCTGCCAGGTGGGTAGCTATGGGGTGTATTGTACCATCGTGCTGTTTATGTGAGGCGACTCACTACCCGGACATCCGATACGTCACATATGGAAAAACTTATTAAAATCGGGCAGTCTCATGATGGGGAGATCAGCTAGCCTAGATTTAAGCGTACAGCAGACCATCTCTTGTGTCTTTTTTCTCGTTAGATCAGTGAATGGAACTGCTTTTTCCACGTATTGTGGCACGAACTTCCAGTAATAACCGTTAGGCCTAGAAATTCCCACAAGAGTTTCTTGGATATCGGCCTTCTCTGCCCTGGATTTTTCAGAGCAGTGTATGATTTGTTCATAATTAATCGGGACAGAAAACTTGATTCCGCTTGATCGAATTTCCCTAACTCTAGTATGTCGTTGATCTCAGCTCTCATATATTCACTCAACACAACCACGATAGGTTTCGAATTCACTGGTGTATTCGAAGTGAGTGTTAGACTCAATGACATCGGTGATTTCGGGACACCTGAAAACACTTCCCCATATCGGTTCAGCAACAGCAGTTACCTGTTCAGGAGTTCCATTTAATCTCTCCGCCATCACGTTGCACATATGATGTGGGAGTTATCTGTCACACAGTGAGGAAACGATTAACTTCCGTCATAAAGTCAAAAGTGAAATGATTCTCATCTGTAAGCACTTCCGGTGACACACATAGACATCAACCAGCGCGTCGGCTGCTGTTACGGTGTCTTTGTTTTTAAGGCCACAATTTCTGGATAGGCCTTCACAAAATCCATGATGATCAGTATATATCGGTGACCATTTTTGGACTCTTTTGTATCGGTGTGTTTTCTTTTACATATCGAACACGACTTCCAGTATATTTTAGCTCTTTCACGCTCATATGTATACCTTGAACACCTTGATGGCCCATCATAATCGCTTTGTAGACCATCTTCATTATACCAGCCCGTAACAGTCTGGGGACCTTGATCGTTTATTTTTCACAAACCTGACTAAAAAGCCATCTTTAACCAGGAAAGTTCTCTTACTTTCTCAAGGTGGTCTGACAAACTTCCAGTAAGGAGTGAGCGACGGATCTTCTTCTCTGTCCTCCAAAAGTCGGCCGGACTCGCATTAGAGACTTGGCTGGCTACATGTAAACCCCGCGTCAGTGACTCTCGCCTACTTGTAGTGGCACGTGTTCTATCGGGGAGCGTATCTTCCTATCTTAGCGGATAGGGAATAAATGCACATCTGCCTGCCCGAACATTGAATATCAGCAAATAATTATTCATTACATATGCTGCAAGCAAACAATTTCTACACTTTAAAGATTACAGCGAAGCATTATGATGTCTGCACTACATTCCAGTGTAATGGAGGATACAATGATGCAACGTTTGCACTGGAAGTTTAACGCATAGGATGAAAGTGTTATATGTTGTTTCTTCAGATAATTCTTAAAGTTTGTCACCCTGGGGCACGTGTTCTATCGCGGAGCATACCTTGCCGCCCAAACGGATAGGACATGATTGCACATTTGCCTGCCCTAACACTGAATATTAGCAAGTTAGTATTCATTACATATATACGATGCAAACAAACAATTTCTACACTTTAAAGATTTTAGCGAAGCATTATGATGTCTGACCTACATTCCAATATAATGCAGGATACAATGATGCAACTACGCCCTGGAAGTTTATCGAATTGGATGAAAGTGTAAACTGTTGTTTATTCAGATAATTATGTTACGTTTATGATCATGGGGACCCTGACGGCAACCTGGAACGTATTTGTTGTTTTCTTATAATAGGCCATAATCCAACAATTTTAGAATAAACCAGTGAACAATCAGAAGAGCCATGGTGTGGATTATTTGTGATATCATCAATAGCATATTTTATTCAGGGGAAAAATTAATTATACTGGTCCATGAACAAGTCAGAATTTTGCTTACAGTCATTTATCATTTTTAGACAACAAAACGTTACCCCTTTTCCACAATTCTTTGCACATAAGGTGGCCCATTTAACCAGGATAAATGAGAGACGTTGGTTATTTCATATCCAAATGACAAAATATAAAAATAACATTTTGAGCTATGGAAAGGAGACATTATTAATTTTGACATGAACTGATTATACGTTTTAGAAAGCTATATTCACGAAACTACATTATAAAGCTGCTCTTTAATTAATTAACTTTATAAGTAAATGTTAGGCTAGCCTTATTGTTACTTCTTGTTAAGTGAAAACTCCAGCTAAAAATGGTGAAGAGAAACCAATCGTAGAAACCCTACTAATAAAAATAGGATTAAAATTGAAATATATATTTTGGACATTAAGGTTAAATGTATTTTAAGTACCCCTAGTACCCTAGAAGAGGGGAAGGGACATTGGTAGGGTTAGAAGTACGTCTGGTCTGGTAGGGTTAGAAGTACGTCTGGTCAGGAAGGGGTATCTTTATACCTTAAAGGTTAGGGCAGGAAGGGGCATTTATGAGGCAGGAGGGGCGTAAGGACAGCATCGTTAGGATTTAAATGTGATACCTATAACAAGATCACTTCGAGAATTATCAATGCTGGTCGTACAGAATGCTTTTTTCATTTAAGGCTCCACTTATATACTACGCCATTACCCTACATTTGGTGGAAAATTATAAGGATCCTTCTGATACCGGTTAATAATTTACCTGTTTATCTATATAACAAATCTAGTTTACGTTATCAGAATTGTCAATAATGTATTATATAGAGTGATCTACTTGTCAAACCATCAATATTTACTACCATAGATACGATTAAAGTTAATATTAATGCGAGTAGCTGTGCGGGGAAACTGATTTTACTCCCAGGTCACTTCCTACAATGTAAGTGATGATATAGAATCACAAGTTGCAAAGTATTAGTGGCGAACAAAGACTGTATGGAAACTACTATCGCCTCTATTTTGCGATGAAAAGTGCTGCGTGTAACAGAGTTACTGATAATTCATACTGCCCTTTGTCCATTTCGTCATTTTGAATAATTAGGAAGGATCACGTGTGTCTGTGGAGTATACTCAAGCAGACCTCGATGTACATTATAATCCATCAACAAACCCACAGATATCAGAGACTGACTCACCCCTAATAAATTATCTTTCACAGAGTTATGGCATTTGGTTTGAAAGTTTTGGTGGTTTTCCTGTTGATCAATAAAGGTTAGTATATAATAAAAAATACTAAATATTCATGTATAATACTTCCATCCATAAAATTGCTTCGACTTTTGTCTGTTGGCCTCTGTTTGTACTCCGCCAGTCTTACCAGTCTCATCCAGTTAGAATGACAACGAACGTCTTCCCATAAGCAGGGTTATTTGTTAGTACCGATTGCGTACGTTTTCATGACGCAGGGTACAGTTCAGTTATTATGTATTTCACGCTCATCCGCAAATCTTACGAGTAGCCCTTGTACCAATGGTATTGTGGTATAATATATTATACTTAATACAGTGTTTTATATTTTTTGATATTTCGAGAGTTTAATTGAAACTTAAATATGCATACAGTTTAGTTTATTTATCTGGTATATTGAACTAGTTGAGTATGAAAAGCATCAGACATGGTGTTTACTATTTATTCATCATGCAATGTGGATTTTTTTATGAAGGTATTGGAATAGATTTGAAGCATAAAACCGTACGAGTTGTGTACGCTCAAGCCAAAAATTACTGTTCGTCTATGGGAAGATCATACACTCTTGTTGATGACACGTTGCGAGACGAGATATTAAAGAGGTACATGGAGAAAAATGGATTGACTTCCGTATGGCTTGGAATAAAAAGAAGGCTGTTACCTGAATGGACTTGGATAAACGGGAAAACAAGTATGACAATAAGTGCATAAGTTTTTTAATGTATTAATGTAAAATGAAATGCATTTAATGAAATGCTAGTTATATGTACAACATAGATATCGATAAACCTTCGGTAAATGTTCTGAGATTGAATCAAACAATCTTCTTCCTTATACTAATATATATCATCAAACAAAATAAATGATATCTACTAGCATAAGTAGTAATCCATAAGTAGTATCACTTTGTTATTGAGGTTTGTTGTTTTAACACAAGATATATATCTCGATATATATATATATATATATGTATGTATGTATATATATATATGCCTAATGGACCCACCTCATTGGAAAGAAAAACACCGTCAAAAGTTCCTTAAACTGCAGTCATTGTAATTCGGAATTTGCTTCGGGTACACTAAGGGGACATTCAATCAATACAACTGCACTAAAAAGCTTCCTCTTAGTCCAAATCTGTGATTATTTTATCGCATGTTTACCGATATATATATATATATAATATATAACTATATATATATATATATATATATATATATATATATATATATATATATATTCCTCAATTTATTGCTTAAATCTGTTTTATAAATCATTCCAAAATTAATCTCATACGGAATTAAATCTTAGTTTGTTTACAACAACTGGGAATAAAAACGTTGTTATTTTAAACGCCAAGTTTAAACTGTTCTGTATTTAAAGTAAGATACTCCATACCGGGAGGGGACCCTGCTGGCAGAGCATGCGGTGGTGTGTCAACTGTGTCTGGATCCCTGAGAGCGATGGATTGTAACTACGGCGGAGATCACGAAGGAGTCGTTTGTGAATGTACGAGTGTTTGGGATGCCCAAAATGAATTATGTGCTTTGCCAGAGAAACACTTAAATCAAGATTTTCCATTTACTGTTAAAGCACATATATTAAACGAAAATGTTGCTTAAATGCATTAGTGTGATACTACTGTTCTAGATGCATTACTATGCGTAAATATGCATCCATATAAACATATGTGTAAAATTTGCGGATATATTCCAATTACTGTATGTAGTGACATGTCAATTAAAACGGTGCTTGTTTTGGACGTAAACGCAACGTAAAAGCTGAACGTATTGTAATTTGCCTTGATTATACTTTCCAGAAATTCATAAATAGCTTACTTTACAACTGGTATCATTGATGAATAAGGGGTGAACTTAATACATGTATGTATAATTATGTTTATACGTTTGTATTTATATTTTATACAGATGAACATTCTTGCAGTAATAAGTGGAGCCATGATCAATGTTTTAATTATTCTTCGAAGAGTTTCACGTTTCGATGCGGGGTCAATAACTGGTATGAAGCTAGATTTATATGTAAATATAACAATGGATCCATAGCCATTCTGGACACTCAAGCTAAGATAGATGCATTCGTCAACGCTAAAATTAAAGTCCTTTCCATGGCGTTATGTGGATTCTTCTGGATCGGTCTGAGGAGAGAGGACTGGATCAGCTCTTATAGTAGTAACTATGCTGTTTATAGTATATGTATCAAGTTATTTAATTTTTAGCTATTTCTCGAATCATCTATCTTGTCTATTTGACAGTGTTAAAAGGTTTGGTTCCGTCTGATTGAGGAACAAGCATACATATTCCATCTGCAATTAATTGGAGCTGCCTAGGCTATTTTGTCATTAATACTTATACTGATGTTTATATATATTTATATATATATATATATATATATATATTGTTACGGTCCCTTTTCACACCCAAACAACTCAGGCCGAACCGTAACACATATGCTCAGACACATTCTCTTCAAATGAATACGTAACCAAAATATGGGTGCAAAAACGGTATTATATTACTAGATTACAATATTTACATTCATACACAAATAATATAATAGTCAATTCATAACGTAATTTATAACCAAGTCTCTGACGAAAACTGAGTCTCTAAATAACGAACTGTAACGAAATACTTAACTGAATCCGGTAAACGAGAAACTGAAGTCCATCACCAACACATAATTCGGGCACACCCAAAACTGAAGTCCTGTATTAATCCATGTGGCACCAAACAAACATAAAGTCTCTCCTCTTCCTAAATTATAAAGTTCATGGCGTGGTTCATGGCATTCCGTGGGCTTGGGGACCAAGAGCCCACGGTCACGGTCCCCGGGGAAAACTAACGTGGCGTAGTAAAGTCAATAGTCCCGCCTCGTACTGCAGGCGAGTTCGTTTTATAGGTTTTCAACAATGGGTGAAAACCGCAGAAGTTTGTGGTTTTGCTTGAGAGAAACGATAGCGCCGGCAGAACTGCAAAACCAGTACTGAATGGTCCAAGAATAGTTTTTATGTTTTCTCAAAGCGCGTCAGTAGTCACTGATAGCGGGGTGGATCCATAAGCGTGGAAACGGGGGCGGCCACACCACTTCGTGGCGCCATCCTCCGATGTTCGGGTGACGTCCATGCAACACCCCCACCCTTAAAAGAAAGAAGGTAAGGAGAGCAAAGCATTAGCACTGTATGACGAGTATATGAGTAGTTTGACATCTTAAGCATTAGTTTATGTTTCTTACAGCTAATTAATTATCATCATCACAAATAGTATAATCAGCAATATCTTAATACATGTAATATATGTAATACAACTCTTCCAAAGGACAAAACATGTCCGAGGCTATAACAAGAGGCAATCATCAGATCAAAATTAATGACGTCTCGATAATGTATCAGCGATTATGTTATCGGAGCCCTTGATGTGTTTGATAACTAGGTTAAACTCTGACAGGGCTAGACTCCATCTCATTAATCTCTGATTATTATTCTTCATCTTATGAAGAAATGTTATGGGATTATGATCTGTATAAACAGTTATATCATACGGCGTAGAGCCTAAATATACTTCAAAGTGCTGTAACGCCATCAATAGTGACAGAGTTTCCTTTTCAATAGTAGAATAATTCTTTTGATGAGGTAAAAATTTCTTTGAATAGTAGCAAACCGGATGACTTATGTTAAAGTCATCGTCTTGGATGAGCACAGCGCCTACACCGCAATCGCTGGCATCCGTCATGAGAGAAAACGGTTTATCAAAATTTGGAGCCTGTAACACAGGTGCACTTTGTAATATAGCTTTGGCTCTTTCAAAAGCATTTTGACAGTTTTTATTCCAATGGAATTTTCTGTCCTTTTTCAATAGGTTCGTTAACGGATTTACAACTTCTGCAAAGTTCTGACAAAATTTCCTGTAATACCCAGTCATTCCTAAGAATCGCATTAGTTCCTTGCGATTAGTAGGAACTGGAAATTCTACGATAGCAGATACTTTACTGGCAATTGGTTTTACACCACCTTTACCTACTTCGTGCCCTAAATATGTTACAGTTGCACGACAAAAATCACTCTTGGCAAGATTAACTGTCAATCCTGCTTTTTCAGTCTCTCAAAGAGTTCTACCAAACTTTGTTTATGATCTTCCCATATGTGATTGTATACAACAACATCATCAATATAGCAAGTACAGTTATCTAAGCCAGATAATACACAATTCATAAGTCTCATGAAGCAGGCTGGCGCATTTTTCATTCCGAAGGGCATAACTTTGTACTGGAACAAACCGTTTGGCGTTACAAACGCAGATATTTGCTTAGCCCGTTCGGTAAGAGGTACCTGCCAATAACCTTTTAACAGATCTAACTTGCTAATATACGTAGCAGATCCAATCCTATCAATGCAATCTTCCACTCTGGGCAAAGGGTAAGTATCTGTTATTGTTACAGTGTTAACTTTTCGATAGTCTGTACAAAATCTGTAGGTCATATCAGGCTTCTTTATCAACAAACATGGGGAACTCCAGGCACTACTGCTGTTTTCAATAATATCATTCTCTATCATATACTTTATTTCATTCTTTATGGCTTGTAACTTTTGGGGACCAGCTCTATATGGTGCCTGTTTAATAGGGGAAGCATCTCCTACGTCTACATCATGCTGTAGTACATTAGTTCTACTGGGGACATCAGGAAATAAAGAGTCATAATTTATCAGGATTTCCTTCAACTCTGATAACTGATCGAAATCCAAATGTGACAATTTCTGATCTAAATTATTTAAAATATTAGAGTTGTTCAGTTTTACAGGATGTTCAGTTTTCTTCATGAGAACATCCTCGGCATTCTTTTCAGTTTCTTTAATGAGTACCAAATTTGTTTGGGGAGGACTAGATCGACATGTTTCCGCTGATCTGTCATGATATTCTTTCAACATATTTATATGACAAAGTTGTTGCGACTTTCTACGATCAGGAGTATCAATTACATAATTCAAATCTGATTTCTTCTCAACAACTTTGTATGGTCCAGAGTATTTTGCTTGCAGGGGA
Source organism: Sipunculus nudus (assembly GCA_026874595.1). Lineage (NCBI taxonomy): Eukaryota > Metazoa > Annelida > Sipuncula > Golfingiida > Sipunculidae > Sipunculus > Sipunculus nudus. Next base: position 23,181,958 of record CM049318.1, on the reverse strand, counting down.
TGTCCTGGAATTGGGAATAATACCAGAACTTTATCACCAGGTTTAAATTCTCTTTTTGTCGTCTTTTTGTCATACCATACTTTCATTTTGTTTTGGGCTTTCTTTAAATGTTCTTGGGCGATTTCATTTGCCCTACTTAATTTCTCCTTTAATTTCTGAACATATTTTAACAAGCTACTTTGACAACTGTTTTCCATCCAAGTGTCTTTTAACACCGCCAGGGGGCCTCTTACACAGTGCCCATACACTAATTCAAAAGGGCTAAACCCTAAGCTTTCTTGCACTGCTTCTCGGGCTGCAAATATCAAAAAGGGTAAACCCTCATCCCACTGGTTCCCAGTGTCAAGACAATAAGCTCTAATCATGTTTTTGAGAGTTTGGTGAAATCGCTCTAGAGCACCTTGACTCTCAGGATGGTAGGCACTGGATTTGTAGTGTTTTATGCCTAGCTCTGCCATAATCTGGGCAAATATATTTGACATGAAATTTGAACCTTGATCCGTTTGTATTGTTCTTGGTAAGCCAAAAGTAGTAAAAAATTTAACCAGAGCTTCAACAATTTTCTTTGCAGATATAGTTCTAAGAGGAATAGCTTCTGGAAATCTAGTTGCAGTACACATGATGGTTAGAACATATTCATTGCCATGTTTAGTTTTTCTTAGCGGTCCTACACAGTCAAGTATTACTGATTCAAACGCATCATGTGTTGTTGGTATGGGCGAGAGTGGCGCAGGACCAATTTGGTGGGTTGGTTTTCCAATCATTTGACACACATGACAAGTTTTACAGTATTTCGCCACGTCTCGTTTTAACTTGGGCCAATAGAAGTGTTGGAGAATTTTGTGGTTTTCCTGACACCCAAATGTCCTGCCATAGGATGATCATGTGCAAGTTTTAAGATTTCAGGGCGATACTCGGGGGGGAACTACAATTTGATAAAGTTTTCCACGTTTCGTCCGCTGGTACGGTGGGAGGTCTATATTTTCTGACTAGTACATCATTCTGTAAGGTGAAACAAGTTGGAACTTTATCTGCTTCCTCTTTAGTCAAGGCATTTTCTCTAAGGGAGGCAATATCAGGATCTTTCTTTTGCATTGCTATCAAATCATCAGTTTTCATGCTAACTTCTACATTCTTTACACTCCTATCCTTCTTTAACTGTTCATGCCCATTTTGATCAGGCGATTTCACGCCGTTTGTACTCCTTTGGAGATTTCTATTCAGGGTCTGTTTGCCCTGTACTACATGTGTAGTCGAGTCCTTTGGACTGGGTGTGCCACTTGGGTCACATGCGGGCGATTTAATATTTACTCGCGTAACGGGCTTTAAGCCACTGACGTCATCGTTTGAATGCGCCATAAAGGTTTGCGAGAGGTCAAGTACAGAACTCTCTGGTTTCAGACTTGCCTTTTTACTCATCGCTCGAGTCACTACACAGCCTGGAAATACGCCCGGAAACTCCTGCTGGAGCAGGTCTGTGTCCCTATCAGTGCTCGGCAATTTTGTCATTCTGGGATCAATTTTCACTCTGTCACCAGCTAAATCGTTGCCTAGGAGGAGCGAAACGCCCTCGACTGGCAACTTTGAACAAACTCCTACAGTTACAAATTCAGAGACTAAATTAGATTCTAGTTTCACTCTGTGTAATGGAACTTCTAAAAATTCCGAATTAACGCTCTGGACTAGAACTGAACACCCCGCGTAACTCTCTTGAGAGAAGGGAAGAACAGATTTCAAAACGAGGCTTTGGGTTGCCCCGGTATCCCTTAAGATTTTAACACGGGCCTTTCTTGCATGGTTACCCTCTAACTGAACAAAGCCATCTGACACAAAGGGCTGAAAGCTCTCGTGGACAGGGCTTTGTGTTTCACCTTTAGTCTCTAGTTTACTGGGCAGTGTTACCGGTTTCATGCTCTGCGTAACAGTTAACGCATTAATTTAAGGCTTACTTTGACCGTATCTTTTTCTATAACACTCAAGATTCTGTATGCCCCTTGAACTCACAGAATGTACAATATCTGGGTCCAGTCCTAGGTTGTCCCTCTTTATGTTGAGCAGGAGAGTCAGATTGACTTTTATACTGGGGTTTACCATGATCGGACTGTGGTTTACCTGAGCCGGAGTGACCCCGATAGTAGGGACTACCCTTTCTCCGACCCAGTTTTGGGCTTTTGCTACCTTCTCTTTTCTCACCATACCTCCTCCTGTGACTGGTATAACTGGGGCGGTGCGTCAAGGCAAATTCATCTGCCAGGACACCAGCCTCGTTTACATTTCTTACTTTATGTTCATCCAAAAATATTTTAATGTCACTACGGATATGCCTTTTGAACTCTTCTATCAAAATTAGTTGTTTGAGTTTTTCAAAGTCCTGATCAATTTTCATAGACTGACACCATCTATTAAATGCACTTTCTTTGTCTCTAGCATATTCAACATGAGTTTGATTTTCTCTTTTGGTGGCATTCCTAAATTTTAAGCGATACGCTTCGGGGACTAATTCATAGGCTCTCAGAATGACCTCTTTTACAGTGTCGTAATCCCTGCATTGTTCGTCTGTGAGCGCAGTGTAAACGTCCTGTGCGCGACCAACCAGAACGCTTTGTAACAACAGGGTCCACTGGCCTTTAGGCCAAGCCATTAAAGTGGCCACCCGTTCAAAATAACTGAAATAACGCTCCACTTCGTTTTCATTGAAGGGAGGTACTTTTGTCGAATTTCTGAATAGGAATTCAGACGGCTCATGTGCTTTACGATTTTGAGGATTTTGTAACTCTAACTCTTTCAACTTAATTTGCGTTTCTCTTTCGATTTCACATCTACGGATTTCTGTTTCTGCTTCATATTTCAATTTATCTGTTTCAACTTGAGCTTTGAGCTCATATTTCAATTTAAGTTCATACTTTCTCAATTCTAGTTCTATCGGGTCAATAGCTGTTGCCCCAAGAGGTTCCTTAATAGGTTTTTCCTCCAATTCAGATTCCTCTTTACTTTCTACATCACCATATAATGATTTCTTAAGTACATTTCTTAAACCCTCTACAGTGCATACATCCATGATGTCAATATTTAAATGTAGAGCAACAATTTCAAGTTCATTTTTCTTTAACGTATACAATAAGCTCCTATTTTCTCTTAATTGTGGTATAATTTCATTTGGTTTAAATTCCGTACCCATATTTGCAAAGTATCAAGATGACGTGTCTGAGAAATATACGAGTTCAATTGTAGTTAAATACTAGTTCAATAACTAGAAGTTATAGAGACCACTGTGAAATTTTACATCCAAATGTAGCCGTTATTACGAAATACAGGGTCTCGTCGCGGTCGCCATTATGTTACGGTCCCTTTTCACACCCAAACAACTCAGGCCGAACCGTAACACATATGCTCAGACACATTCTCTTCAAATGAATACGTAACCAAAATATGGGTGCAAAAACGGTACTATATTACTAGATTACAATATTTACATTCATACACAAATAATATAATAGTCAATTCATAACGTAATTTATAACCAAGTCTCTGACGAAAACTGAGTCTCTAAATAACGAACTGTAACGAAATACTTAACTGAATCCGGAAAACGAGAAACTGAAGTCCATCATCAACACATAATTCGGGCACACCCAAAACTGAAGTCCTGTATTAATCCATGTGGCACCAAACAAACATAAAGTCTCTCCTCTTCCTAAATTATAAAGTTCATGGCGTGGTTCATGGCATTCCGTGGGCTTGGGGACCAAGAGCCCACGGTCACGGTCCCCGGGGAAAACTGTAACGTGGCGTAGTAAAGTCAATAGTCCCGCCTCGTACTGCAGGCGAGTTCGTTTTATAGGTTTTCAACAATGGGTGAAAACCGCAGAAGTTTGTGGTTTTGCTTGAGAGAAACGATAGCGCCGGCAGAACTGCAAAACCAGTACTGAATGGTCCAAGAATAGTTTTTATGTTTTCTCAAAGCGCGTCAGTAGTCACTGATAGCGGGGTGGATCCATAAGCGTGGAAACGGGGGCGGCCACACCACTTCGTGGCGCCATCCTCCGATGTCCGGGTGACGTCCATGCAACAATATATATATATATATATATATATATATATATATATATATATATATATAAGTGCGGCCCTCCGTGGTACAGCCCGTCATTTCTTATAGTAGTTCCTAAACAAGTCGCCCGTCGAATGCCAAAATCGGTCCGATTAACCAGTCGAGGGCGTGCCGCGAGCCGGATACCCAACCCTACTCCTTCTTTAAGGGAGGGGGAGGTACGATTTCCCAGTGCTCTTTCCGGCCCAGGAGTTGTCTCTCCCTCCCCGACCATCGGGCTTGTTAGATGTTCCATGCTAGGCCGCTGGTATGCACAGGAAAAAAATAAACATAAACATAAGTAACACAATAAAGCCAAATTAAGAAAAACAAAACACGTGAATAATAATAATAATAATAATGATAACAAGAATAATAATAATAAAACTGATAATAATAAAACTGATAATAATAATAATAATAATAATAATAATAATAATATGAATTAAAAAATAATAATATGAATAAAAAATAACAAAAAATGTACTATAGAGTTTAAACGAATAATATGTAGAGAGATAAAGAAAAGATAGTAGAAAAACTGAAACAGATCCTCTTGAATATGATATAAGTGATACATATTAAACATTCAAAAGATTAGAACAAAATATGCAACCGGAAATAATGCAAATGGTAAAGAAATCAAAAACAGAATCAGAAATTATAATTTAAGTAATAATAATGATAATAGGTAAAATAATAAATAGAAATAATACTGGAGAAATAGGTACAGGTAGTAGGGTAAAGGAAGAAAACAACATTATAAAGATGAATACAAAGTGAAAAAGTAGAGAAGAAAGAAGTGACAAAAACAAAATAAAAATTTATTTGGGAGAAAAAGATTAAAAGATCACCAGTGGCTAGCAGGGATTATTTTATCATAGAGATAAATGCTTAAAGTATGCCAGGTATCCTTTGTCTTGATTGAGGCCATTTTGTATACAGTCGAATATTTATGAATGTTAATTCCATAAATTGTCTTAACCATGTGTCCATGAGATCTCCCTCGTATGCTCCGCATTGTGTCTAGTTTGTGAGGAGTGTGCCAACTGAAGTGTGTTTACTATTCGAGTTAATAGAGTGCCTGGTCTTTTGCATGGAAACGTACAATTTTGAAAGTCTTTCTCGGTGATTTTATATTTTATTAACTGGTTGCGCAAATTTGTATATACAATACATTATATATATATATATATGTGTGTGTGTATACATAAATACATTAATTTATACGCATGAATATATTCAACATGTTACCATGCGCGGTCCCTGAAAGGATCTGTTATTTGAAGCAAATATCAAGCATTGGAATATACTAAACAATTGATCACACCTCTGGTTATCATTTAAGATTCAGGTACATTGTCGCTGTACATGTCACGGTAAAATAATGATACATTCCTCTTAAGTAGGTGCCCCGGAACCCTTCTCCGGAACCCATTTTATTTTAAAATGCAAACGAGTGGAAGCACAAAAACAGCGAAGAAATAATTATTCCCATACCAATCAGCTGTTGAGTCCTTACGACGTACCGTGTATGTTCCGGGTAGGGGTGGGTGGGGGTGGGTGGGGTTGAACGTCACAAATGCCGATGTGCAATTATTGCGCCTGTTATTCTGTGTGCAAATCAGTAATGTCGAGGTGGAAACACACACTGGCTTGTTTTCTGTAAGTTGTTGCATCTGAGTTACGTGGATGGCCATACTTTTTTGCAGATGATTGCCTCTTTCTAAACAAGCAGACACAGAACATTTAAGCAGTATATAGATACTATTACCTCGTGAGTTAATCAGTCTTGTCAATAAAACTCCATTTAACAAATATTACAGTGTATGGGTAGTCGGAAGATTCATATACCTCAAATATTTGGCTATTTAGGGAGGGTCATCAATAGAACGAATTGGGACAATGCGGAGCCGAGCGCTGTTGGTACATGCGCCGTCACACGAAGGAATGCACTCAAATGGATATCTGCCGATTGTCTCCAGAAACATTCAGCAGTTTGTATGTCAAGTAAGTGATGGAAAGTACTATTTGCGCATATTTTAGAGCAGATAATTTTTCATCTCTTACCTTCATGTAAAGGACTATCTCTTTGAAAAAAGCAATTACCCATGCTATTTAATTTTTGTATTCCTGTTTAGCTTCTGTTCCGCCAAAGTTTACAGTGGGATATGCAGATCCAAATTCAACTACTAGTATGCCATCTAGTACATCTGACTTATCTAAAATGACAGTTCCCAGGACAAGTGAGTATTCCCTGTGCTATGAATATATTCCATATAGCCAAAAATATTGTATACTGTCAGTCTGAAAAATAATAATAACAGGGTCCTTTTAGTGAGGACGGTTCATAAAGACAATTTCTTTATGTCTATATGTATGTATTGCAAATTTTATTAATTTTATGATCTTTATTATGTTCATTTTGTTTATTTTATGCGTCCATGTCATTTGTTGATAAATATGTCCCTATATATAAATATAAACATAAATACATATATATATATATATATCTCATGTGTACATGTGTGTTAACCATATATTAAACCTAAGGTTCATAGATTAGAATGTATTTTGGTTATTTAAAAATTTTTAAAAACATTTAGATGCAACGCCACCTCGACAAGCATTAGTAAAAGTAATTATTGGCATAGTGATCGCGGTCATTCTGGTCGTGATTATATCATTACTGGTACGTTTCATCCAACGAAAGAGAAAAAAGCGTCAAAAGTAAGTGCATTCTGTGTTCTCTTACTGATTGGAATAAGGAGTAATACAGGTTGGCTAGTTATTCATACATGTGTTAACAAAAAAATAGTGAACCTTTCTATGAGAAATATAAAAAGAAGTTGGAAAATAGCAAAAGAAATGACGTCAATGTATACAATTCCAGAGGAAAAAACCCCACGACCCCTATCGCCAGGTATTGTTATCGTCAGGATACAAACATCAGCCAGTATCTCTAAAAAATTAAACATGGGAATACGAACCGAACTGATTTCTTTGTCAGTATTTATTTTCTATTACAAATGTTGTTTCTTAGTAGGAGTGTTTAAGAATCTACCTGGAAATACATTTATGTGCGTGCAAGATTTTATAAGCATTGGCAGTTCTGCTCATGTATATATATATGTGATGTATCCATTTATAGTGAGGAAATATTAACAATGACACCAGCCTCGGAAGAATTGCGACAACCACTAATGCCCAGGTAGTGTGATAAACAAGCGATTAATAAACGTGTTTTCCTAAAGTTAACATAGGTTTCATACACACTTATTTCAAAATAGCAATATATAATCTAGAAAACTCGAAGACTCGAAGAAACATATTTTAAAGAAAAAATATAGAATAATTTACATAAGCATGCGTATCATATCTCAGTTTTGCTCTTGAAACGCTTTGGTACACTTTATAACTGACATAATCTGAGCGGATACTCTTAAAGTATTAAAACGTTAATGCAGATGTACATACATTGTTTCATCAAATGTAATACTTATGCCAAAAAATGATAAAATTTGAAGCAAACAAAAAGAAATTTCGAGTTCTGAGGAGAAGACGAAAAGGACAAGCTTGACAATATATACAACTCTTGAGCAGACTCCAGTATACCATATCACCAGGTAAAGTTAACATTATGATATATTAATCTGGGTGACCTTTCGAATCGATGTTAATTGTATTACTTAGCTGATACCTATTAATTAAGCATGATCAAAACATTGTAGTATTATAAATTATTAAGTTTAACACTCTGTGAAAGTCAATGTTACCATAAATCAAATTTATATACATGACTTTAAAACGAATTCCAAATACGCAAATAGATGTAACTATTATAGCGATGTCGAAGTTAATTCTAACGATAGGGAAACCTAATAACGATTATACAACCTTTATCCGAGGCATACTGATTGAATTTTTATTTATGCTCAATTGGTTGCAGCAATGCACGAATAAAATCCGTTTAGATATGATATTTGTTATGATATCTCCTTCTAATAATGTCTGTACATTCCATTGAATGTTCTGGCATTCAGTAAACACGTTTTTATTAGACACATAATAAGAAATAACATAATTACATGCATGCCCGGTTCCATTTCTGGTATTTCTAGAGCGATATATATAATGCTCTTGGTTTTAAAGGTTATAATTCGAAACAAGTAAATGTATTAACTACTATAATGTCATATATCCGTCTATGACATATAGATGCAAACTGTAAAAAATATAATTACTAATAATAATTATAACTATCCTTTATCCTTTCTTGATCTGGGACCAAATTCAACCATCGTTGACTCATTCGTATTAATGAACTCTAAACAAAGAACCTTTAAAAGACAATATTGTAAAATATCGTTTCTACAAATATCCATACTGCTATCTGTTACAAATATAAAAGGGATTTTCCCTATTTTCCCCATCTTTCATATTTATACTATGTATGACACAAACACGCCTTAAAAAATGCAAATATGTATTACGCGTCCGATAGTTGATAAACATTTGGAGCCTTGATCACATACATTTATAGGGACATTACAGGAGTTGTCTATAATGAAAAAGAACAGTTTATAACCAAACATCCCTGCCCTGAAGCAATGCAACATTCGTTACTGTCAAGGGTATAATATGTATTTATATAGGTAACTATGGCATATGTTTAAGCAATTTACATCTCTTAGCTTCAGTTACGAATGAGTTGTATTTTTGTTGTTGTAAAAAATATATCCCTCTCATCTGGCGTGTTGTTCAAATTTACTCTCCCGTCATACAGTAAAGGCGTTGTATTTATTTAAAAGAAAAATAATTAAGTACATTATCTAAAAATTGTGAATTATACATGGCTATCAGCCTAGTCAAAGACTTGTGACCCTTCTGCATCGCCCAGACCCTTGGCACTTACTACAAGTACAACCGATAAAATTACTTCACCCCAATCAAAGATGGAAGACCCTTCTGAATCGCCCAGGCCTTTGGCACTAACTACAAGTACAACCGATAAAATAACTTCACCCCAGTCAAAGATTGAAGACCCTTCTGCATCGCCCAGACCCTTGGCACTTACTACAAGTACAACCGATAAAATTACTTCACCCCAATCAAAGATGGAAGACCCTTCTGAATCGCCCAGGCCTTTGGCACTAACTACAAGTACAACCGATAAAATAACTTCACCCCAGTCAAAGATTGAAGACCCTTCTGCATCGCCCAGACCCTTGGCACTTACTACAAGTACAACCGATAAAATTACTTCACCCCAGTCAAAGATGGAAGACCCTTCTGAATCGCCCAGGCCTTTGGTACCTACAACTAGTAAAACCAATGTGATGGGGTCACCAAAGTCAAAGACGGATGACCCTTCTGCATCGCCCAGACCCTTGGCACTTACTACAAGTACAACCGATAAAATTACTTCACCCCAGTCAAAGATGGAAGACCCTTCTGAATCGCCCAGGCCTTTGGCACCTACAACTAGTAAAACTAATGTAATGGCGTCACCAAAGTGAAACCCGGATGACCCTTCTGCATCAGCCCAGACCCTTGGCACTTACTACAAGTACAACCGATAAAATTACTTCACCCCAGTCAAAGATGGAAGACCCTTCGGCATCGCCAAGACCATTGGCACTTACTACAAGTACAACCAATAAAATTTCTTCACCCCAATCAAAGTAGAAGACCCTTCTGAATCGCCCGGGCCTTTGGCACCAACAACTAGTAAAACAAATGTAATGGCGTCACCAAAGTCAAAGACGGATGACCCTTCTTAATCGCCCAGGACTTTGGCACCTACAAGTAGTAAAACCAATGTAATGGCGTCAACAAAGTCAAAGACGGATGACCCTTCTGCATCAGCCCAGACCCTGGGCACTTACTGCAAGTACAACCGATAAAATTACTTCACCCCAGTCAAAGATGGAAGACCCTTCGGCATCGCCCAGACCCTTGGCACTTACTACAAGTACAACCAATAAAATTACTTCACCCCAATCAAAGTAGAAGACCCTTCTGAATCGCCCGGGCCTTTGGCACCAACAACTAGTAAAACAAATGTAATGGCGTCACCAAAGTCAAAGACGGATGACTCTTCTGAATCGCCCAGGCCTTAGGCACCTACAAGTAGTAAAACCAATGTAATGGCGTCACCAAAGTCAAAGACGGATGACCCTTCTGCATCAGCCCAGACCCTTGGCACTTACTACAAGTACAACCGATAAAATTACTTCACCCAAGTCAAAGATGGAAGACCCTTCTGAATCGCCCAGGCCTTTGCACCTACATCTAGTAAAACCAATGTAATTGGGTCACCAAAGACAAAGATGGAAGACCCTTTTGCATCGCCCAGACCCTTGGCACTTACTACAAGTACAACCGATAAAATTACTTCACCCAAGTCAAAGATGGAAGACCCTTCGGCATCGCCCAGACCCTTGGCACTTACTACAAGTACAACCAATATAATTACTTCACCCCAATCAAAGTAGAAGACCCTTCTGAATTGCCCGGGCCTTTGGCACCAACAACTAGTAAAACAAATGTAATGGCGTCACCAAAGTCAAAGACGGATGACTCTTCTGAATCGCCCAGGCCTTAGGCACCTACAAGTAGTAAAACCAATGTAATGGCGTCACCAAAGTCAAAGACGGATGACCCTTCTGCATCAGCCCAGACCCTTGGCAATTACTACAAGTACAACCGATAAAATTACTTCACCCAAGTCAAAGATGGAAGACCCTTCTGAATCGCCCAGGCCTTTGCACCTACATCTAGTAAAACCAATGTAATTGGGTCACCAAAGACAAAGATGGAAGACCCTTTTGCATCGCCCAGACCCTTGGCACTTACTACAAGTACAAACGATAAAATTACTTTACCCCAGTCAAAGATGGAAGACCCTTCTGCATCGCCCAGACCCTTGGCACTTACTACAAGTACAACCAATAAAATAACTTCACCCCAATTAAAGATTGAAGACCATTCTGAATCGCCCAGGCCTTTGGCACCAACAATTAGTAAAACAAATGTAATGGCGTCACCAAAGTGAAAGACGGATGACCCTTCTGAATCAGCCCAGACCCTTGGCACTTACTACAAGTACAACCGAAAAAATTACTTCACCCCAGTCAAAGATGGAAGACCCTTCTGAATCGCATAGGCCTTAGGCACCTACAACTAGTAAAACCAATGTAATGGCGTCACCAAAGTCAAAGACGGATGACCCTTCAGCATCGCCCAGACCCTTGGCACTTACTACAAGTACAACCAATAAAATTACTTCACCCCAGTCAAAGATGGAAGACCCTTCTGAATCGCCCAGGCCTTTGGCACCTACAACTGGTAAAACCAATGTAATGGAGTCACCAAATTCAAAGACGGATGACCCTTCTGCATCAGCCCAGACCCTTGGCACTTACTACAAGTACAACCGATAAAATTACTTCACCCCAGTCAAAGATGGAAGACCCTTCTGAATCGCCCAGACCCTTGGCACTTACTACAAGGACAACCGATAAAATTACTTCACCCCAGTCAAAGATGGAAAACCCTTCTGCATCCCCCAGACACTTGGCACTTACTACAAGTAAAACCAATAAAATTACTTCGCCCCAATCAAAGATGGAAGACCCTTCTGCATCGCCCAGACCCTTGGCACTTACTACAAGTACAACCGATAAAATTACTTCACCCCAGTCAAAGATGGAAGACCCTTCTGAATCGCCCAGGCCTTTGGCACCTACAACTAGTAAAACCAATGTAATGGCGTCACCAAAGTCAAAGACGGATGACCCTTCTGCATCAGCCCAGACCCTTGGCACTTACTACAAGTACAACCGATTAAATTACTTCACCCAGGTCAAAGATGGAAGACCCTTCTGCATCGCCCAGACCCTTGGCACTTACTACAAGTACAACCTAAAAATTACTTCACCCCAGTCAAAGATGGAAGACCCTTCTGAATCGCCGAGGCCTTTGGCACCTACAACTAGTAAAACCTATGTAATGGCGTCACCAAAGTCAAAGACGGATGACCCCTCTGCATCGCCCAGACCCTTGGCACTTACTACAAGTACAACCGATAAAATTACTGAATCACAGTCAGAGATGGAAGACCCTTCTGAATCGCTCAGGCCTTTGCACCTACAACTAGTAAAACCAATGTAATGGCGTCACCAAAGTCAAAGACGGATGACCCTTCTGCATCGCCCAGACCCTTGGAACTTACTACAAGTACAACCAAAAAATTACTTCACCCCAGTCAAAGATGGAAGACCCTTCTGAATCGCCCAGGCCTTTTGCACCAACAACTAGTAAAACCAATGTAATGGCGTCACCAAAGTCAAAGACGGATGACCCTTCTGCATCAGCCCAGACCCCAGGCACTTACTACAAGTACAACCGATAAAATTACTTTACCCCAATCAAAGATGGAAGACCCTTCTGAATCGCCTAGGCCTTTGGCACCAACAAAAAGTACAACCGATAAAATTACTTCACCCCAGTCAAAGATGGAAGACCCTTCTGAAAAGCCCAGGCCTTAGGCACCTACAACTAGTAAAACCATTGAAATGGGGTCACCAAAGTCAAAGACGGATGACCCTTCTACATCGCCCAGACCCTTGGCACTTACTACAAGTACAACCGATCAAATTACTTCACCCCAGTCAATGATGGAAAACCCTTCTGCATCGCCCAGACCCTTGGCACCTACAACTAGTAAAACCAACGTAATTGGGTCACCAAAGTCAAAGACGGATGACCCTTCTGCATCGCCCAGACCCTTGGCACTTCCGACAAGTACAACCGATAAAATTACTTCATCCCAGTCAGAGATGGAAGACCCTTCTGAATCGCCCAGGCCTTTGGCACCTACAACTAGTAAAACCAATGTAATAGCGTCACCAAAGTCAAAGACGGATGACCCTTCTGCATCTCCCAGACCCTTGGCACTTACTACAAGTACAACCGATAAAATTACTTCACCCCAGTCAAAGATGGAAGACCCTTCTCAATCGGCCAGGCCCTAGGCACCTACAACTAGTAAAACCAATGTAATGGGGTCACCAAAGTCAAAGACGGATGACCCTTCTGCATCGCCCAGACCCTTGGCACTTACTACAAGCACAACCGATAAAATTACTTCAACCCAGTCACAGATGGAAGACCCTTCTGCATCGCGAAGACCCTTGGCACCTACAACTAGTAAAACCAATGTAATGGCGTCACCAAAGTCAAAGATGGATGACCCTTCTGCATCGCCCAGACCCTTGGCACTTACTACAAGTACAACCGATAAAATTACTTCACCCCAGTCAAAGATGGAAGACCCTTCTGAATAGCCCAGGCCTTAGGCACCTACAACTAGTAAAACCATTGTAATGGGGTCACCAAAGTCAAAGAAGGATGACCCTTCTGCATCGCCCAGACCCTTGGCACTTACTACAAGTACAACCGATAAAATTACTTCACCCCAGTCAAAGATGGAAAACCCTTCTGCATCGCCCAGACCCTTGGCACCTACAACTAGTAAAACCAATGTAATGGGGTCACAAAAGTCAAAGACGGATGACCCTTCTGCATCGCCCAGACCCTTGGCACGTCCGACAAGTACAACCGATAAAATTAATTCATCCCAGTCAGAGATGGAAGACCCTTCTGAATCGCCCAGGCCTTTGGCACCTACAACTAGTAAAACCAATGTAATAGCGTCACCAAAGTCAAAGACGGATGACCCTTCTGCATCGCCCAGACCCTTGGCACTTACTACAAGTACAACCGATAAAATTACTTCACCCCAGTCAAAGATTGAAAACCCTTCAGAATCGGCCAGACCCTTTGCACCAACAAATAGAAAAACCAATGTAATGGGGTCACCAAAGTCAAAGACAGATGACCCTTTCTGCATCAGCCCAGACCCTTGGCACTTACTAGAAGTACAACCGATAAAATTACTTCACCCCAGTTAAAGATGGAAGACCCTTCTGCATCGCCCAGACCCTTGGCACTTACTACAAGTACAACCAATAAAATTACTTCACCCCAATCAAAGATTGAAGACCATTCTGAATCGCCCAGGCCTTTGGCACCAACAATTAGTAAAACAAATGTAATGGCGTCACCAAAGTGAAAGACGGATGACCCTTCTGCATCAGCCCAGACCCTTGGCACTTACTACAAGTACAACCGAAAAATTACTTCACCCCAGTCAAAGATGGAAGACCCTTCTGAATCGCCCGGGCCTTTGCACCTACAACTAGTAAAACCAATGTAATGGCGTCACCAAAGTCAAAGACGGATGACCCTTCTGCATCGCCCAGACCCTTGGCACTTACTACAAGTACAACCGATAAAATTACTTCACCACAGTCAAAGATGGAAGACCCTTCTAAAAACGCCCAGGCCTTTGGCACCTACAACTAGTAAAACCATTGTAATGGGGTCACCAAAGTCAAAGACGGATGACCCTTCTGCATCGCCCAGACCCTTGGCACTTACTACAAGTACAACCGATAAAATTACTTCACCCCAGTCAAAGATGGAAAACCCTTCTGCATCGCCCAGGCCTTTGGCACCTACAACTAGTAAAACCAATGTAATGAGGTCACCAAAGTCAAAGACGGATCACCCTTCTGCATCGCCCAGACCCTTGGCACGTCCGACAAGTACAACCGATAAAATTACTTCATCCCAGTCAGAGATGGAAGACCCTTCTGAATCGCCCTGGCCTTTGGCACCTTCAACTAGTAAAACCAATGTAATAGCGTCACCAAAGTCAAAGACGGATGACCCTTCTGCATCGCCCAGACCCTTGGCACTTACTACAAGTACAACCGATAAAATTACTTCACCCCAGTCAAAGATGGAAGACCCTTCTGAATCGCCCAGGCCCTAGGCACCTACAACTAGTAAAACCAATGTAATGGGGTCACCAAAGTCAAAGACGGATGACCCTTCTGCATCGCCCAGACCCTTGGCACTTACTACAAGCACAACCGATAAAATTACTTCAACCCAGTCACAGATGGAAGACCCTTCTGCATCGCGAAGACCCTTGGCACCTACAACTAGTAAAACCAATGTAATGGCGTCACCAAAGTCAAAGACGGATGACTCTTCTGCATCGCCCAGACCCTTGGCACTTGCTACAAGTACAACCGATAAAATTACTTCACCCCAGTCAAAGATGGAAGACCCTTCTGAATAGCCCAGGCCTTAGGCACCTACAACTAGTAAAACCATTGTAATGGGGTCACCAAAGTCAAAGAAGGATGACCCTTCTACATCGCCCAGACCCTTGGCACTTACTACAAGTACAACTGATAAAATTACTTCACCCCAGTCAAAGATGGATGACCCTTCTGCATCGCCCAGACCCTTGGCACTTACTACAAGTACAACCGATAAAATTACTTCACCCCAGTCAAAGATGGAAAAACCTTCTACATCGCCCAGACCCTTGGCACCTACAACTAGTAAAACCAATGTAATTGTCTCACCCCATTCAAAGATGAATGACCCTTCTGGTTCGCCCACGCCCTTGGCACCTTCAACTAGTAAAACCAATGTAATTGCCTCACCCCATTCAAAGATGAATGACCCTTCTGGTTCGCCCAGGCCCTTCTACAACTATTTAACCCAATGTCATTGCCTCACACCAGTCAAAGACGAAGGTCCCATCTGCAGCACCCCTTCACTAGGCGTCAACTCTTGGAAAAACCGATGTGGCGGCGTCATTTCAGCAAATACCTTAAGTCTCTTTCATCATCTAATGTAAATACAGAAGTGTTGTATTTTGCGCTATAATTAAGTGGTAGAAGCGGAAGGAGGTCCTAAATATAACCATTTTTGCAATTATCTTTCTTTTATAGATCTATTCCAACGGATATGATGTCACAGGATAAAGGTACTGGAAAACATCAAGAGCAAGGAAAGGTACTGCAACTTAATACAACATTTAGATTTAAGTAGGATTTTCTGTAGAAGAATCCGATTAAAATTCAATTTGACTGCAGCGGTGTATAATGTATTAACAAAAAAGCCGGGCATGGCTATGCATGGTTGCAGGACAACAAATTAATTGAGTTGTGCCATAGGGTAACGTGTTCGTTATTTAAAATGCGCTGCTGACTACGATGTTTCGAATAAAAGATTCCCGTCCTATCTTTGTGATTATCTATATTCAAACTATATCGCCATATTTAGATTAGTAAATAATAATCAGTCACTGACAAATGGGACTTATTCTTTAAGAAAATACAGTTAAAATACTTCGAATGAAGCCTTTTTTAACTTTATTCTTGTGTTGACTGATTTTGTCTGAAAGACAGCGATATGACTGATGTACCCTTTTTCCATAAGACCAAAAGGCTTTTAGCAGAGCAATTTTTGCATATTTCTGTTTAAAATTATATTTATTTTTCTAAAATAATTTTCACGTTGTCTGAAGTTTGATAATCTGATATTTGATAACCATATGCATTCACACCACATATTCAATGCTCATGTTTTTTTCTGTTAGCACATGAGAGTATACATAGTAGGAACATTTATTGATTGTCCATATTGGTTATATGGTGATACTTCATTCGCTAAAATTCTCCTAAAAGTCGGTGCATCAAAATATTCACACAGGTGACGGGTCATCTAATACTATTGCCTGATTTTAATATCATGTTCGTTATCCCTGTCAATTGTGTCAACAGTCGCAAGGCAAAAATAAAATATTTTAACCAATAAAAATATTTTATTGTTACCTCGAATCATAGATTTATAATAGAAATAATGTCAACTCCCTTATTTCACATTATTATGCAATAACGAAAAATGATTCTGCAATAAAAAGCGTTGATAGTTTGCGTATTCCCACATGTTAGCATACATATTCTATGAAAAACGTTGATGACAGTAGTCTTTCCAAATGACAATGGACTTTCTTATGATGGTCGGGTATTTCAGCTTCAAAGGATCCCTGCCATAAACGAGAAAAGCTTGTTCGGGAAAACATGTAAACAGAAGCAGATCCAGGGGAGACTTGTTTGAAGAGTTGCATACAAAAGTTTACGCCCTGGACCACCCCTTTCCGAACCTGAGAGTCCTGGGGACCAATGCAAAATTCGACTTTCCATGTAAAGAAAAGAAACTGTATTTACTTTTTGTTAAAATGCATCTTCAGAATAAAATGTGACATTTTAGTTGATTAGGCAGCTTACAGAAACGTTGGTATACCCTTAGGAAAAAATCAGCACTTTTTTTCAAATTGCTCAGTGTTCCCTGCCAGTTGCGTGTGTGACATTCGCCATCCGAAAATGTGGGCTTGGGACTTAAGTTTGCGAACCGCTTGTCCCAACTGTGTTTAATAGCATTGATCAGTGGAAAGTAGGACAGTATTGTGATATAGAAAATGATTTGACATTACAATATCTTGTAATATATAAGCCTAACTATAAAACATAATGCATGGGAGAGGACACCAAGATCAGAGCATGATACTGATTCATCATTTACGATTGTACTTCTATTCACTCTGTGATAACCATTCCGTCGCTTATTCTATGTTTAGAACATTACTTCTATGATACTAAATGTAAAAAGCTTACTATTTCCCGCGTATGTTTTGAATCAAACATCTGATACAGGGAATCGAAATCTGTGATTATTTCTGTTTCTCTTCTTGTTGTGAGATACAAGATAGAATGGCGGTATGACATAAATTCTACATATATATGTTAGCACGGCATGTGAAAACATATTGAAAAGTCTACAAGTTCCTAACTTGGAGGTGGTTTATGTTTAATAAACCAATGTTGTTTTTACCCACAAAATATAAGAAACATGCCTTATCCGCATTATATGGATCCTTTACAGATATCAGACCCTGTTGCACTTATAAATAACTGATTGAAAAAGGTCACGCCGGAATAACTTTGACAACAGGTATGTTGGGGTCAAGAAATTATAAGCCGCGTCATTTTACAAAAATATAAAATGCGGTGCCTGTTTTAATTTTGAAGTGTTATCCGGCAAAGATGGAACGTCCTATCAGATAATTAGGTTACCAATACGTGTTAGACACATATGACTGACGGATACAAATACACATCAGTGTGTTGCTATTCTTTTTTAAATGGTAGCTTAACTAAGCAGAGGACGTAATAACGCATTTCCGTCTGTCTCAGAGAGACAAACACTTGTTTGGAAAGGCATTTTCCGTTTTGTAGCAATCCTTTAAAATAGAGAACACTTAGATGTTTTCTACATGAGCAGCTGATAAGTAGTAACAAATATGACACAACAAACGAAATATTTTACAGGCGGTGTTCCACCGACTCCCTGTATTTCCTATATTTTCCTGTTAAAATTTCTACTGCACCTACGGGCCTTGGATGTGTTGTCGTCCTTCTGGTCTGACATTGTAACTAATGTAGTGTGCAATAGGACAACAATAGCTATTAGGGATTATTCATTGAATTCCAGATCTAAACACTGAATTGGTTCATGAACGCACTTCATGTTCGAAAGTTATTGTCCATGTGAACCAATTGAATAAATGCCAGAAACCATAAGTGAACAAGATGTTAGAAACATTATTAAGTTCTCAAACGACGGTAATTCCATCATGTTGCCAGGTTACAATCATCTCCGCTAACCTACTTTGCAGCAACTTATGTGATCGGTCATATTTTTGAAAGTTCTCGGAGGATATCCATGAAGGTTTGTGAAACAATGGACCATTGGCTAGTATATATATATATATATATATATATATATATATATATATATATATATATATATATATATATATAATATGGAACGGACAGTGTGTTGATCTGCATCCAGACCCATCCGAATGAACCTTTGCGGCTGCTGCTTCGTTTGTTTTTTTTCGGTGTAAAATCTCCAAAATAAACACATATCAGTATTTATTTCTATAAACGAAGTCTCCAAACTAATGTGACTCGCCCCATTATTTAGTCACTTCTTGCTTGCTCTTCTTTCTTGCCCACTCTCCCACAAAATCAGTTATTTTCATAAGTACCGTCAACGTTACTGTTTACCTATAACGTCCATATTGAGTAACCGACTTTATATTTGGTTAAAAAAAAAAATTCTCATTTGACAAGAAATGGTGAGAGTTTTGGAAATATGTAATGTCAAGCTGGCCAAATGTTTTGATATGCTGAAAACTAGACCTATCTACCTGTAAAAGTTGCCGAGTTATAGGCATTTACGTGGAGTCTCTTTTTTTTCGTTTGACGTAATATGGTGAGAGAATTGTTGTGTTTTTAATTCTCATGTCGAGCTGGGCATATGTTACGATATGCCCACAAGTAGGCCTGTGTAGCTGTAAATGACGAGATATGGTGCGAGATTTGGTGTGGTTTTTAATTCTCATGTCCAGCTGGGCATATGTTACCAAATGCCGAGAAGAAGGCCTGTGTAGCTGTAAATGACGAAATATGGTGCGAGATTTGGTGTGGTTTTAAATCCTCATGTCTAGCTGTCAGGCATATGTTACGTTATGTCGACAAGTAGGCCTATGTAGCTGTAAAAGTCACCGAGTTATAAGCACCTATACCGAAACGCCGAAAACAGGACCTGTATAGCTGTAAAAGTCACCCAGTTATAATGATTTCCGTGAAATCTCTTTTTTTCTCGTTTAACGAGATATGGTTCGATATTTGACCAGCCTTGCAGTTTTACCTTACCAAATGGCCGAATATTACGATATGCTTAAAACAAGACCTGTCTCACCTTAAAAGTCGCAGAGTTATAAAAATTTATGTGAATTTTTTTTCTCGTTTGTCGAGACATGGTGCGAGATTTGTTATGCTTTTTGATTATGTTATGTCCGGTTTGGCATATTTCACAAAACGCCGAAAACTGGACCTGTGTAGCCGTAAAAGTTGCCCAGTTATAAGGATATCCGTGAAATCTCTTTTTTTCTTATTTAACGACATATGGTGCAAAATTCTGCGAGCCTTGAAATTTTATCATATCTGGCTATCCTTAAGAAACATAATGACGAAAACCAGACCTTTGTAGCTTAAAGATTGTCAAAGATAGAAAAAGTAGCTTGAATATTTTCAAATTATCAGGTTTTAACCCAAAAATGCGTAATCATGGTAACGGAAGATTTGAATCATGTACACATCCTCAGAAAGCCCACGACGGATCAAACAAGCTGTGGTTTAAGTGGCTACGAACTTTTGTGTCAAAGTTATGGAGCTAAACGGTATTGCATTCTTTTCATTACCTTGACCTTCACCAAGATGCGATGTACACCTTAAACAATAGGTTTCCAGAACTTTGGGTTGTCAAATAATCCTGTATGTTTTAAGTGGATGTTGCAAAATTTTGGCAAGGGGAGAGGGGACTGACATACACGCAGACAGACAAACAAATGGACAAAAGGAACTGACGAATATGCTTGCCGAGCAAGCAATGACTAGAGGTCACGCGCTTGCTGGAAATGAAATAATACAGACTGACAGAGAGACAGACAGAGAGGGGGTGTGAAAATAGTCATATAAATGAGCAATGTTGTGGGTAAGCCAAAACGAATAATACGTTTATGTAGGCATTCTGACCTTGAATAGCTGAAGATTGTTCTAGTGGAAAAGTCTCCGAGTTAGAAGCATTTCTGTGAAATATCATTTTTTCACGCTTAACAAGATATAGTACGAGATTTGGCGGGACTTGCACTTTTTTCAAGTCCAGCTGGCCAAATGTTACAAAATGCCGAAACCTAGACCTGTCTAGCTATGAAAGTCGCCGAATTATGAGCATTTCCGTGAAATCCCGTTTTTTTCTTTATTGACGAGATCTAGTACGAGATTCGGCAAGACTTCAGTTTATCATATGAAGCTGGGTATAAGCTACCCTAATGACAAAAACCAGACCTCTCTATCTAAAAAAATTATAAAGATAGAAAATGTAACATGAATATTTTCAAATTATCAAGTTTTAACCCATACATACGTAACCATGGTAACTGCAGATATCCATCAATTACACAGCAGAAGAAAGGTCATGGAATTCGAAATAAAACGAGCTATGGTTTAAGTGGTTACGACGATTTGCAACAAAGTTACACAGCAAATAAGGTATTGAAACTTTTCATGACCTTGACTTTGATCTTGATGCGACATCAACCAAAAACAATAAGTTTCAAGGAGTTTTTGTTGTCAATCAACCCTGTAAGTTTCATGTCGATTAAGGACAGGAGAGTCTAGACAAACAAAAAAACAAAAAAAAAAAAATGAGCATACGGAACTGACCAACATGCTTGCCTAAATCGAAGACTTCCGACAAGCAATAAAATATCAATTGAATAATTTAAAGACGAAATTTAAAAAATAATTATGTTCGGTTACCTTTGTTAATGCTATGGTTGTTGGTTTGGGATATGTCAGGAATATTTCCCTTTGTTCAAAATTGATATCATACCGAATCATCATCATCTTAATGACAATAGGACATTTTTCTCTCAAATATTAAACTTTCGGACGAGATAAATTCCATTTTTTGTACACTTTAACATATGTTCCCCTATTCTGGCCCCTCGGTGAACCAATGAATGGCGAGAAATGATAAATTTCCTAACTAACGTAAATACCATAACTTTTCAAATCTATGGAGAACGTCCCACCCTTAGTGCCCAAAATGCTCCTCTTCGCCAAATTGCTGGCTTTATTGACTGATCGTCCTCGTGACGTAATGCAAAGGTGTCAGCTCATATTATGTGTTTGTTGTCTTCATTTGATGAAAAACATATGACGTGATAATTTACGAATGAAAAGAATTTCATTGGCAATGGACAGTTTGTCAAAATCATGTATCATGAGAGCCAACGCCAACCTGTGAATGTGCTATAACATTCCTTATGAATGACAGAATAATGTGGAGTGCCGCCAACTGTGCACATGAACACATGAACAGCAATTTGAGTTAAACAAAGATTAATTATATAAAATAAAAACTTCATTATTAAGTTATATAAAATAAAAATGTTGCGAACGTTTCAATATAACAATGAAATATTGTTTCAGTTGAATAAAAAATCATGAAAGCATTAGTTCATTAAGGAGCTTATAGGACTAGGGTTACAAGTCCTTACAAGGGCCTTAACCTAGTTAATCCGTGACAAAAGAGATGCCACTGATAAGACCCGCGGACCGTGAATTACCTCCCTTCGGAACCATTCGTTTGTTTCTCGAACTACACTAATGTTCACACAACCCAAATTGAACATTTGGCTTTTGACTTATGAGTATCGAATTTTCAACTTAAGCACGTAACAATTTCTTATAAACAACGTGGATATCCTTGCATGAGACCGCCTCGTTGCCAAAGACGCCAGAACAATCGATTGACGACGGAGCACACGGGCGGTAATACGAGTCAAGCACCTGAAATGAGACTGCTGGTGATTACCATTACTAATCACTTCAATTCACGGTCTTCCGCTCATGAGCGCTCAAAATCGTCAGCATCAGAGGATTAGTATTAACCTCTTGATTGATCAGTATCAGTGTACAGTTTGTCATTTGATTCGAACTAAGGAAGATTAAGCATTTGTTTTCGAAGAAACTCAAAATTTTCTTACCAGTGATGCGTCGTATTTGACGATGAATTGCTGCATTTGCCTCAATGAGTTCCCGACACTTGCCGCAACTGAATATATCTAGTGTGCATAATTCTAAATAACACAAACTGTCAGCGCATACATATTTTACGTCGACGGAACTCCAGGAATTTACCGCTCAGCTACTAGATTTATCGCTCTGGTTGACAATGCCTCAGTGGTGACCGTCAGTTACATGGGGCGCGCGGGCAGGATCAATGATAGTGCAAGTGCCGTGCGTGACACCTCCCCACAATGGGCGCACAATAGGGTTGATGGGTAATCGCGTGCTAATTGCAATTAAGTTTCGGGGCTGGCCTGGACCGCTGGAACTTGTTATTCGAGTCCTATAAACTCCTTGCTTCAATCTTTATGTCACCCTTTTTACTGCCCATAAAGCTGTACATATTGTATCAGAGTAAAATCTGCAGTGCAAAATGAAACTCGTTTACAGTTAGACTGTTCATGTCCAATTTTAAAAATAAGATAAAAGAGAATATTATGGCTGGACGAAAGTCTCAGGAATGGCACATTTTTAGTTGATCGTTTCTCCAATTAATTGTGTTGATATATTTGCAATCTTATACCACATACAAGTAAATATTCTTTAATTTTTTTTACAAGATTCCCCCCTCCTCTCAGAGACATCTAACCTTACAGTATCAGCCTGTCTGCTAATTCATGATTTTTTTAGAAGCTCGCATGTGATTGGGCCCAAATGACAAACCAAATTGTCATATTTGCTCAGACATGCTATCTAAATGGACACATGCACCGAGAACAAGCACTTATATTATTGGTCCTATATCCAATGCATTCTTTCATTTCAAGACCATTAATCTTGACATAAGAACACATAAGTTTCCAGATTGTTGAACTAGTTAGTTAAACATGTTTGGTGATTTATTTATATTAAATAATCATGTATGTATTTTCAAGTTACTTCCAAACAAATAGCAAATAAACAGTAAATGCTTGACGAGATCACGTTGCGGTATATCATACTGTGGCACAAACATTTCTATTTTAGGAAACTCCAGGCATGGAAATAACAGAACAGAACTTTATTCAGGAAAAAGGCCTCAGGCCCAAAGTTCAAACATTTCAATAAATATTCAATTTAAACAAGTACATCAATCCAATGGAAGGTAGCAGTCTTATATTTCCTGCCATTAACACGAGTAACAGAACTGCATACCTGCATACACTATAAATCTGTTATGCCATCATCTGTGAGTATAAACATAATTACACTTCAATAAACAGTCGTTCAGAAATTACAACAATATAATGTTAAGTAACAGTCTTAAAATGACTAATCAATCGTGCCATAAACACATGTATCATTATTACACATCTAAGTACACAATGAATGGACTTCCGGTTGAACATGGCGGCATAGTGGCACGTCTTGAGACGAGCTCGCACAAAAATTGATATTACTCGTTCAAAATGGCCGACGGTCCGAACATCACGACTAGATCGATGTCAAACTCAACGACTGATTTGCCAATTCGTGTTAAAACTAGTATTGAAAGATATCTACAACAAAATAAATCCAGCAAAAGTACAGCCACCACGAGCACCAGGGACCAACAGAGTGAACCCCCAACCATGCAGGCAAGTGATCCTATCATTTCAATAGTGGATGCAAAATGTGCAAAATTAGAACAAACATTGATGTCGGTATTCCAGGATTTTCAAAATTCCCTTGCTGTGGACATTGAAGGCATTAGAAGCCAAGTTGCGACGATAGACAATAAACACACCATTCTAGAAGGAAAAATCAACAGTGTGATAGAGAGTATAGAGTTCACACAGGCAGAGATGGAAACACTAGAAAAAAGAACAGACACATTAGAGGAAGAAAATAGATCTTTAAAAGAACAAATTGACAGACTGGAAGCCGACAAACGTGCTACACAAGAAGAGCTGGTCAAAATTAAAACAAAATTAATGGACTCTGAGAGGCACAGCCGCGAGTACAATCTTAGACTTATTGGAATCCCAGAAGAAAGAGGTGAAAAGTTTAAACAAATAGTTGCTAAAGCTATACTCGAACAGAAACTGCTTGCCAACCAAAATATAGAGAAAATTTTGAAGAACATTGAACATGCGTATAGAACGGGCAAGAAAAAGAACGGAGCAAACAGACATATAATAGCAAAACTTTACAGCAGGCCAGTGAGAAACGACTTACTCAAAACACAAAAACATCAAAACAATCAACGAAACCAAGGGCAGGCCTTCTTTGTCGAAGACCTGACAATGGAAGATTTCCAGTTAAAGAGAAAAGCCCTCAAACAAATGCAACAAGCCCATCGTGACCACATGAAGGTCAGGTTCTGGCGCAGCCGCTTGATAATAAACGGCCAGCAAACACCTATTGAAGAAGCTACACCTGTAACAAACTCCTAGGTGATGACCGCGATATGAACCCGGACGCTTTCAGGAAGATTACAGACGGTCTGGATACTCTTCCCGCCACAAACCTCTGACAGCAAAGGCAGCGACACCTTACGGCGAAAAAACGAACTTTCATGGTTTAGCGAGACTATCATGGTTAACCGAGAATAATCCACGCCGATGTATTATCGCCCATGGACTGACACGAAGTCTGCTGCTTTATAATTTGATATTACTCTTTCCTCGTGCCATTTTTTTGTTATGTCTTTGTGCTTGTGGATGTCAATTCCAGTTAGTCAGCAAACAGATAATTTTTATTACGGTTTCAAGAAAAAAAAGTAAGTTTCTTTATATTTTCATATCATTTTGCTTTTCCCAACGGGGGTGGTTATGTAACAACTAACACTATTTTACTCGGTATCTATGACTATGGTCCAGCCTGGAGCCGCTGCCGATGGTTGTAAAAGAAAAGTAATGTGCTTTTGACTCATCATCCATGTTATTTACATTTTTGTAAGGTATATCTTTCTGTTTAAAACACGTGTATCAAAAAGCCTTATTAGAGACTTAAATATCCGCCACTACCTATTGGCGGCTTTTTATATGACTGTATACATAAATGTGAGGAGTGGCCATACCTTAGAGTTTCAAACCCTATGCCATATAATGGCAATACTCATTGAACTTTATAAACACTATTCAGTGGGCATATTCTATTACAGCCAGTATATTTACTAATGTTTTCTTGTATACACACCAACAGAAGGTTAAACTTAAGATATGTGGATAACAGTGGAAGAGTATTATTACATTAGAGTAAGTAGGTGCAGGGTTAATTTTATTTATTTATTTTTTATTAAATTGTTTATTGTTTTCATCCAAAATTGCAATATGTGCAAGAGCAACTCTCTATTCCGTCACTGTATACCTATTTGTATACACACACTAGTTCCAGCCATACCATACAGTAAGCACTCTTCCTGTATATTCAGGACTTACTGCTCACCAGCTTCCGGAAGTAACCAAAATATATGTTTTCTTCATATGTTATTTGCGTATATGTTATCATATTTCAATTTATGTACTATCCTATCATGTTCAATGTTCTACTGTATGTTACATTTACCATGATCGTAACACTATTGCTACTCACAGGTTTCAAATCAATATCATTTAGACTCCATCATTTCTATTTCTCCCAGCCATTTTAATCAAGACTAAGATCTATCAAAACTTAAACCAATAACAACAGTCACAGAGTGACTCAGAATAGAATTTTTAAATTAGGAGAGATCTTTAAAAAGTTTAAAATTATACACTCTTTATATGGCAGACATATGTAATATTGCCTCTTTAAATGTTAGAGGACTTGGCTGTCCCAGAAAAAGAAGAGAAATATTCCATTGGTTTAATAGAAAAATGTTTGATGTAATACTTCTCCAGGAAACTCACAGCAATATAGACTCTGAAAATAGATGGAAAGCAGAATGGGATAATAAGATCTATTTTAGTCATGGCACCCCCCCCCCCAGTCAAGAGGGGTATGTATTTTGATTAAAAATAAAGCAGGTATCCAGGTAAAGAATACTATAACAGATGAACATGGAAGATTTATAATAGTTAATACAAAGATAAATATACATAATGTCACTTTAGCCAATCTATATGGACCTAACAAAGATGAACCAGAGTTCTTCATCAGTTTGATCAATATATTATCCGAATTGGAGACAGATAAATTAATAATTGCTGGTGACTTTAATGTGGTGATGGATCCAACTGTAGATAAAGAAGGAGGAAATCAACAGTCACATGAAAAATCAAGAGAAATAATCTCACAGTGGGTAGAACATGCACAGTTAACCGATATATGGCGAGCACAACACCCTGGAATACTCAAATATTCATGGCACAGGTATAATCCAAAACCAGTGTTCTCGCGTCTGGATTACTTTTTGATCAGTGATAATCTCTGTAACTATATAAACTGCTCTGATATCCAACCAGCATATAAAACAGATCACTCATTAATATACATTACTTTAAGTTTAAGCATCCACAAAAGAGGACCAGGTTACTGGAAACTTAATTGCTCCCTTCTTGAAGATGAAAATTATGTTAAACAATTAAGAACTGTATTAAATCTACTATACTGAATAATACAGATGCCAACCCATCACTTTTATGGGACACCATAAAATGTCAAGTTAGAGGAGAAACTATATCCTTTGCTGCAAATAAAAAGAAAAATTATAATAATAAAATGTTAACATTGGAAAGAGAAATGCAACAGGCACAATGTCAGCATAATTTAACCAATAGCACAGAAGATAAAATTAAATGGGAAATTGCAGTAAATAAGCACAAGAAATTTATTGAGGAAGAAACTACAGGTGCCATTGTCAGATGCAGATGCAAATGGTATAATGAAGGTAATAAACCAACTAAATATTTTTTTTAAATTTGGAAAAGAGAAACTATAAATATAAATCTATCATTAGACTAAAAGATGAAAATGGTAAATTCTGACAAATACAAAAGACATCCTTCGGGAACAAGTAAGATTTTATCAGTCTTTGTATACTTCTAAAGGTACAAATGAAAATCAGAGAGATGATTTCATATCACTTGAGAACATTAAAACACTGTCTACTGATGATAAACAAGGTTGCGACCATAAATTTACGTCTACAGAAATATATACAACAATAAAATCACTCAATCAATAAAACACCTGGACCTGATGGTCTCCCTGCAGAATTTTACAGAGTGTTTTGGGAGGAAATAAAAAGAATACTTTATAAATGCAATAACTCATTCCTTCAATATATGTATTCTACCACCTACCTTGCGACAAGGCATTCCTTGTTTAATTCCAAAGAAAGGAAAAGATACACAACTTTAAAAGAATTGTCGTCCCCTTTCTATATTAAATACTGATTATTAGATTATCGCCAAAACTCTAGCTAACAGACTTAAAAATTTATTAGAAAAATTAATAAGTCCAGACCAAACAGGATTTATTAAAAACAGATACATTGGAGAAAATATTTAAAAAATTACAGACTTATTTGCCTATTCAAAAAAACACAATATAGAAAGTTACTTTATATCTATAGATTTTGAAAAAGCTTTCGATTTTTTAGAATGGACCCATATTAAAAAAACTTTAGATATATTAAATTCGGAAATACATTTAAAAAATGGATAAATATTCTCTATTCTGATATCAGCAGTTGTATAATAAACAGAGGTTGGGCATCAGATTATTTCACAATAACTCGTGGCGTCAGACAAGGATGTCCTTTGTCACCATATTTATTTATTTTAGCTTCAGAAATATGAGCAATCAAAATTCGAAATAATTCAAAGATTAGTGGGATTACTGTTGGAGGGAGAGAACACAAACTAATTCAATATGCTGATGATACCGCTCTGTTTTTGACAGGGGTTTACCATTAAATAAAGGAAGCTATAACAACATTTAAACATTTTCAGGAAATATCAGGCCTTAAGGTTAACTTAGACAAAACTGTAATTATTCCAGTAATAGATGATGAAATTAATAATGTAAATCAGGATATACAGAATTCGGGACTGAAATGGTGTACAGATCCAATTAAAATTCTGGGTATTTACTTACATCCATATTGGCGGATAATGAAAGATATTAATTACAAGGAAATTCTGAGTAAAATAAAATCAAATATTAATATATGGTCGACAAGATCAATGACACTTTCAGGTAAATTATCTATCATAAAAACTCATATCTTATCACAGTTAACATATGCCTTACAAGTTCTGCCAAATCCTCCATTAAGTTATGTTAAAGAAATTGAATATTTGTTGTACAAGTTTGTATGGGGAAAGCAGGAAAAAATAAAAAGATCAACCTTAATTGAAGCCATTAGATAAAGGGGGGCTAAGTATGACTCATTTAAAATCCAAAATGGCTGCATTAAAAATTGGATGGATCAAGAGATTTGCTTCTGGACCAATTGATGATGGACGGAGACAAATAGTTAATGTGCAGCTAAAAAAATTAGGCCCGTTTATTTTCAAATGCAACTTAAAATCACAAGATTTCAGATTTTTCAAGAATACTTGCAATACATTCTGGAAAGAAGTACTTGAGATATAGGGGAAATACAACTTTAAATATGTAAATTCATGTGATGAAATATTATCAGAAGTAATATTCTTTAATTCCCATATTAAAGTAGAAAATAATATTGTTTATAACAAAACTTTGCATAAAGCAGGAATAACATGTATTAAAGACATCACTAAGCAAAATGGAAATGAATATCTATCTTTATCCCACACCGAATTAAAAGAGAAGTTTCATATAAGTATAAATAAAATGCAGTACATGAGCATTATAGATGCAATTTCATCTCATTGGAGGAAAAGGGTAACCATGAATGAACTTCATTCAAATCCAGCATATAAATCAAATCTTGAAAGAATCATTGAAATGAAAAGGGTTACACATTCAGTATATACAGAATTAGTTCTCAATATATATACCAAACCCTTCAAAATTATAGAAAAATGGAATAGGGATATGAATGGTGACTACCATGATCTTCTATTTCAGGCTTTTAAGAACATAAAAAAACATAACAATATCAGAAGATTTAAGAATTTTCCAGTTTAAATTACTTCATAGATGCATAGCCTTAAACCCTTTTTTATATCTAATTGGAAAAAAAGAAACCACACTTTGCTCTTTATGCATGTTTGAAAAGGAAACTTTGTTACATCATTGTTACATCTTACATCTTATGAGTGTAGAGAAACACAAAACCTAATTTCCCAAATGAAGAATTGGCTGTCAAGATTTCATATCAAGGAAATTGAAGAAAAATTAACAAAATAACTGTAATTTTTAACAAGACCAATAACCATTTGACTGATATGCTGTTCCTTCTAATAAAGAGATATATATACACTTGCAAGTGTAACAATGCAAAGCCGGTTTTCACTAGTTTAAAATTATACATTGAAAAGATCTATAACACTTAGAAAAGAATTGCTGCCAAAAATAGTAAAACTGCCTCTCATAGTAAAAAATGGGGCACACTAAATAATTTGTTTATATTGACTGACAATAACTGAAACCTTCAACTCATCTGTAATGAAATTTCACCTGTGTGTAGATATGCAATTTAAGCATGTTATGTTTATTAGGCTTGTAATTAACGTTTTTGTGTTCTTGTATTTCTGTCTATGCAACTTGTATGTGCTACAAGCACCTGTGTATGTGATTGTATGCTTTTATGTTTGTAACCGTTAACAAGATGCAATGTTATTGTTTCAATTAAAAAAAAACTAAGACCTAAAAAAAAAAAAAAAAGTACACAATGAATCTATTTTGCTGTCAACAGTGAGTACTGTTTAAAATACATAATTCAACCATCTATTATTTTTCGTCTCCTCAAAAACGAATAAAACACATATGCAGCAACTTTTGATATTTCAAATGGATTATCTAAATTAAATAACTTTATAAAATTTTGTTCACTTGGATAATGCAAGTCTTGTCTAATATATTTTAACCTCAAATCATGATATAATTTACACTCTTGCATAAAGTGAGCTTCATCCTCAACAATATTGAATCCATAGCATAAACAATATTTACAGATCCTCTCTTCACGAGAAATGTTTTTATGGCGGCCCATTTCCATAGCTAATTCATGATTTGAACATCGAAGTTTAGCAAGTGCTATACGGTGTTGTTTATTTGGGATACAATCAACATTTTTCTAGAGTAAGCATAGATTTAAAAGTACCATAATAGTAGAGTTTACTGCACAATTTAATCTAACCATACCAATTTTGAATGGCCATATCTTTTATTCTCATTTCAACTTCTTTCATAAAATAATTCACATCTCCAATGTACTGTGCCATCCAAACATATCCAAAACCAGACTGGAACAACGTTCTCACTTGAGATACCCAGTTTGATTTACCACTGTTGTCTAAATTCATCAACATATTGTACACCTGTTTCTGATATCTATGTTCTGGCATATTCAAAAGTTTAATCCAGTACATAATACAACGCAATAAGCAAGTTACAAACAAAGGAAATCTGCCACATTCTCCTAATGCTGCTGCATTTGGAGTATTCTGGCCTACATTTAAAATGTGTTTGCAGAATTTGTACTGTACTCTCTCTATATCTTTTTTTTAAACCCCACCACTCACATCCATATGTTAGTATTGGCACTACCATTTGATCAAACAAATAAAAGAGATGTTTTGTACTTACATATTTACACTTTTTGCTGAATGTTTTAATCATGCATACAGCTTTGTTTGCTTGTAAAACCTGCTGTTGTTGTGTTTTAGACCAAGACAATTTTGTGGAAAAAATAATACCAAGATATTTGTAGTATGGAACCTCTTCTAACTGTTTACCTTTTAAATACCATTTTTCTACTTTTCGTAAGGGACCACCTTTCCTAAAAACCATAATCTTAGTTTTATCTGTATTAATTTTGAAACTATAATTTTCACAAAACTTTTGTAAGAGATCTATCTGTTGCTGAAGTCTACCTACAGTATCTCCACAATAAACCATATCATCTGCAAATAACAATGTCATTAAATTTGAGAGATTACCATTTACATATATCCCTTGACAATCACTTCCATCTAACATGTTACAATACTCATTAATAAATAAAGAAAATTATAAAGGACTTATCATACAACCTTGCCGGGTACCTACCGAACATGCAAAATAATCTGTAAGTCCATTCTCAGTTAATATACAAGACTGCATTTATGAATACATTGATTTTATAACACGTAATATTTTACCATTTATGCCTCCTTTTTATAAAACATGCCACAATAAATTATGTTATACACAATCAAATGCTTTTGCAAAGTCAATGTATAAACAGTAAAATCTTCCTTTTCTTTTAACCAAGTATTTTTTTAACAAAGCATACAAAATAAATGGCTGGTCAATTGTAGAATATCCTTTCCTGTAACCAGCTTGTGATTCAGATAAAATATTCATTTCCTCAACTAACTGCGAAAGTCTATTGTTCCAAACTTATAGTAAATATTTTACCAGAAATATTTAGTAAGGATATCCCTCTATAATTACCAGGTTCATTCTGAGAACCCTTCTTGTGTAACGGAAATATTATTGCTTTACTCCATTCTTCAGGAAATGATCCCTTATTGAAAATCTTATTAAATAACGTATGTAATAAGGGCAAAATAATTTCTAAAAGTGATTTAATAATATCCACCTGGAGTCCATCTGGTCCAGGGGATTTACCACTGTGCATTTGATTTATTGCCTGTCTTATTTCAAATATTGTTATCTCATTGATGAGTGATCCACACTCACAATTACTATTAAAATTATTTTTGAAGTATGTGTCAGCTAAAATGTGAAAATCTTCTTTAACTTCATTTTTATTTTCATTAAGTAAATCTCTGAAGTAATTTAACCAATCGTCTGCTGGAATGAGACTAACACTCTTCTCTTTCTTGAGACACTTTTTAATACAGGCCCATAAATCATTTATATTTTTAGTGTTTGTTAAGTACTTTACAGTGCACTCTTGTTTAGATTTCTTTTTATTATCACAAAGGTTTTTAAATTGTTGTCTCTTCTCTTTGTATTTATTCAAATCATAAATATTTCCAGATATCCTATATCTATCAAGTGCTGTATATTTAATCAATTTTGCTTTAGCACATTCATCATCCCACCAGTTTGGTTGAGACCAACTTTTTTTACTTTTGTAATGTTTAGGTTCAGTAAAAATATGTAACACTTTATTCAAATATTCAATAGCCTTTTCAACATCCTGCTGAACATAATAATCAAAATTACATATGTGATCATTATATAAATTTTCATTATCCTTTAAAAGTTCAAATACAGCCTGTGACTTAAGTTTGTACCTTGTCCATGCAGTTGTGTGCTCAATATTTTCTGGAACTGTTTGTACAGATTCAACTTTTAAAGTACATTTCACTGGAAAGTGATCTGACAAATCTAACCTTAATACTGTAAACAATTCCATTTTAATAAAAAATTCAGCACTAATAATAATGTAGTCAATAACACTCTGTCAAGTGTTATACATGTGTATTCACCTACAATATCTGGAGGAATTCTACCATTCAAAACACGAATATTAAAAGCACAACACAACTGTTGTAATGAAAATCCAAATTTGTTAGATTTACCATCCTTTGAATTTCTACACACTTTAAATTCATCTAAAGGGTACACTTCATTCAAACCAATAAATCCTAAATGATCATTTTCTATGTAATCATACATTTTACCAATACTTGCATTCAGATCACCCATTAAAATTACATATAAATCTCCATATTTTGCCATCGTATCTACCATAATATTTTCAAGTCTTACTATTCCATCATTTTCATCTAAAGATTCATATAGTAATGAACCCTCTGGAGCAATATATGCACATATTAACAGAACAGGTTTCTCTGAATTAAAAGCTGTACCATTCAATATTAAAGCAATTATATCTATATATTTGTGAACATTAATTATGTTGAAATTGCAATTCTTTCTTATACATACAATGATTCCTCCTCTACCAACATTTTCTCTAACACTTGCAAAATATATAAATTTGTCAAAGAAGTTGTCAAACTCTTCTTCATAAGATGCCCAGGTTTCCCCAATACACAGTATATCAGAATCATTCATTAAATCTAAAAATTCTGGTGAATAAATCTTGTTTTTCAGACCCCCAGCATTCCATGAGACCATGTTTACAGTATTATATTCAGCATTATATAAACTATGAGTTTTAGTAAGTGTGCTTGAATTAGTAAGTGAACAAGTGCTTACCTGTTTATATGGCGCAAGTGCCGCCTCAATGTTAGTAAAGTGCTGATCGGACATGTTAGTTGATCTTGTTTGTCATCAGGTTGATCCCCATCTGAAATTAGTGACAATGTTGAATTCACAAGTATTTTTGAATCTTTCAAATAATCATATGAACATGGACCCTGGCCTGACCCTCATTTATCATTTCTAGTTTTCCCTACCATCACTTTTGAGTTTGATTCGAAATCCCATTTAAACAGTTGTCCCTCAATACAAAGTTTATCAAAGGAAAGATAAGCCTCTTTTTCATCCTGCCTAGCCTTTACCATAAAGGGGATAAGGTTACGCCTTGCCGATCTGACCTGTTCACTATAATTATGTGATACCCGAACATCTGAATCTTTCAATGTTTGTCTAGCTTGTTTCATAACGCTCTCTTTCTGTTTATAATTTGTAAACTTTACAATGACAGGTCTTGGTTTACCATCCCTAGATTTTACTGGTAGCCGGTGTGCCCTATCAATACTAATTTCATTATCCACAGTCTCTGAATCAAGTCCCATCAGTCTCTTTCATCACTGATTTTACTTTATTCTCACACTCCTCCCAGCTTTCTCGTCCATTGCTCTCCGGTATACCATGCAATATCAGATTGTTTCGCCTGGATTGGTTTTCTAATTTGTCACATTTAGATTTGAGTTCAGTATTTTCTACCTCTGTTTTGGACAGCCTATCGTTAACATCTCTTAATTTCTGTTCTATTGACACAAGGCGGTTTGTTAGGTACAGGACCTGCCGTTTTAGACATTCTGGTGTGTCTACATCATGCTGCTCTATGTGTTTCCAGGCATGGAAATAAGTGGGCTAACATTTAAGTATTACCCTGTAAACCTAAAGTCCGGAATAATTGGGGGAAATGCATCAACGTATATACGCAATTTCATTTTAGGTAAGCAAATAAGATTGTCACTGACCAGTTCATAGAATTAACATAAAAAAGTGTTACTTGTGTACAGGTAAACCATTGAGAAACAGGGAAACTTACTGAGAAGAACTAGGGAATAATAAGGATAAAATGCAAGTTTGAATATCGTCCAGGTGAAACAAGCTAATCTTAAAATATTTCTTTATAATCTTAAGGTATTATCTATTTAATGTGTTAACATGTATTAGTTTGACAAGTTAAAATAACTTCCTTGACACCCATATGTTATGTATTCCTTTTTTAGAGATGAGGGGAATAGCTTATCTGAAGCTGTATTGCAGACAATGCAACAGGATAAGGTATTTAAATGTTGTTGTTTGTATTCTTGTTTATAGTGATTTTTATACAGTAACTTCATTTTTACATTACAGAAATACCTGATATACACTGTGCAACCTAACATCTCTTCCCCTAATTGCATTTCTGACTTTAAATGCAAAATCGTCAATGTAATAAATGGGGATGTTTCAGATTTTAATTACATTTCAACCTTCTTCAATTTGTCTTAGAAATCTGGTCAACCAAATGATGCCAAGATTGGTCTCTTACTCACTATGTTCAAGGGAAGAACGGACCGAGTGGTCATTGGTGTACTTGGGTCAGCTGAACGAATACGGAAAATACAGGCAGCCAATCTTCTACAAATGGAATAATCCTTCTTCGGTTACTTGCTTGGTGTACGTGAACACCATAAATTCGACAACTATTGTGAAATAATTACTGCATGTATAAACCCAGACATATCAACGACAGGATTTGATAAGGCTCTCCAAGAGATTCAAGAGAAAGCACAGGTTATCATACATTTGGACAACCTCAAGGGAATAATATCTGATATCATTTGTTTGAATAAAGCAAAGAGATCATGTGTAGTGATTGCAGGGCTCGAGACTGGGAAACAGGACTATGCAGGACGAATCTTCCCCACTGCCGACGCGATAGCTGTGCGTGTACCTGTAGTAGGAGAAACCTGTGTGGTCAGACCAGCTGGAGGACGAATAGATTTTGTCGAACCTGGAAGAGAGACCTGTCCCATGTTTGCTGATTGGTGTTATCATGGGCCATGGTTTACAGGATTAGTAGCCGCATTGATAATACTGACGACACAAGCAGCAGGTTGGCATATGTATATATATATATACATATTTAAAACATTTTATTATTATGGATTTTGAGCCATATCTTTTTTATGATAAAATTTAACAAAGTTACCGCATTTCTTTTCTCCTCTTCCAATTATGTTATTAACATCATATATATATATATATATATATATATATATATATATATATATATATATATATATTATCACAAAATAATTTTAGTTTTAAAGATTATATGTATTTCCAGGAGTTAAGAAGAATCAGTTGATTAATCTGCGTACCACTTCCATTATGCGTCATGTATTGGTGGAAATGTGCAGCCATCCAGAAGAACATCTTCCAGGAGAGGGTTATGGGGTCCTAAATCCTTGGCCTTTTCTGAATAAGTTGTGCCTTCTGAAAGATATCATTGCGAAGCACACAGATATTGAATATTTACACCGTTGGGCAGGAAAAGATATATGATGAGTTACTTAGACAAAAATCCAACCCACAAATCAAAAGCGTGTCCACGGCAGTTTTGCAGAGTAACAAGAAATTATTATATATTGTTTTG
Source organism: Sipunculus nudus (assembly GCA_026874595.1). Taxonomy (NCBI): domain Eukaryota; kingdom Metazoa; phylum Annelida; class Sipuncula; order Golfingiida; family Sipunculidae; genus Sipunculus; species Sipunculus nudus. The sequence goes on along the minus strand of CM049318.1, from coordinate 23,145,327 downwards.
GATATATCGATATATTAATGATTGAACTCAGTTGTAAGTAATCAAAATGGGATATCGATAATCTACGTCTAACTTGCTTCATTTGAAAAAAAAAAACTTGCTTCATTTGTATCATAATATATAATAGTGAATTGTCCTAAATTTGTTTTATTTACATGTATCGGTTAAAAAACATATACATGCTGCATGAAAACTTGATGAGATTATTTGATATACTTGTTACTGGACTGGCGTTTCGATTTCATAACACAAACGGGTGTTTGCAGTTTAATTCTTGAAGCCAGGCTCTAACGATAAATGGTGCTTGAGCATAAGCTAAATCAGTAGCTCGTGTGCCCGGACCTAGATATCAATGGTTCATTAATAGACCAAGGACATATAATATTTAGAGCGTTTTATTTTTATGCGGAGTCAGGCAGATGTTGTTTGTTACCTTAATAAGACATCTGGCACCTAGATGTGAACGTTCTTTGCCTGCAGCCCGGCAGCGCTTGCATTGCACATGGTTCCAATATTGAACATGATATATCGCGTTGTTCCCTCAGAGTAGAGTAGTAGCACATGACAACGAGTATTTTTTACCCACTGAATAAACCTTTCATTTAAATATAATATATTTGTAACATTAAGTTTTATTGAGTACTGTTACGCTGTGGCTTATTTATTATTGGATTAGAGGCTGCATCATTTCACTGACACAGACAAGGTGGAGACACAGACATGGAGAAAATGAGTTATTATAAAGGCACATCCACTCATTTCTCAACCGGGGCAGATTAATCCTTAGGAGTGGATTGCTTGGTTCACCCAAACGTTACACGCAAACAAACTACATCAACGGCAATCATTTAAGCTCTACAGGAAAGATAAAAATAGTGTAACCGTACGTTAAAAAAACACAATCAAAAAATGCCCGTACTTTCATATAACAAAAACATCCTGCATTGCTTCTCACTAAAAAGGCTAAGGTTTAATATGAAGAGAATTCTTTAACACGAAATAGTAATACCGGTACACATGGGCTCCGAAAACCTCACTTAGATATATTCTTTATATAAAGTATGACTATTTAATTTCAACAACTACTTCCACTTGTATTTCCCCTAAATTCAGGGGCACTGTCCTCCAAAGTTCGGGTTGCGTTCATCGGCCGAATGCAGCAATGCAATTACTCTGATTGTTACGAGCTGTGACGATACAATGGGATTCGAGTGAAATGATTCTCTCTCTCTCTCTCTCTCTCTCTCTCTCTCTCTTTCTCTCTCTCTCTTGTCAGTGCAATTGACAGCAGGAATACAGCAAAGGGACTAGGATATTGACCCATTTGATGCTTCATAGTTCTTACTCCAAATACAACTCCATATCGGACCGATACATGTGTTACTACTATTAACTCATATTTACCCATTAAAATGAGCCTCATAATAATAGAGTAAAGCTTCCCTGCATGATGAGCACCCCTGTGCATGGGCAATCACTAATTAAGACTAACTTAGTGATTAAAGGCAAGACAGGTGTAATCACTGTATGTGAACTGATCTATTCAGTAAATTAATTAGCACCATGCACTAGTTCCCTAGTATCTAACAGCGGGCAAACTTGTGTCCTGACAGTCTGTTGAGTACCTGGTGATAACAGGTCTATAACAAATCAGACCTGCTTTATCTGGCCATCTAGCAGGGCATGTGAAGTAATAGTTCTATAGTAATATGAGCTTTGTGTACTAAGAAACTATAAACTTTTTTTATATCTTTAGCAATACCATTACTTTGAATGCTGTAATTGTATATTACCCTCACATTTTACCCCATCCGTGATATATACAATACATAATAAATTAGAATTATTTAATGCCTAATGCTACCAGTTCAATTCAATGATTCAGTTAAATAAACAGTGCCTATAGTCTGTGCCACTGCATTTGTTATTTCGAAAGTATACACCATTTGTGCATTTCAGAAAACTGGTCAATACAATAGCAGTAAAAACGTTGATATATTTCTCTTTGAAATAACAAGCTACCCCTCAGTGAATATGAAAGACATAAATTGTGAAAGCTTACCTCCTGATGTTTGAGCAAGTTTGACGTTGCAGACTTCGAGAAACGGTAGGATTTGTGATAGTGCTAGTACTTGGCCTTGAGAGACGGCTGACCAGTAGCTAGTCTGGTGAAGTGGTCCTATACACAACAAAGCGGGTGTCTTGATCCATGTTTGATAATTCAGATTAGCAGGTTAATAATTCTTCTCTGCATAGCAGTAAGAGCAGATCAATGAGCAATTCTGTTTTAGTAATAGCTCTTCAAAATTCTTAGTCACACCAACAACCATTTGAACTCAAAGTGAGCTGTTCAGCACTACAGGTTGTTCAAACAATTACTTTTCAAATGTAATCGATTACAAATACAATTACTTCTCAGGATTTCAAAATGTAATCGATTACAAGTACAGTTACCTGAAAAAGTAATTGTAATTACAATTACTTCAATTACAATTACTTTTAGACCCAACTCTGGTGCTGATGGTGTTACTTCTGTTTTTCTACATCGGACTCGTTTGATGAAATGGAGGTTGTGCTAGTTTCGTTAATTTGTTGTAATCTCTAGGCTTGCTTGTATGATGATTACACATAGATCAACGGCGGGGAAACGGAAAGGGAAAACCACGAACCCCAATTCACAGAACTGTACTTTTAGCAGACTAATTGTAAAACAATGTTACTCATAAAGCAAAAAAATGGGAAAACAACTCATCCGTTTTAAACCAAAAGCAAATCCCCACACACACACACACACACACACACACACACATATATATATCGTTTGATGAAATGGAGCTTGTGCTAGTTTCGTGTATATATATATATATATATATATATATATATATATATATATATATATAAGATTTTGGAGCATCAAGAAATTCTCTATGATGTTCTGTAAAATCCCAGAAGTAACGGTTCGCTCTGGGGTATACCCCTGCTGGGCCTTTATAATTTGCACAGCAAATTATTATTGTTGATACCATAAGCTGAAAAACGCATCAAGCAGTATGCAAGGCCAACGTATTCTTTGAAACATGGTTTGCATTATCTTGCAAAAATTCATGTCAAGTTACAGTTCTTAGTGACCAGCAATACCTAAAGCATTGACCCCTGTATGCCATGTTGATGTCTTACACCACCATTATGACAATTTAGCCACTGCGCAATCTCGATTACAAAAGTAAAGTCCTAAAGTGTTTGTACCAAAGCAACATAATATCCAACAAAACGCATAGTGTACATAGCCATTTACTATCCGTCTTCTTTATGTCGATTATGAACAGTGCACATTGGCAGTCTCAGACCAAAACTGGATCTCAAGTAACAGCTTACATTGTGCGACACAGGAAAACATGGCTGAAATATTAAGAAGTCTACACACCCTTATAGTTTTGATTATGCTTAGTTTAATCAAGATCATGGTACATAGTCATTAGCTAACACGTACTCCTACACACATGCAAGGGAGAAGGGCTATCTTGATCAAACTGACAACACATCTAACTCTGACAAGAACCTGTACGTTAGGACCTTTCCTGATAAATACGCGACGCAGTATAGGTCATAGGTTATCATGCAGTAAAAAAATGACGAAAAAGAAGATTACTTGGTAACCTGTCTCATTCTAAAAATCGGAAACACAAAAATAAATTCACCTTTATAATTACACAGAGATAATATCTTATTCATAATGTTTGCGCGTCCCGAAACTGCATTTCAAACACCTTCGTACATGTATTCATAAGTCAGTGTGCACAACTTATCACTTGTGTTTACCTATAGCTAGACAGTACATTAACAAAACCCACTGATAAAAAATAATCATCTTAAGGTCGATGTCTTTTTAAATAGATATATTCTTGTTGGCAATATTTACAGAGCTGAAAAGGCCTAAAACAAGTGTTGCCCTTGAACATTGTTCCAATAAAGGCAGAATGATGACCTCCTAATCTGGACGACCTCTCAAGTAATATCAAGGCCCATTCAATACGCCTGGTCCTTTTGATATCAGTTCGGCTAACTCAAAACAAACCTTTGTTTTGACGTAGCCGAACTGACTTAAAAAGACTCAAGCGTATTGAATGACCAAGGCCAGATCAATGGCAGTTTATTTGGCTTAAATTACCCATTTCTGGGAGCAATTCCTCGAAGATCTTATATGCAGTAACTTTTCGAGTATTTATGGCTGTTACACCATACCCTTCCACCTGAATGTGTGACCCCTGGTCCGGGTATGAGAATAAATGAATTTCTGTGTAATCGGTACAGTCCTATCTTTCCAAATACCTGGATCCGCAATATTAGAATATTTCCCAGTCAACCGTCCGAGAACATGACAACTTGTAACAGGAGTCGGACACAACAACAATGTTGGTATAATCCAATGATATCCTTCACAAAGCTCTACTACCCAGTTTAAATATCAAAACCCATGTTTAATAATTGCAATTTAATAATTCACTAATTATTGTTGTTTATCGACACAATGAAAAAAGTTTTTTTCTCTTTATGTGGAGCCGGTTGTAATATATGACATGAGCTAATTATCTTGTCAGTGCATGCGATCAAAACCGAAGAAGAAATATTGCCTACCACAACATAAAGATATATCTATATAATTGCAAAAAAGCGTTTTTTACACACTTAATTTTCACTCAATTGTGTAAACAGGCGTCGTGAAAACGCCTTCCCGCATGAGTCAGACATTCAAACACAAGCACGGAAAGACATTTTCCAATTTTGCAAAAATCCGCTGGAAAAACGAACATTAGATATTTGCCACATTACTAGTTGATAAGTAGAAACAATGCGATCTGGTTAGGGATTGAGTTAAATGTCAGGCATTTCGGTGGTAACCTCCACTCAAACTCAGGTTTGAGATGATGAATATGGTTCATTCTTTTTACTCTAAAGTTAAAGTTAAATAAATATTATGGTGGAATAATGTCTTAATAAGATATATACTAATTTTTTTACATTTTTATGGCACGATGCTCGTGGCGGGAAATCCATACATTATTATGTTTGCTCTAAATATCTGATTAGTAATCATATTTCAATTTTTAAATCAGATTCGGCCTTTGATGCATTAAACTATTCAAAGATCTTTGATTGGGCACATACATTTTTATTGTCAGAAGTCTTTTTTAGACCGGCGTTTATCTGACACGTCGTTTTTCCCCGACGACTTATTAAGACAGGGGACTATTTAAGGCCCGGAGTCTGATCGAATAAATACAGTATTAAACCGACCTTAATCATGCACCAGAGGTTGGTCATGTAAGAGGCCTGTTACATAAGAGGCATTCCGGTTTCTGTCGGAGGCAAAAATCACTAAAATGGCGTGTACTCTAAATTTTATTTAGTCTCATATCGAAAAGGTTGTACGTAACACTGTTAGAGAACATTGAGGACAAAAGGGGACTAAATTTCCTTTATAAGTAATACATATTTGTATGTGTAACTAGGATATACAGAAAAGTCGGTTCATTGCCGAGTGGAATCAAACCCATGATCTTCCGATTTCCAATCAACTGCTTCACCCACTAAGCTTCCACAGATCTCCAACCCGTCTGTGTATTTGCAAACTTCTATAGAAACCAGCAGAGTGACGTCACGGTAGTGGGGTCAAAGTTCCGCCCACTAAATGTGTCGGCCCGGCGACTCTGCGTGCAGCAGATAGAACTGATGGCCACATATTGTGTACGGCATATACTTAATTGGGAGATGTTATGATAGCCATGCTGGTTCATTGTATAGAGATGGATCTAGAATACACAGAAAAGTCGGTTTTCTGTCGATGGGAATCGAACCCATGATCTTCCGATGTCCGTTCACTTGCATTAAGCAAAAAGCTACGACAGATCCCTATCCCCTCTGTGTATTTGCATACTTTTATAGGAACCAGCCGTAATGTCAGAATTTCACCTAATACATGTGTCGGCACGGCGATTTTGCATCATTTTGCATTATGTGTTATATCATACATCGCTTTATAATTTAGTGACTTCGTTGAGTGTATTTTAGAAAATAATATAATTCTCTTTCGATAAGTGGTATGATATTTCTCTTCGCAAGTACCATTTTGTTTAAGCGATTTTTTTGTATCCTTTCGTAAGTTGACATATTTGTCTGTATTAACAACAAAGCAGAAATACTAACATTGACCTTTTATGAAGCACCGTGTATTTGGGCGTCAACAATGACATCGTCATCCCAGCCTATAGCGTAAATCATTGTAATGTTCGTTTAACGTTTTCAACTCTATCAGTCAAGGTACCATGTATTATCAGCATATAAGGGTTTTATATTTCATTGACACAGCTATAAATTTAAAGTTGATATGGAAGTACAATTAAGATGGAGACGCAACTTACATCGCAACACTATTTGACATCTATTACTCTTAACTCTTTATGGCTGGGATGAATCAATAAATAACTGTATCTGCTTTGGATAAATGTTACTAAATGTAGCAATTTTAGGGATTATCTTTATTACGCTTTTGAAAATGAGGAAGGAAAGAAGTGATTTGAACTGGCCAGTCGGTTTTTTACAGATTCGTGAGGGTTCAGATTGTTTGCAATAGTTGTTGTAAAAATATATTTAAAAGTTATGATTTAGATGCTTATTTTCTCAAAATAATTTTCATATAAGTAATATCACATATGAAAAACGACCCACCCATGGCATGATTGAAAGACTGTGGAATAAGTGGGTATATGATTATTGTTATATTTTTCTTAAAATGTTCTTTATAATATATACAGAACTATGCTTCATGTACACACATTTCCCATACCTTTTTTGTGCAATCGATATAACCATTGAATCAAACGTCATGCAAAGGGAATTAAACCTAGTATCCATGAAATTTCACCAATTAAAGTTGACTCAATGATTGATAACATTCTAAAGAATAATCTGGCGAAAAGGGACCGCTCTTTATGACCTCATCCCGAAAAATCTGAGAAACGAAATTTTGTCTATTTGTCCGAAATCTGAACAATGGCAAATTTCCAGAGTAAAATAAGAGATCATCCAATTCAAAACCAAAGTAGCGAGGTCTGCGGTGATACATTTTGCCGAATAATTAGTGCACCCGAGCGCAGGCAGTAGATGAAAAAACAACACCCTAGACCTCGGCTAAAATTTGAGTAGGATGGTTTTAAAGGAAAGCTTTCATTTTCGTTCCGAGAGTAATCAAGGCCTATCGTGTACTACAGTTTACAGCTGATGAGTTTATTGCGCTTCCGTCATTTACTCAAAGAGTTTATTAGCCAGATTATTTCCGCACAAAAGTTGGGAATTGGAATCCTTACTTACGATAACTTATCCTACTTTAAACAGGACCCATATACAGGTTTCCGACATTAATCGAGAGTTGGCACCAGTTTAAGGCATTGCAGGTCAACCCAGCTACCATGGCAGTTATGCGTGACATGATGTAGGTGCGAAACTGAATTATACCAGAGCAGGCTGTTCACCAATAATAATCGTGATGTGCACTAAATGATAAACTTATTAAATCGATGGAACAGGTTACAGAATATTGTCAAACGTTCATTATGAGCTAGTTTCATTAAGTTTGGTTTGTCAGTATCTGACAATGAACTCGGACATAATCACACCGATTCCCTGTGCAGTCTCATGCAAATTTGTTTATGCGAACGATCGTTTATCCGAACAAAATACTTGCCCCTGAGTTTTTTGGATACTCCACGGATGTTATTGAAGACATCGGAAGAATAATCAATAACATTACTTTTAAAATCTTAGTAAAGTACGCATAACATTGATACTAGTAGCAATACCCATTGTCTATGTAAGAAATTATATCGAGACAATGCTCATTTCCTTTTACTTGATGCTAAATTCAAGCAGCCCGGAAGAGTGTCATCTAACGGCATGAACACCCAGTATGTTAAGCAGTGCTACTTTAATAAATATCAATGATTACCATTTTAACCATTTACATTAAATTGGCCTTGTCCCACACCTGAAACTGATCATTTCTTTTCTTACAATTATCTCAGCCTATAACAAACTTGGAAAAGCAATATATCCTCCCGAATAACTTTATCGTAGTTTTAATAGCAATAAATATGTTAGGCACTCAAGTTTACGTTTCACTATAAACATTAAAATAGGATGGGTGTTATCTTGAAGAAGAACACTCACCTTCTTTGAATAGACATATTGCATACGAAAACTGAGAGACTCCCAGTTGAAACACAGGACCAACTAATTAAGGAATTATAACTGGAATGGGTCAATATTGGCGTCACAGTTTGCGTAGTGAAGCAGTCCGTGTTAGTACGTTGGGTAAAATTCATGCATATGGCGTCACCATGCCCTACAGCTGATGAAACCTTCTATCATAAATAAGGAATCCATTGAACGCAGCCCATAAAAAAATGAGATACCGGAGCTGTTGTATCATGTTTTTTTTTATTCTTAAGTGCATAAACAAGCCCCATAACTTGTAGAATATTGGTCATATCAGTTCATATTTTCTAGAATATTCTTAAAGAACCTCCAGGGTAGGAAGTATCTAGGTCCAGACATTGCGATATTACACTGTTTAAGGACCACCAGACGCGCGACGGCAGGACGACAGGCAACGCGTGATCGCTATATTTCAACAGAGCTAAAAACATAAGCGAGTGCACATTAGGATCATCCTTGTTCAAATGCAAATAAAATCAAAATTAACGCAAAACCCATACAGGATAGTCATTGCCGCCGCTTGTAATAAACAAATTATTTAACGATTATATACCATGACCGGGCGTATTTCGATTTTTCCAATCATACTGAATCAATATTGAAAGTCATATTTTGCACTCCTTCTCTGTTCTACCAAAATACTCGTTACCCACGAATGACGGGTAAACTAACTGAATTTGGAGGCATGCATATCGACCTATTATCACGCACAAGAATTATTGTTTGCTACATGTATGTGAGCCCTCAAAATATAACACTAATAATACTGATTATCTTTTCAAGCCGCTGTATTTGCTGTGCTGTTCCTGTATCTTGGTCATTTGGTGCCTTTCTTAATATAGATACACTATGCAGAACATTACTATTTGTTTACAACTTATCAGCGGAGTCTTTACTGATTTCAATGCCTTTGTGGTTAATCATTGATTTTATTCTTTAACAGAACAACGTGAACAAAGCTTAAATTGTCTCTTGTGCAGTGCACCTACGTCTAAGTGAGGTATATTTTTTCCCTGCATTATGTTACATGGAGGAAACTAATGTGTCGGCAAATAGGTAAAGACATAAAACAGCTAACCTCATTGACATTCTGCCCTAGTAAACTCCTTATCATAATTTATTCAGGTCATATATCAAGCACCATCTTATATATCTTCCCTGATCTATAAATATATCTTGCGTCAGTCAACAGTGAAGCACGAATCACATTAGCGGTATTTGCATATCGAATTGAGTATCAGCCGGAATCCCTTGTGCAGGCTTGTTATTTGTGAGTCTTTTTTGTTAATAGAATGTATATCAAACTTGGATAAAAATGGATATACCAGGTTTGGTGAACCCGAATGCGTATAGTTAAAGTATTAGACACACATTTAATTCTAAGGAATATGATCATTCAAGGCTGGCCGTCTATTCTCCATGGTTGTTTCCACATGCTCATAACGTATCTTGGGCTTGCGTGATCGACTAGTCAGTATATTGATATATGTGGCAATATATATAATATATGTGTAACATCTTTGTAATGTAACGTATAGCGATGATGTCGAAGCTGTCTTCTCGACAAATACAGTTAATCAACGGACCTCGAGTCACGGTCGAATGCTGTTTTAAGCGATCTAATATGATATCATTAGCGCATATAAAGGGAGCGTTGGATATATCTATTGCACTTTACACTTAGACAAGGGACTGTCCCATCTTATTTACAGAATAATTGCAGTGAATATGAAAATTCTCCTATTTTTGGCAGTGGTCCATGAAGGTGAGCCAAAGATGTTTTATTAGTAAAGAGGATGCGTTTAAATGTGTTATTAATAAAAAAAAAGTTCAATAAAATGTCAATGAAATAATAATGGAAGTAATAAAATAAAATAAGAATGAAATATTGTACTCCTTTTGGATAAAATAGCGAGAACACACAGGTATATAACCCATGTGTATCTGCAAAAATATATGATAATGATGTTATTACAGCTTTTGGGAACAAATTCAAACACATACAGGCCGCAGTACCTTATGAAACTGCTCGCAGCAACTGCACTTCGTTTGGAAACACGTTCGATCTTGTTGATGAAACGACGGATGAGGAGGCATTGAGAGACTATATAAGAATAAAAGTTTAGACTCTGTTTGGTTAGGAATACAACGAATAGTGCTATCACACTGGACCTGGATCAATGGAAGAAATTGTAAGACAGTTTCTGTATGATTGATAAATTGGAAATATGAGAACGATATTCTACTTTTAATCGCCTGCATTAGGTTATGTATATCTAAGGCTGAGAGGGATGATACATATACCCTGGAGTTTCAAGAAAAATAAAAGGGAATAAAATATAATTTATAACAGCATATAGAATTGCTGACCTTTTTAAATAGTAATTATATAAACACTAAGAAACGTTAATAAAATTAATTGCTTAGTTCGTATTATACCTCTTGCAGGAAGGTTTTATGTTTGCTTCTTTGTTTGATAGCTCGTTATTGGTATTTTAGAACCTTTATGCAAAACGTTATAAGCAGATTCTTATTCATGTTTGTGGAGATTTAGGGATAACATAACCCAAACATTAAATTTCGGAGAAAATCTGGATCACCGTGATATTTTTAATTCAAAGGGTGATTTAACATTGTGAGACGGGGATCCATAAATACAATGAAAATAGTAGTGCTAGTCTTTGTTAGCAAATGACCAGGTGATCCCTTAATACTGAAACCTGACATTGGGCAAAATCGGGAAATATTAAAATGACAGATGGGGGGTCCTGGCGGAGTATCAAGTGGCCGACCCCTTCAAACTGGTTCTTAATTTAATTCGTATATAGTACTCAACTGAGGCTTGTGTTTGATATAGCTTAACAAACGATGGTCTGTAAGGGGTTTTATGGCCAAACGCATATGTGAATGAGCATTTCGCCTAAAAAATCTTGGATTTCACAGAAACTCTGACGTGCAGACAACGTTTATATGTCGTCAGTTCGATGTTAAAATATCTTCGAAGCTGGTAAATGTGTAGCACTGAGTAATTGTACTAATTTTGCATTCACACGTTAGAACTGTATGAAAATATCTTACGCTTCTTAAATCTTTGTTCAGTATACTGCATACCTATAAAAAACATTTGAACTTTCATACTTGAAACGTGGTTCTTCATATGTATGTTCTTAGTACAGATGTTTGTAATCGCGTTATCGTAATAATATTGATGTTTATGACACGCTATATTAGGGATTTTAATATGTAAGATCGTGAAGGGCGTAATATGTTGTTTTATTATGTTGAGATATGTGCTGTTCACTGTGAGATAACAAATTAACGTGGTTCTATAAAAAAAATATATTAAACTCTTAACTCATAACGTTATGCGTTTTTTTAAGTGACGAATGACATGCCAGGTATAAATCACGCTTCTCGGACTTGCGCAGGAATCTCTTCTGTATCTAGGTCTCTGAGAGCGATGGGGTGTAAATACGGAGGGGTCCACGGGGGGGGGGGGTCGTATGTGAACGTAAGTGTAGTCGCACACTCAAACAAACACACACTCATATAATACACATTTCAATATGTAGAGTTTTCACTGTTCAACGTCGGATGGATTGTCTCCCTTTATGATTTTAATGATAGACTTCGATGTTACGTGATATTAGAGATGGAATAGTTGTCCATAAAAAAAATATGTATCAAGAGGTATGCATAAGTGATTAATACTCCTGATTCATCTCCGTTTAATAAGAAGTCTCTTTTCAACTAACACTATGTCATTTGATCGAAAAGATCATATCCAAAGTTATATTTGATTAGTTGCCAGCAATATAGTCTTAATTTGTTATAGTTTACATTTTATGAAATTACCTACATATCAGTGTGGACATAGTGCTCGTGCATGTCGTGCATGTCGTCTTTTGACAACTAACTCGTGTTTTCAAGAAAGTGGGAAGAATTTTCCGTTTTGGTGTGGAATAAATAACTGGTACGAAGAAAGGGATGTGTGCAAACATCACAATGGTACAATGGCTATATAGGACACTCAAGAAAAGATTGATGCGTTCGTCAGCGCCAAAATGGCAGTGCAATCATTATAATGTTTAGACAATCGAAATAACAATGTTTGCCTGTTTTTTTTTATCCATCCATGGTCAAGTTCGTGAATCCGACGGAAGTCCCTGTTGACACACAAGCTGTTTTTATCCGGTATTGATTTAGAAATAATCTAAATGCTGCAAGAGGATAAGACTGGGCTTTTTCTAAATCAAATTTGTTTGTGATATAGACAGAGCCATCATTCGAACAAATTGGGAAAATGGGGAGCTGACAGTCGTCGGTAGATGTGCCATTACCAATAAAAGATATATCAAATGGAAAGTTGTTGGTTGTGAGCAGAGCCATACAGCCGTGTGTGTTTGTCAAGTGAGTACTAAACATAATTACAGTTTGCATTTTTTTAAATTATCTAAAATTACGTTTCCCTAATACACCGCGACAAATTATATCTTGCAACCTAAACGCATATGTGACACATTTATATTTATGTTTCTCTTCAGCTCCAATTTCTCCGACTGTAAACAGTGCGTCTCATCCTTCTGTAGCGAGAGATGCTGGTACAAGTGAGCAAGAAGTTCCTTGTGAAACATATTGCAATTATATGTTAAATAATGACACAATGTAAGGTTAAAATATTGAAGATAAGTCGATCAGTCTTTTAATCTGCTAATATTAAAAAAAAATGGGAATATGAAAAGTTTATGGATAAACGGATATGGCGAGTAAAAAGTTAAACGTAATCTCATTTTCTTCCGAAGGATCGACAAGGATATTTCATCTAAATTTTCAGAAATAATGCAAATGATATGGTTTTTTTAGACGCTCCTGTGAATACCAGGGAATTATTACCAGCGGTAGTTTATCCACTGGTGGCCGCTATTCTTCTATTATGTATTTCGGGCCTGTTAATTTTTGGATATCGAAGAAAAACTAAACATCAGAGGTAAGCACACGCATCATATTATTGATGAATGAAATCAATTGGCATACTGTTTTTCTATTTCAAGGGTATAAGTCATGGCCAACAATGTTATCAGAGATAAGTGAGATATATATTGATTTGTAAGTTTATTTTGAAAATGTTGTTCTTATCAAGAGGGAAGCAACAGAGAAAACAGATCAGGGTACAGAAGAAACACTTGGACTAATGGAAAAGCAAAATCCAAAATCAAAGAACTCAGAAGAAAAGGACACAACGGTAAAAAACATTAACCAGAGCAAGCAAGTATTGCATTCTGAAGTCGAGTTGTCCGTTATTGTGTTAAAAATGTTATACAAGGGTAATATGTCGGCCTGTTAATATATATTGTGGCAAGATTTTGATTTATATTTTTTTAATATATCAGAATAATTGGCTATTTAATGCTAATATTTACGTTGCAGATGTCTCAAATATTTATGAAATAAATAATTATCCTTAAAAGATAAATTACTTGATCGGAAAACATGTTTATTTTCTTTAATTGAAAAGAAGTTCACCAAAGAGCAAGAAAGCCACTCATTGACAGGAATGTTTAGGCCAATAAGTGTGGTATCTGTTCAAATGAAAATCATTGTTTTGTAATAAAATACCGTTTTCTTTGCTTTAGAATATCTCTAAAATTGGACAACCAGCCCGAAATAAAGAGAGACTGATGAACTTCCTCAGAAATGTTATTTCTGATTACAATGCCTTAATAAAGATAAATATAATATATGGAACAGAAGGAAAGCTTTACCTCCCTTGCTTAAAAGTGGAGCCGTTCATTCGACAAAAAGAACAAGTAACATTGCTCAACAATCAGTGTCAGATTCAGAAGCAACCACTACTACATACAACATTGGACTCGGCAGTTTTAATTGAGATTAAGGATGCATCATGCCTTCGTTCCTACGGTGATATTTGTGATATATTAATTGTGGAAACAAAATTTTGTTGATATAGTTCAATTGATGTGTAACTTCACATCGTCACCTTTAAAGGAAACATGTGTACTTATTCCAGCGAAGCAATTCCCAGGCCTCAGATTGAATAGTGCAATAGTTGTAGGTACAACTGATATGGATGAAAACACCCTTGTTGAAACCTTGGATGTTGTTGTGTCTTCTGCTGTTATTAACGACAAACTGATCGTCGATTCCTATCAGAAACCGGATGAATACAACGGAGCTACATGGTATATTGCCCATTTGATTGTACTGATGTTAATCATAGCTGAACAGAAGGGTAAGAGTCATAATCCCATTTCTTACCACATAACAATAAAAATGTATTAATACAATGCACAATGTTTTGTAGTTACTAGATATATACGTAACTATACGTAAGTTGCATTAGAATTGTATACTCTACAGGATTGCCTTTTGATCAAGTAGAACGTCTGACGCAAGCCACAATTCTGCGGGACGTGTTTGAGAGAATGATGCTACATAAGGACAAGCGAACTGCACTCATTGATAAGCTAATTCATCCGTTGAACCTTCTACAAAGGTTTGATGACTTGAAGCAAGTAGTTGGAGAAGCAGTGAAATCTGAGTGACTGTTTCCCGCATCTGTGACTACATATAATAACATTTGATTGATTAGCATAATGTTGATGCAATGCTTGATTTCTTTTGTATTTATTTTTATTGGTGAAAGAAAGTACAAATGGGTTAATAAAATAGATATAGGTATTAAAGATATAATTATCCAAATATATGCATCAGAAAGCCCAGTAATCTCCAATGTGTGACCCGAAATGAATTCTTTTGACCAGGCATCATTGTCACGACATTTGAAGTCTTTTTAAAGACTTACTGCGAAATAGATTTGTTTACTTTTAGTTATTTTTATCTGTAGATCAAACTGTATATATGTTTGAATAAACATCTGGCATTATTTATTTTCAATAGTGTCATTTTTTAGGGTAGGAGGTCTTCTTTCCCGCAAAACCTCACTGTAAAATTTATTTACATATATTGTCGTTATTTCTTCCACTAATTATCGCAATACCTGCAGGCAAATAGAAAATTTGCATTTACAGAAAAAAAACAAACATATTAGTTGAACACATAGAATGAGCACATGCATAAATAGAAAAAAAGTAACCAAAACTCGACCACTGCATGGAGAATACACACTTGCTAAAACTACAGGAAGCACGAAATATCTAGGTTAGTGAATGTAGCAATCTAATATAAACTCATCAAAGAGTGTTTACATTGTTTTGTTGGCATAAGTGTTGATGATAGTTATTAGTCACTTCAAAGTTACAGTTCAAATAATAGTTCACAAAGGTAAGCTAACCACGTGATAGCGAGGATAATATCTTAGATATTAATTAAATACTAGAATGCTGATTCTGGATCAGATAATAACGCAATTAGTATTCTACCATTTTAATAATTCTGGATTAGCTGTACCATAACTGTATATACATAAATTACATACTTGACACAAGAAGAAAGTTTCAGTAGAATCTCTGAATTATGGACAATGACGGTAACACACAATTTGCTCCAAATAGGAAGGTGCTCTGAGTAGGAAGGGTATGAATTTACACTAAATTAATAATTGCATGCGTTGTTGAAGTTATCTTTGCTCAATCTTTTGGAAATATAGTTGTATATGAAACAAACCGGGGGAAAAGGCTATTAATGAACTGTGATTATGCTCAGTTTCAAGTGATTTTTTACATGACGTATCTGGTATCAACCAATATGTCTATACATTATTAACAGTTAAATTCTAATTGTAAAATGTAATTAAGTTATGTAAGAAAAAAATGAAAAACAACTTTTTGGTATAGAATGAAATTCGTAAAATACATTTCAGAATTGCAAAAAATAAAATTACTAAAACATTTTCATTCGACCCGCCCATAAGAATTGCACAAACCGACACAACTAAGGTCAGCTTCAGTTCAGCTAATCAACTTCAGTTGAGTTATCAGGCGGATCGTCGGCCATGCCATAGGCACGACAGATATACTAATTAAGGTCTAAGAAAAGAAACGTCCTTATTGAACAGTTATAAAACTCATGGAATTAAAACGCAATGTGCTTTTTTTTCTGTAAAATTAATCATTTTAATACAATACATCCTTGCTGAGGATGCCCAATGAATGCTGAAAAAATATCGGATGTAGTCAATTTCTAATATTGTACTATAGAGTGCATAAAACATATAAAAAAAATAAATATATTTTTATATTAACATAAAGCCGGTGACATCGTTGGATTACTGATTTACGCAATGATGACTCCTCCCCCCCCCCCCCACCCCAGATTTCTAAAAAAATTGTTGAGACCGGTCGTTATCATTTGATGTAATGTGTTTTAGACTGAGCTACATATATATATATATATATATATATATATATATATATATATATGCGTAAATTATTCCTCCCCTGCTTTATAAATATCATCATATGTATACATAAAAGAAAGGTTTATCTTTTTGGCTGAAACCATATGAAGAATAGAAAGTACTTGTTAAAAACCAACAAACAATATTTGCCAGAGCTGAAGGATATTTTCTCTCCTTGCCACTTTGTCAGTAATATATCATTATTCAGTACACGTTATGGGTCG